>BLBF01000018.1:38422784-38434115 GCA_015471245.1 Laticauda colubrina | reverse complement strand
ATTGAAAAAAGACCTGACAGCATGAATAGAAGAGATGATTCCACCAGACTGTCAATCATTTGGAAGCCTGCACTCTCAAATAGAAAGATCTCCATTCCACAAGCCAGGCAAACACCTGGGCAAAAACAGACTCCCTCTGATAGCTCCAACCCAAGCACCCCCCCACCAGGCACCCAGGTGAAACCCAGCTTGCTAATGAATAGCAGCTTGTTAATGAAGAGCAGCCGTCCCTTCACACGGAGCCAAGCTGCACTAAAAGCGTCCAACACAAGAACAGAGTGTTGCCAGCCAATCAAAGCCACAAAACAGACAGAAGAAACCAGAAACACCAATCAATCAAACTCCAAGTCCAATGAACACAGGTCCAGGCTCCCAACCAATCAGAATGGACCAGCTTCAAATTTAAAACCAGGAGCTGTAAGACCCATATCCATACAGAAGCCTGATGATGGCAGATGAGATTCTGCTGAAACGTTGCTACAACTTTAACAGAACTACAATGACGTGCTAGTGGGGGTGTGACTTGATTGGGTGGGGGCTTGACTGTGTTCTGATTGGCTGGGGGTGTTCTCATTGGTTGGGGGTTTGGCTGTGTTCTGATTTGTAGGGGGGTTGGCTGTGTTCTGATTGGCTGGGGGTGTGTTCTGTTTAGGTGGGGGCTTGGTTGTGCTCAGGTTAGTCTTAGTTGCTGGGGTATTTGAGCTGGTGAGCTGTGATCCTGTTGTTTGGCTTCATGTTCATGGTTGTGCCACATCTTCATGGTGGGTGTCAGAGGGATTTGAAGAGGATAGTGGTGCAGAGGGGTCAGAGGGTTTTGAAGCAGGTAGTGGTGCAGCTGCGGTACGGCTTCTGGTTCATGGTCGTGTCTCATCTACTGTGTGGGTGTGAGTCTTTTTTCTAGGTGGAAATGTGGTGGTAGCATCTTGTGTGGCACTCGTGGGTGTGGGTCTGGCGTCATTCTTCATGTTAGGTACTCATTTATTAATGAGGGCAGGTTTCCAAAGGGTTGGTAGGTGGGAGGTATCATGCTGTGTGGGCGGTTTTCTATCTCTATGGCTTCTCTGATTATTCTGTTGTTGAAGTGTTCGGTTTTGGCGATAGTTCTGGTATTTTTAAAGTCAATTTCATGTCCTGTGGCTTTGAGGTGTTGGACCAGGGCAGAGGTCTGTTCTTCTTTTTTGATTGAGTTCTTCTGTTCTTCAATGCGTGCACTAATTCTTCTGTTAGTTTGCCCTATGTATGTGGTGGGGCAGGCAGTGCAAAGGATTTCGTATACTCCTTGGTTTTCTAACTCGATTTTGTAACGACAACGGCTTTCACAGCTGTTTCAGTTTTAAATCTGGGGCAAGCCTACTGCTGTGCCAGAATGGTTTTTTCTTCATCCTGATTGGTTGGCAGTTTTGGTCTGTGTTTATTGGTCTTGGAGTTTGCTGTATTCTACTTGATTGGTGTTTCTAATATCTTCTGTCTCTTTTGTGGCTTTATTTCTCTTGATTGGCTGGCAACATTGTTTCCTGTATTGGAGGCTTTTAGTGCGGCTTGGCTCTGGGTAAATGGATGGCTATTATCAGTTTGGAAGCTAGGTTTCATCTGGGTGCCTGGTTGCGGTGTGTTTGAGCTGGAGGTATCAGGGGGAGTCTGTTTGTGCCCAGGTATTTGCCTCGCTTGTGGTGTGGAGATCTTTCTATTTGAGAGTGCAGGCTTCCAAATGATTGACAGTCTGCTGGAATCATCTCTTCTATTCATGCTTTCAGGTCTTTTTTCAATCTCTATGGCTTCTCTGATGATTCTGTGGTTGGTGCCATTGAAGTTGATGTTGTGACCTGTGGTTTTCATGTGTTGGACGAGTGAGGAAGTGTGTTCCAGCTTTTTTACTGCATTTTTGTGTTCATCCAGGTGGGTACTTATTCTTCTACTGGTCTGTCCAATGTATGTGGCAAGGCATGATGCACAGTGGACTTCATACATGCCATCTTTAAATATTTATTATTTTCTAAGAGTCTACATATTTCATTGCTATATTTTATTGTCTAATCATTGATAGAAAAGATCCCAAATTTTATAAAATTGTTTATCAACTTGTTCTCTAATTTCAAATGTCAATCTAATCATTTCAGCACATTCCAATATTTTCTTAATGATTTCGTCCTATGATGGTGTTTTCTCATTTTTCCAACTTTTAGCAAATATAATCCTAGCCGCTGTTAATACATTTACAATCAGGTATTTCAAGTCTTTGCTATATATGTCACGTAAAATTCCAAATAAAAATATCTCTGGTTTCAAATCTATATACTTTTTTGTCATTTTTTCCAACCACGTGTGGATTTTAGTCCAATATTTTTTAGCATCCGCGCATGTCCACCACATATAGTAATATGAGCCAGGTTCCAACACTTTTCAGACTTATTCTTAAACATTCTTGCTATTCTTGCCAGGGGGAAATGCCATCTGTAAAATTTTCTTGATATGCTGTTGACATTGTCATTTTATAATTTTGAGACCACAATTTTTGCCATTTCTCTAGATCAATTCCATATCCAAAGTTCTTCCCCCAAGTAATCATAGTTTCTTTACCTTGTTCTTCTTCTAGTTTAATTTCTAATAAATATCCATACAATTTTTTAATCACCTTTTCATCAGTACCTGTCAAAATCTTATCTAAGTCAGTCAGTTTATCATAGAACCCTTCTGTTTTAGAGTCTTTATCATACCTTGAATGTATTTGTGAATATGAAAACCAATTCATCTTTATACCTTGTTCCTCTAGTTTTTCTATAGATTTAAGTTCACCCTTTTCATTCAACATTTCACCATATCTAACTGTTTGTTCCTTTTTGTATATTATAGGATAAGAAAATGCTTCAATAGTTGATAGCCAGAATGGAATGTAAAATTACATTGTCTTTTAGTCTTCTCCCAGTTCAACCACAGAGACTCCCGCATATATTGTCTTCTAAAATATCCTTGTGTTTTAGTTTCTTTATACCATAGAAAAGCATGCCACCCCAACAAGAGATCATGTCTTTCTAATGTTCAACAATCCAGTATTTCTTAATGTTATCCATTCCTTAACCCACATCAGATTTGTAGCTTGGTACTACACCTCCCAATTAGGCAAACCAAAACCTCCTCTTATTCTAGCATCTTGCAAAAGTTTTAACTTTATTCTCACTTTCTTACCTTGACATATATATTTCAACACAATTTTATTTAAATCTTCAAAGTAATCTTTTCCAAGTCTAATTGGAATTGTTTGGAACAAATATAAAATTCTGGGTAATATATTCATCTTGATTGTTGATATTCTCCCTGTTAATGACAGTTGTAAATTTTCCCATTATACCAAATCTAGTGCTATCTGCTGCTTAAGTTTGATATAATTATTCTTTTTTAGTGTACTACATCTTGCTGTCAAGTATATCCCCAGGTACTTGATCTTATTCATGACCTGAATTTTCAATAGGTCTGCCAGTTCTTCCTTTTGTCTTGATAGCATATTCTTTGTCAAAATCTTTGTTTTATCTTTATTTATTTTCAAACCAGACACCTTTCCATATGTCTCTATCTTTTCTATCAATTTTGCTGTTGTTTCTAGTGGATCTTCTAAAATGAAAACCAAATCATCTGCAAATTCTTGCAACTTAAATTCTTCCTTTTTAATTTTCATCCCTTTTATATTCTTTTCGTCTCTAATATTTCTATTTAGCACTTCCAAGGTTAACACAAACAACAGGGGTGATAGTGGGCACCTTTGTCTGGTTCCTTTTCTTATGTCAATAGAGTCTGTCAGTTCTCCCTCGATCATTACGTTTGCTTTTGATATATAACTTCTATTGCTTGAATAAATTTTTTAGCAAAGCCCATCTGTTCCAGCAGTAATAACATGAATCGCCAATTCACATTATCAAATGCCTTCTGTGCACCTAGAAATATCAAGGCTATTTGTTTTTCAGGATGAGCCTCATAGTATTTCAAAATGTCCAAGATTACTCTCATATTGTCTTTAATTTGTCTCTTTGGCAGAAATCCATTTTGATTAGGATAGATAAAATTGTTTAAGTATTTTTTAAGTCTTTCTGCCAATATTGAAGCAAAAATGTTATTATCTGCATTTAGAACTGCGTATAGTTCTTGATTTGTAGTGGATCAGCCTCCTCTTCTGGAATAAGTGTAATATAAGCTTCTGACCATGATTTAGGTATCCTCTTCTTTAACATAACTTCATTCAAAACTTCTAGCAATGGAAGGTTCAACGATTCTTGTAATGTTTTGTAAAATTCTGCCAGAAGTCCATCTGGGCCTGGTGCCTTTCCATTATTTTGCTTCTTGAGTGCTTCAGTTAACTCCATCATCATTATATTGCTTTCTAACATTGTTTCAATCTCTTTAGGTATCTGGAGTAAATTAGCATTCTATAAATACTGTTTAACTCTTTCCTCATCAATAGTTTCTTGTGTGTATAGTTTCCCATAATAGTCTCGTATGATTTCCTTTTTCTCTTTACTACCATAGCAAACTTGGCCTTGGTCATCTATGAATTGCAATATTTTCCTTGATTCTTTCTCTTTTCTCAATTTATATGCTAATTACCTGATTTATTTGCATCTTCAAAGTAGTTTAGCCCCTCTAATTTTCTGTGCTAGTTCTTCTTTTTCTATTAGACCCATTTTATGTTTGATTATATCCATTTTTAACTTAATGTCCTTTTTCTGTGGCATTTTCTGTAGCTCTTTTTCAAATCCTTTATACTCATCCTCTAATGCCTTAGAGGCTAATCTTTTCATGGTATTTCTTTTCTTTGTATAGTCTATTATCAAGCCTCTGGCATATGCCTTCATTGTATCCCATACGTTCTGGATTGATGTGTCTTCTTTTTTGTTTCCTCTAAAGAAAACAGCCAGTTCTTTCTCCATCCAGAGTGAAGTCTTTTTCCTTTAATATAGTATTGTTTAACATCCATCGAGATCTTCTTCTTTATCCTTTCCATTTAATTGTCATTGGATTGTGATCTGCCCAAGTACTTGTTTCAATATTTATTTCTTGAATATTAATTAACAATTCTGTTGACATCCATATCATATCTATTCTGCACCATGATAAATGTCTATTTGAGTAAAAGGTGTATTTTTTAGTTTTAGCATTTCTTTCTCTCCATGTATCTTTTAAGTTTATTTCATCTACCATTTAAAAAAAAGATTTAGGGAGGGTCTTTATGTTTTGCTTTATTGTTTTCTCTGCTGTATAGCCCAGTTTATTGTCTACATTTCCATTAAAATCTCCCTTCATAACTATATTAGCATAGTCCATCAATTATTTTCATATGTAATTTTTTATAAAATTATTCTTGATTGTCATTCGGGTCATAGATTGCAATCAGGAGTGTTTTCATATTATTGTCCATTATTTCCACCATTGGTATTCTTCCATCGTCATCAGTATAAATCAATTTTGCTGGGATAATATCTTTAATGTATAAAACCACTCCTCTTTTCTTGCATTGTATCAAAGAAGGAAATATTTTCCTTAATTTTGGCTGTATCAACAATTGTTCATATTGCTTTTTCATATGTACTTCTTGTAGACAGATTATATCAAAATTTAATTTCTCTAATTTATGGAAGGTTTTCTTTCTTTTAACAGCTGAGTTAAGTCCATTTATATTTATTGTAATCAATTTTTTCTCTTCCATGGTTATATTTTGTAGTTAAGTTTGACAGCTCTCGTAGATCTTGGTTCATGTTGTTCTTTGTCTTCTTCCTTTCCACCTACTGCACCTTCTTCTTTTTCAGTCGTCATTTGGCAGTCCTCTTGGAATTCTATTAGTGAGATTTCTTTTTCTGCCTCTTCCTATATATATATATATATATATATATATATATATATCTTCCTATATATGAATTCCTATCAAATTATATGAAAAAAGATATGTCATAAACCTTTGTAAGCATATTCTGAAGTAATGCAGAGTTTCTGTTTTCCGGCTCATCACAATTTGAAGCAGAGTTCTCATTTTCCTATTCTTATGCTAAATTCACATTCACATTTTTTTTGCATTCTTTCTCATAATTTTACTATTGCTTTTTTTTCATCATTTCTGTTTGACATAGTTGATGAATGACTATGTTTATGGAAGGAAATAATTTTGATGGTTATACTGATCCATGTACCATAATTCTTGTTTCTTGATTTGACAAACCATAGCCTAGGCACTTATCTATAACAGCAATCTGACTTTCTAGACAATTACTTTCTTATCTAAGACGTTTGCACTAAAGCTATGCAAAATTTTAAGAAGAGAAAAATCTAAATCTTCGAATTTCCAACAAGATGCCTTTTCATGTTTCTGGTTTTCTAAGAATGAAATAAATTGAAAACAGAGCAATGTTCTCTATTATTTTTATCAAGAAAACTGTAAAATGGGAACAAGAACTTATGATGATTTAACATAGCCAGACTTCATTTCAGGGAGAGGCCTGATGAATGGAATTCTTAAAATAATTGATTTTCTCTTCCTTATTATATGAAAAATGGATAATATAATGTTCAGTGAAACCCTTTTAAACAAAAGGTCATTTTGTGTCCATTAAAGCAAGCATAAAATACATTGCAATGTTTAATTAATATACTATTGAAATAACTGCTTTCTAGTTAATAAGTTTACAAAATATTTTAAAAATGAAGCAAAGGAGGCTTCCTGAGATATCTAACCTTTATCCTGAACTGATTACTTAATGGAACTGCATGGCAATCAAACTTGACAATGAAATTCGATGGCTGTGTCTTTAAACAATAAATTTGCTACACTGGCTCCTTTCCTAGTTATGCAGCTATGCTGCTTCAGTATTACATTTGCTGAATGTATAGAGTGATTTGAAAATGACAACTACCTCATCAAAGGCAATATCAGTCAGGCAGCCTTTCGAAAAAAAATCTATACTGACCTCACCTCCATTCAACTCTCACTGACACTTATCATTCACACTGTGATATCACATAAGCACTTTCCGATCTGCAGCTTAAGTTTTTGTAGAAGGGCAAAATTCTGTTAACTTCTGACCCACCTCTCAAATACTGAGTCTGATGCACTTCTATTCACAAACCACTGTCACATTTTCCAAGCTCCTGAACTGTCTCTGCTTGCTCTAGGATACTTGAATTGTACACAGCCATGTATCAGTTACTTGAAATGAAATAATAATAATCATAATTTATTTGTGGTCACAGACCAAAACACAAGTACAACAAAAGAAGAACATGAGAAAATTGGTCACCAACAACTTGACTAAGGAGAATTACAGCATTCTCCTCTGATGGTTACAGCTCTTAAAATTTTTTTGGAAACCTGAGAAGTGATGTATGAGAAGCCATCCCCTAGACAATATAAGAACAAATTACTAACACTTGGTCTAGACGGGTCTGTTTCAAGGAGACACAGTAACTTAGATCTGCCTGCGTTATACATAGGGCAATATAAAAGGACATGCTCCACAGTTTCAACCTCAGCTCTGTCACAGGGGCATAACGTTCGTTAATCGTGAGCCTCTTAAATCGCCCATCCAGTAGTGCTGAGGGTAAGACATTAAAGCGAGCTAGGGAGAAAGCTCTTCTATACTTGGGAATGGTTAGAGTGTAAAAATTGGACACCATCCTCAGTCTGTAATTATTAAATTAGCTGAAGATCAGAGGGGAGCAAGTTTTGTTAGCTCTGGTTCATAGATATTGCAAGTCAATGTCCACAAGCTGTTGGACTACCCTAAATTGGGCGTCCTTAAGACCATAATCTCCCACGGCATTACCCGTAAAACCTGGCAGGTGTAATTTCTTCATCAGCTCCCTCTCCCAACGAGAAATATGAGAGTCAGCAAACACCAGGGAGAGGTAGCTACCAGGAACTGCCAGAAAGAGCACCCGAAACCACCATTTAAAGGTGTTAATCCACACCATACATTCGACTTATTGAGTGCCCAGTTCCAGGTACATTGGAGCAAAACCAACACAAGGAGGAAGACCCAGAAGTTTTCTAAGAAAGACAGCCTGGGATGAAATGAAATTAAAATTAAAAATATCTCACTTCACTTCATCCGAAAAGCTTCTTCAATTCTGAACTGGACATTTTCAAAGAAAAAACCAAGAAAGTCCTGTTGTCTTTTAGAAAAGCATCTTTGGGCTCACTTGTATAAGAAGCACTACTGTATCAGACCAAGTTTCATTTTTGTCTTAATAGTTTGTTGATCACTCTGACCAGTGGTGGGATTAAAAAAAAATTATTACTGGTTCTGTGGGCTTGGTGGGCTTGGCTTGGTGGGCTTGGCAGGGGAAGAATACTGCAAAATCTCCATTCCCTCTGCACTCCTGGGGGAAGGTTACTACAAAATCCCATTCCCTCCCGGTAACCTGCTTTCCAGTTCTGTTCTCCTGTGCAGGGTAATAAAAGAAGACCCAGCTGATCAGGAGGCAGAGAATAAATGGGGAGGGGACCAGTCAGAGGTGGTATTTTCCATTTCTCTGAACTACTCAAATTTTCTGCTACCAGTTCTCCAGAATTGGTCAGAACCTGCTGAATACCACCTCTGACTCTGACCAACCACATACCTTTGAGTGTTGGACGTAGGACATGGAAACTTACTACCACCATTCTTCTCCTACAACTACAGTAGGAGGAAGAGTGCCCCAATGTGGAAACGATCCTGACTGTGAATTTGTGAAATCCTTCATTCCTAATTAATTTCACAAAGTAAATGTGTGGTGTGTTAAGAAGTCCGTCCTATGATTTAAAACTCCTTTCAAGCATTATTGGAAGGCTTCTGATCTTAATATTTTGAGAGAGAAGAAAAATATATCCCTATCTATTTTTCCATGCCATGCATAATTTTGTACACCTCAATCATGTCCCCTTTCAGATATTGGTTTCTTAGCTAAGGCATCAGAAACATTCTAGGTTTTTCTTATTGATAATTTGTGTTGCCATTTTCTACACTTTTTCCAATTCTACTATACATTTCTTCAATTTAACAGTCCAAACTGTACATAGTACTGCAGAAACATAGATAGCATAGTTTGTTAGGACATTTTTATTTTAATTCTCTTTCCTAATGATCCCTTGAATATAATTTGCCTTTTCCCCAATTGCCAAATATATCCAACACTGGATCATGGTCATTAATTAGGAGGGTATAGGATGGCCTCTTCTCCCTCTGAGCTCTACCTGTCTAACCACAAGAAGAATGTGCCATCATATCCTGCTTTTCTAGCCCCCACATAGCTCTCCATCTCTTTTCTCTTGGATAATTCAAATGGCAGTGCTTATTTCATTGCTTCTCAATATATATAAATTGGCCATTGCCTAGCATAAGTATTTTGTTTATTTGTCAATTGCCCTAAAAATCTATTTCAAAAGTTCAATCATGCTTTATGATTAAGACTAAAACAGAATTCAAAGAAGGAAAGGTTTAATGTAGTTCTGATGATACACCATAAATAAAATTAAAAATCATTTGAAGACCTTCTTTTGAGCTTCTGTTTGTATTCAATGAAAATATACCAATAAGATCTGATCATTGCATTTATATGAAAAATATGGATATAAAATGACAGGCTGTGCTCCAAACTCACGATGCTTGGAAAAAATACTTTATTCTTAATAATGTTTTCCTACCTGGATGTCAAAAGAAGTGTTTGCACACATTTTTTAAAAATCCAAATAACAGCATGTAGATGATGATGGTGCAATCCATCAATCAATCAGAATAGATCTGGAAGGGACCTGGGAGGTCTTCTAGTCCACTGCTCAAGTAGGAGATCCTATACCCATGGTGGTGAACCTATGGCATGCATGCCAGAAGTAGCACGCAGAGCCATTACTGCTGGCATGTGAGCACTCGCCCAGAAAAGGTGTACTGAGCATGTGCGCATGCCTTTTGCCCAGCAGCTGATTGTCAGGTATCTGGCATGCATGTGCGGGGGCATGGCAATGCACAGGAGACACTCGTGCATGCGCAGAAGCACATGGCGCAAGAGTCATGCAGGTCATGTGGGTTGTGCACGCATGAGTAGGAGACATGGGCGCCCCCACATGATGGCACATGAGCACGAGCAGGCAAGCATGCATGCAATTATCTGTACAGAATCCCAAAAAGGTTAGCCACCACTGTGCTATACCATTTCAAAAAGGTGGCTGTCCAGTCTTTTCTTAAAAATGTCCACTGCTGAAGCACCTACAACTTCTGAAGGCAAGGTATTCCATTAGTTAATTGTCCTCACTGTTGGGAAATTTCTCCTTAATTCCAGGTTGCTTCTCTCCTTGATTAATTTCTACCCATTGCTTCTTGTCTTGTCTTCTGCTGATTTGGAAAATAAGTTGACCCCCTTGTTTGTGGCAGCCCTCAAATACTGCAATACTGTTATCATGTCACTCTTTGTCCTTTTTATCTATAGACTAGCCATACCCAATTCCTGCAGCTGTTCTTCATATGTTTTAGTTTCCAGGCCCTTAATCATCTTATTGCTCTTCTCTGCACTTTTTCCAAAGTCTCAACATCTTTTATGTACACTGTATGCAATTAAAGCTTGCATGCTAACCTTGATGTTAGATTCTTCTCAGAAAGAAAAATGAGATGCTTTATATAAGCAAATTGTTCATTCAGCAAGTGTTTTCAGCAGAGTTAGGATATGGTTATATTCTTTCTTTTCCTCTTTCTCCTTTCCTATTCTTCCTTTTTTAATACAATAAAAGAAGTAGAAAATTCAGGTCTCCCACTGTAGGTATTATCATATCAATATCACCATAAGATTTCATTTCAATTATACCAGTATAAAATCAATAAATGTATGATGATTATGTTAAAAAATTTACTAAGCCAAAACATGTTTGGTTTGGTTGTGCTTTACTAAGTTATACAATCTTGCCACAATGGGTAGTGACTTTATGTGTGGGGAAAACCCAGGTAAATAATTACTTAATCAATAACCTATTGTTAACTGTGGCTTATGATGTGTAAATTCACTTTCTCCATGTAAACTTAGAAATGACAAAAGACAAAAATGGCAAGATGGAGAATGGCAGTGCATATCTATAAATTTAATCCAAATTTAAATGCTCCTTGATTAAAAACAGAATTCTTCAATAGTGTAATATTTCTATGGAAATAATGTAATTGAGATGTACTCAGATTTAGCCCTAGTATCTAGGCCTTGCTTTGATTTCAGTTTTGCAGTTCTAGGGGAATTCTACAATGAAACATAATTTTAGCAGAGTTATTAGTCTTCCTTCCTTCCTTCCTTCCTTCCTTCCTTCCTTCCTTCCTTCCTTCCTTCCTTCCTTCCTTCCTT
>BLBF01000018.1:38391297-38414966 GCA_015471245.1 Laticauda colubrina | reverse complement strand
ACAGCCGAAAGATGCAAAGCAATAGTAGAAGATCTTGAAGGCTGACAGAAACAGAAAAGAGAAATATAGAAGAAGGTGGAGATTAAGAGACAAGGGGGTAAAAAGACAGGATTGGAGAAGAAAGGAAGGGAAAAAGGGAAGAGAAGTTACAAAGGTTTAAAACAAGATGTAAAGAAACAAGATCTATTCAGAGATAATGGGTAAAAATATGAATTAAAAAGAGATTCTGCAAAGTACATAAAGGCCCTGTCACACTGCCCAACGGATGCAAAACGTTAGTAAAAAGGACACAACAGACGAGCAAAATGTTCCATCCGTTGTTATCGGCTCTCAAAAGGGGCAAAAATTTGCATTACTGGAGCGGATGACACGGAAAGGAACGGACACGGGGAGGACGCAGAGCGGATGGAAAGCGGATGCGGAACGGAAGCCCAGTGGATGGAAGCGGATGGGAGCGGATGGCACATCTGCTAGGCTTCCGGTGGACCTCAGCAAAATGGATGCGGAACGGAGACAGCGGATGCACAGTGGATGAAGCAGATGCAGAGCGGAAGCCTAGCGGATGCACAATGGATGAAGTGGATGCAGAGCGGAAGCCTAGCGGATGCACAGCGGAAGCTGAATGGATGCCGAGCGTTAATTCTGCATGCGGGGGGGATGCATTGCATAAGCCCCACGGATATAAAGGGAAGCAGCTCCCAAGCAGGTCACCATTCAGAGGAAAGACCTGCTGCCAGATACATCGAGTCCTTGCCTGCCCTGCCTGCATGCCTGCCTGCAAGCCTTGCTGCCAGCCTTCCTTTCACCCTGCCTCTAAGCCTGCCTCCCAGCCTCCTGGCCAGCCTCCCTGCCAGCCTTGCTCTCTGCCTGCCTGCCAGCCTTTCTGCCAGCCTGCCTTCCAGCCTCCCTGCCAGCCAGTCTGCCTACCAGCCTTGGTGCCTGCCTGCCAGCCTTCCTAGCAGCCTTGGTGCCAGCCTTCTTGCCAGCCTTGGTGCCTGCCAGCCTCCCTGCCAGCCAGCAACCCCACAACCATGGGGAAGAAGCGAAAGCCTCAGCAACCTGCCACCATCCCTGGCAAGAGGGACAGGGCCACCCTCCCGCCCCCTGTCCCTGACTCTACTTCTGCTGGGGCTTCTGCTGCTCGGGCTTGCTCTTCTGGTGCTGGAGCTTCTGCTGAAGCTGTTCCTGGTGGTGGTGCTTCTGCTCATGCTTACTCTGCTGAAGCTGCTTCTGGCGGTGGTGTTTCTGCTGGTGCTTACTCTGCTGAAGCTGCTCCTGGCGGTGGTGCTTCTGCTGGTGCTTATTCTGCTGAAGCTGCTCCTGGTCCTGCTGGTCCTGCTTGTCCTGCTTGTGCTCCTGGACTTGCTCATACTGCTCGTGCTCCTGGTCTTGCTCGTCCTGCTCATCCTGCTTGACCTACTTGTGCTCCTGGTCCTGCTCATGCTCCTAGTCTTGCTGGCACTGCTGGTGCTTACTCTGCTGCTGCTGATCCAGGTCCTGCTGGTGCTGGTGCTGCTGCTGCTGCTGGTGCTGATCCTGCTGCTGCTGCTGATGATGACGATGATGATGATTATGATCCTGCTGGTGATGATGATGATGATGATGATGATGATGATGATGATGATGATCCTGCTGGTGCTGCTGGCGCTGGTGGTGTGGAGGAGCAGCCCCTACTACCTGGGAGCCCCTCTGATGAGGGCCCATCGGGTCCTGCTAAAGGGAGGAAGAGGAGTATGCGGGGACGGGAGAGGAAACAATACTCCATTGAGGAGGAACACGAGGATGAGGTGCTGGAGTGGTTGAGAGAGAATGACTATCTGTGGCGGAAGGGCCACCGGCTATACAGGGACACCAAGCGGAATCATGCTGCTTGGAGAGAGAAGGCGGAGAGTATGGGCTACACTTCGGAGGTGCTCCTCGGCTGGTGGAAGCACATGCACACCTGGTACGGGAAGCTGCACCTCAAGAAATCTGGCCAGGCCATGGTTAAGCTGACGGACAGAGAGACCTACGTCATGGCCAGGTGCAACTTCCTGGAGGGTGAGATCTGCCACCGAGGAGCAGCCCCTCTGTCTACCCTCTCTCTCCGGCAGCCTGCTGAGAGCCAGTCCTCTTCTGGACGAGAATCAGTTTCTGTCTCCAGGCAGGTATCTATGGAGCGTGCCACGGTGGAGAACCCGCGGACAGGTGGAGCGGGTGGAGGACTCCCTGGTGCGGTGGGAGAAAGGAGACGGTGCGTCCACCACAGCCGTACCCGCATCCACCCCCAGCTCCACCTCCACAGAAGGGAAGAGAGCCAGACAGCAGGAGGGGCAGAGCCACACTGTCCTGCTGGAGATCAGGGACACCATCCGGACCAGCATAGATCTCCTCTCTCAGCTGGTCCACACCGACTCCTCATCCTCCAACCGCAAGCTCTTCCTCACCTATGTCAACCAGACCCTCAGGGACATGGCGCAACCCCAGTACCAGGTGGTGAAGGACCGGATCACCGATCTGCTTCACAACTCTCCAGATCCAGAGGAACCTGCTCCCACCCAGTCCAGGTCTGCTCCTCCACCCCAGGTGATGTCCCTCCCATTGCAAGGCTTCCCACAGGCCCTCACCTACCAGGGCTACGGCTACCAGGAGGTCCAGCAGCACAGGCAGCAGCCCTTCCCAGTCCAGGCACAGAGTCATCGGGCGACACCATTGCCACCGGTTCCACTGATGCCACCGATGCCACCCATGACACTGATGCCACTGAGGCCACCAACGCCAGTCCTCACACAGCTGCAGACCAGACAGCCCCACTACATGGCTCCTTCCTCCACCCCACAGCCAAGTCCGGCCTCAGTACATCTGTCATTGGTACTGGGACTGACACCCCATGACATGGAGGAAGGAGCTCTCAACATCACGGGTCTGAGCCAGCTGTCCTAGAGCTTTCTCAACACACCATCACCTGTTGTCCTCTCGGGGCCAGTGGTGCTTCAGACCAGCACTCCAGCAGCACCCACCTCCACAGCACCTGGACCCTTCACCCCTGAGACTGGGCACACCTCCGAGTGACCAAGAGGAGTGCCAGAGACTGGCTGGCTGGCTACCTGTGGACTTTATTTGGACACTTGATTTGGGTCATTTTTCTTTTACAGCTTGTTGTTCAATAAAGTCTATCTTTGATTCACACACTTGCTTCATTTCTTTTTTTTAATAAAGTCTTGGTGGAAACTTTTAGAAATGGTTTAAGCCTTTGCATGCTTGTGGGATGGGTTAAGATAGCAGTGGGGTGGGCAGGGATACCTGTGGAATGAGCAGGGATACCTTTGGGATAGGTAATAGCTGTGGGATAGATAAACCTCCAGTGCAAGCATCGTGGGACTGTATGGTCCACCCTCCCAGGTTCCCCACCTATGGTCCTTTATTATCAATAATAATGTAATAATCATCCACACATGTCAACACAAACACAACTCTTTATTAAATGCCCTGATCATTGTAGGGCCAACCAACATATATGGCCCAATCTCATCAGTGTGATGAGACAGGCAGAAGGAAGCATCCATTAATAATCTATCATCCTGTCTTGCCACTCCACTGCTCCAGCTGGAGCACCAGTGTCTCAGGAGGTTGCGCTGCTTCTTCCCTTCACGTGAGGCTCTGTTGGGGCCTTGCACATCCTCAGTGTCTATCAGGTTTTGCCCTTGCCTCCATTCCCCAGGCTCCATGTCCCCATTGCCTTGTTGGAGGTCCACAAGCCTGTTCTGCAAGACTGGGTAGCGGGTGTGCATGAGATTGTGCAGGATGCAGCAAGCTTCCACGATGTTCCTCATGGTCTCTGGGCGATGCTGCATGGTGGTGAGAAGTACCTGGAACCTGTTGGCCAGGATGCCAAAGGCGTTCTCCACCACCCGCCTTGCCCTGGACAGCCTGTAGTTGAAGATTCCTCTCTTCACGGGTGAGAGGTCTGGAGGTGTAGGGCTTCATGAGGTAGGTTGTGAGGGAGAAGGCGTCATCCCCCACGATGAAGTAGGGCACATCTTGCATGTCGTTGGGCAGGGGGTCTGGATCTGGGAAGCCCACCATGAGGTTGCGTTCCAGCCCCTACTTGAGGTGACTGGTGTTGTATACCTGGGTATGTGAAAATGAGCCATTGCCTGAAGCATCGATGTACATGAACTTGTAGTCAGCATCGACCATGGTGAAGAGGATGATGCTGAAGAACCCTTGTAGTCAAATTAAGTGGACCCCGACTTGGTTGGAGCTTTGCAGGCCACGTGCTTGCCATCTATGGCTCCAACAGTGTGTGGGAAGTTCCACCTCTGATACCACTGCTCTGCAACTTTCTTCCATCCTTCTTCATTGGAGGGGCACTGGAGGAGCTCCTCCTTGTATTCTTCGATGATGGCCTGCACCACTTTTCTGACCACAATGCTGATGGTGTTGTGTGGCACCCTCCAGCCGTACTGCATGCTCCTGTAGGTGGTCCCTGAGGCCAGGTGGCACAGAGTGAGTGCCACCTTGAGCCCAGGTTCCAGGCTGGGCCGGAGGTTGGTGCTCTGCTTGGTCAACCTGGGTGTCAGCCACTGCACAACTTCGTCAAACATGGCTGGAGGCATTCTCATGAAGGGCTGGAATGCACGAGTGTCTTTGTCCCTGAGCTCCACCATCAGCTTGTTGTACAGTCCGTACTCTGCTCTTCTCCTGATCCATCTTCGGACCCAGACGCTTCTTGGCCGCCTCTTTTTCTTCCTGTAGTAGAGTTCACAGAGCCTGTAGATGGCTTCGCACTGTTGCAGAACGATGGTGGCTGCCAAAAGGACTGTGTTACGATCCATGGTTGACATGACTGGATGCTGTTGAAGAGCAAGAGTCAGATGAAGGCTGCAGAGGTCTGCACAGCTTGGCTGCTGGTCTGAAAGTGAGATCCAGGTGAGTTGCTCCCCCTTTTTATAGGCAATATAGGTTTTCCACTATGTGTCCCTTTGCATCCTCTAGGCATCCTCTAGGCATCCTCT
Source organism: Laticauda colubrina (assembly GCA_015471245.1). Taxonomy (NCBI): domain Eukaryota; kingdom Metazoa; phylum Chordata; class Lepidosauria; order Squamata; family Elapidae; genus Laticauda; species Laticauda colubrina. The sequence goes on along the minus strand of BLBF01000018.1, from coordinate 38,409,969 downwards.
AGGCATCCTTAATATCCGAGATAGGTCCCCTCTGTGAATGTTTTTCCATTTTAAATGCTTTGTTCCCATGCTGCATCCACTAGGCATCCATTCTGCATCCATTCTGCATCCGTTTCGCTTACTCCCTGCGTCCGAGCGGATGCGAGTTGCCCGGATGCGCAGCTGATGCCTAGCGGATATAGCGGATGCGTAATGGATGCAGAACGGATGCCTAGCGGATGCCTAGCAGATGCAGAACGGACGCATTGGATACATTTTCCGCTCAAAAGTTTTGCGCAGTTCAAAACTTTCTGAGCGGATGAAACGTCAATAAACGGATGCTGGACGGATAGAGAGGAAGCAAAATGGAGGCAGTCAGTACAGAATGGATACATCGCGTTAACCAACGGATGGCAAGCTTTTTTGTCCATTTTACATCCTCTATTCATCCGTTGGTGCAGTGTGACAGGGGCTTAAGATTGTATTGTTGTATTTATATTTGAAATAATGTTAGAAAATTGGATTTAATAATAGAGCTTAATTTGCTATGGATTATTGTTTTAATTATATTATAAACTTATTGTTCTTTTCTATTTTATGATATAGTAAGTAACTTCAGAATGTACTAAGTAAAATCAGAATGAAAAGTAAATATTATTCTAAGTGTTAAATTTAGGGGAAAGATTTAAAGGTGTCATACTTCAATCAGTGATTACAGGAGAAATTTTGTGTTAATGAGAAAAGATAATAGAAAATTGAAATAGAACAGACGAAAGAAATATGCAGAATGATTTAAATTGAGATGAAATAAATAAAATAGAATTAAGAGAGTGAAAAGAAGGGAGAAGCTATATAGAAAAAGTAGAATGGTAAATAAGATATGAAATCGGATAAAAAGTGAGCATGAATTTTGAATTTATGTCTGTATAAAAAGATATATAACCCAGGACTAAGCCGCTTTCCAAAAAGAAGTTTTATGTTTTGATGTTTTGTGTTTTGTTTGTGTATGTTTGTTTATTGAAAACTAATAAAAATTTTCTTAAAAAAATACAAGTAATACATCTTTTTTTGAAAATGGCATGGTCCTGGGCTGAATTTCTTTATACAGACACAGAACTCAATTTCATGCTCCTTTTTGTATTCTGTTCCATATCTTATACTATTTTACATTTTCTATATAGTTTTTCCCCTCTTTTAATTTTCTCAATTTTATTTTGATTATCTCATCTCAATTCAAATCATTATATTTATACCTTTGTCTGTTCTGTTTCAATTTCATATTATCTTTTCTCATTAAACAAATTTTCTCCTGTAGTTACTAATGACACCTTTATATCTTTTAATTACATCCATTCAATTCTTATTTAAACTTCAGTTAAAGTTTATGACCTTTAATATAATATATAATACATAACTTCCAATCGAATTCTGCTTGGTACATTCTTGTAATACACACCATATTCTTTTTTAAAAAAAATTGTAAATATATGTAATTATAAACCCTCATTCCATTCCAGTTCAGTTCTATCATTAATCGTCATTAAAATCTTAACATCTTTAACACTTCTTTTCAATTAAATATCACCCTTCCTTAAAAACACATATAATCTCCATAATTAATTTTTCCCTTATTTCTCTTCATGTATGTTTTATAAATCATTAAATATAGCTTTTGTTACATTTATTTATTGAAAAGCATTCCACTGAATTATGATAGCTATTTTATCAGACATTTTAATCATACATTGTTTCATATTTTTTAAAATTATTTCTGTTTCTAATATAACTATACTATCTTATGTACCTTTGCAGAATCCCTTTTTCCATTAAGTTTTCACCCATTATCTCTAAATAGGCCCTGTTTCTCTATATTTTGTTTCTGTCCTTTATAACTTCTTTTCCTTTCTTTCTTCCCTCTCATCTTCTCCCTCCCCTTTTTACCCCTTTGTCTCTCTAGTTTTAATTCTCTCTTCTGCATTTCCCTCTTCTGTTGCTTACTAATTTTATACTTATTTTTCACTTTATTTTTTTGGGAGTTGTTTTTCCCAATCTTAAACTTTCCATTCTCTTTCCCCCCTTTCCTTTTTTTCCCCTATCTAAGATTACTTGTTCATTAAAGATGGCTTCTTCTTTGTCGCAATCTTCTTGTTCTGCAGGCATTTCTTGTTGTTTCTCATAATTCCAAATCTCCACTTCTAAAAACTGAAATACGAAGCCAAAAGAACCTCTCCCTTCTTGTGCATCTTCTTTGTACTTTTTAAGTTCCATTTTCAGTTCTTCTAAAAGTGGAGCCATTTTAAGCAGTTTTAAACAACCACCCGATTGATTTTAGTCATTCAAAACAATTACCAAGAATCCAGAAATCATCAAGTAATCCAGATAGTCCCGAGTTATATCTTCTTATTTCTTTTTCCACTTTCTCTTCCTGGGTTTTTTGTTGTGATATTTCAGTTAGAATGTATCTTTTGGAAATCTTGTTGAGATTTTGCTGTAAGTTCTTTTTTAATTCCAAGCAGTCTCCTCCCTTTCAGATCCTGGCCTTTTATTCTTTTTCTTTCCTTTCCTGTTTTCAAAAGCTTTTAATTATCCAGAAATCTATATTATCCCTTTGACTTTTTATTTTCAGCATTAAATGCCTATTGATGTCAAAGTGGATTTTTTTCCAATTTCTTGCTTAAGTCTCTTAGCTGTCAGTATAGGAAAAGGAGAAAACCAAATCTTTTCCCTTTTCTCTCTCCTTCGCAGCTTAAAAATCTTCTTAGGGAACAAGTTTTTTAGTAGTTTCAATTCCAGGGTACCTTATTTGTTGCTTTTGCTGTTTGACCTGGTCAACCAAACTTTCTCTTCTTATCTTCCTCCTGCACATTCTTTTCCAGTCAAGTTTTTCTTTGTGGTGGCCATTTCTGACCACCGCTGTAACCGCCTTTGGGAAAGGGAGTAATGGTCAGCTGGGGAGGAGAGATGCGGCTCTCCTCGACCCTGCTGGAGGTCTCCCCCCTCTTTACCACCTCTACGGGGTGGCTTAGCCTTGAAACCAGCCAGCTCGGGGCGCTCCAGTGGCGAACACGGATTGAAGCCTCGCAGAGACGGGGTTTCGGTCTGTCGCCAAAGAAGCTCACACTGGAAAAGGCAAATCACTTTTGAAAATGTAGCCAAGAACATTGCATAGATTTGTCCAGTCAGTTGCCATTATATAAAATATACACATACAAAAAAGAAAATTATACAAGAAAAATAGTGTGTCCTTTCTTTCTTCTATCCTATCCTATCCTTTCCTCTCACTCCATCCCATCCCATCAATTTTGTTTTGGAAATACCCCAATTTTTCATCAGGAAATATCTGGTTTGAATTTCACTTTATAGTACTGTAAAACTCATAGATTCCAGCAATTATCTGCAGTTCAGTGAATTAACTATTATCACCATCTCTTTTTTTTATACCAGATTACCTGGTCCATTCTTGTTATTTTGAATTACAGTTCCCAGAATTCCTTCCCATTTACTATGCTGATTAGGATTAATGGAGCCAAAGTCTCAACAATGTATAGGACAACAAATTGTTACCCCTTTCTTATCCCATAAGAAATCTTGCTGTCGGACTGTGCTGAGACCTCTGGCGGTATAAACACTGACATAAACAGACTTTCATATGTCTCATAAATATGAATAAAATGAGAACCTAAGTTTAATAGAGGAAATAGTATCATATCTGAGAGTTGTACTGTCTCATTTGGTCTTGTTAGAAAAACTATCATGGAATTCTATGTGAATCAATAATTTATTTCATTCAAAGACTACATCATTTCCTGCAATACGACTCTTGAAATGTATTTCAGGTTATTATTATTCCTCCTTATCCTTGTGCTTCTCACAACAACATAGGCCAGACAATTGTCATCTGAAAGAACTTGTGCATATCGTTAGTCACAATAAGCTACAAGAACTGAGGAGCAGTTTTGAAATTGTTCTGTCATTCAGCATCATTCTTGAAGAAGAAACTTGCTCTGTCTTCCATTTCATTTCTCAGGTGGAAGAAGAAGAACAATCCAGTTTGTTTCTGGACCTTCTGTCACTCCTAGGAATAGTCCACCTAAACTATTAAAGGATGATAATACTAGGTATCAACATGTATAGTGTGCAGGTAGTCCTCAACTTATGATCACAATGGAGCCCAAAATGTATGTTGTTAAGTGAGAAATTTGTTTAGTGAGCTTTGCCCCATTTTATGATTTTTCTTGCCACATTTGTTAAGTGAATCTCTGAAACTGCTAAATTAGTAACATGGTTGTTAAGTGAATCTGCTTTCTCTATTGACTTTGGTTGTCAGAAAGTCACAAAAGGGATCACATGACTCTGGGACACTGCAACTGTCATAAATATGAGTCAGTTGTCAAGCATCTGAATGTAAACCATGTGACCGTGGCGATGCTACAGTGGTCATAAATGTGAAAATGGTCATGAGTCACTTTTTTCAGTGCTGCAGTAACTTTGAATGGTCTCTAAATGAACTGTTGTAGCTTGAGGACCACCTGTACTTGTTTAAATTATCTTTTTCCTGTAAGCTGAATATTCCACAATTGTTATATTTCAGTTATTTTTAATCTATAAATAGGTTAGCAATTTTGCCTGGTGAACTGACATGAAGGAAGTGAAATTTATTTCTTTTGCAAATGGGGCTTGCAATTGTCTTATTTTAAAATATTCAGATTTTCACTGAAAACATGTGAGCATTAGGGCAATACAATGTGTATGTGCATGCATGACCACGCACACACACACACACATCAGAAAAGAGCAAGGGAAAAAGAATGATGTTACAAGCAGACTACAGAAAAACAGTGGAAAACATCTAATCACAGCAGTGCCACCAAACTTGAACCTGTCTAGAAGGATCCTGAGCTCTCAGTGTTTAATTGCTGTTGATGGCTCCAGCTCAGTCATGCATGACAATGTGTGTGTCACGCTGCTTCCTGCCTGTGTTCATTCCTGTCAGCTTTCACTCCAGGTGACAGAGCACTGCTTTTCTGACCATGTTGGAAAGTAGGGTGGGGGAAGGAAGAAAGGGAACTGAACTCTGGCAAGCCCAGCCAAAACCAAATGGTACAGACCCCCCACCACCACCACCACCAAAGGGGACAGGCACGGCTGAGGGTTCTAAGCACAACCACCTTCTTCATTCATGTTTTTTTTTAAATAAAACAAAATAAAATGATGGAACATCTGCGACCTCCAGCATCGCAATTGGCCCTCTTTGAGTTGTCTGTTGAATGCATTCTGGAGGGTGCAGGGAGGGGAGCAATTTGAATTACAATTGAGGACCAATGAAAATTAGCATTTTTGGTAAACTGGTGCTTCAGAACTGCTGATTTAAACAGCTTACAGGAAAGAAAGAATGCTGGGTTGGGAGGAGGAGAGCAATGGGATACAAATCATCTAAAAACTGCATAATAACAACCAACCCCTTGTCTGAAAGAGAGTGCTTAATGCTTTATAATATGTTTAGTTCTACACTTAGCTGAGTCCTTAAATATGTGAGTTACTTTAGCTATATATGTATTATTTCAACTCAAAGAAGCAAAGTTTTGTCCCTTTTTGAATTTTAAGTGATTTAGGCTTTGATTCTAAACCTGGGAGTGGTGTTCCAGTCTACAAATCAATTTTCATATTGCAATATTTGTGGCATTTGTGGTCCTTCACTGGAAGACAAATTCCCAAGACAGATCACATTTCTTTTCAGTCCTCTCTTTAAAAAAAAAAATGATTCTATGTTCTCAAGTTGAGTTGACATTTAGAGATCACGTGGATAGAAGTTATCTAGGATCAACTGGCCCTGATATGGCCCTTCAGATCTTTCAACAGGTCCCCTGTCACCATCAAAAGCACATTTATCTCCCTTGCTGTTGGTGGGACTCATCTTTTATTTCCTTCCATCTTTCCCAGCATTATGGTCTTCTCAAGGGAGCAAAACACTGTTGTAAATGTATTCTAAATACAATCATTTTAATCCAGTCATTTGTAACTCAAGGGGAAACTCCGGATTCTGGGATATGTTTGTTTTTTTCTGGTTAAGAAACAAGAAGCTTGTATTGCCAAGGTCTTCTCCAATACCAAAGTTCAAAAATGTCAGTACTGTTCTGTCCTGTTTTTTCAATGTCCAAGAGAATCATATTGAAAACCATCAATTGAACAATTCTAAGTATAAATATATCACAGCATCCAAATATCTTTTCCAATGTCTATTTGCTACCCTACTAAGTGCTAACCTGTGGTATAGTTCTTTACAGTTTGTTCCCTTATATTTCTAGTTAAACCTAAAAGGCAGAGACTATCCAGCTCCTTATTAACTTGATTATCAGTTCTAAGACTGGTTGGTGTACCTGCTGTCATTAATTTGTATTTAATTTTTGTTCAATTTTTTTTACAGTATGGTCCTTTTATTATGAAATCACTAAATCACTTGCATTTTGAGCTAAAATAGTAGTGTCATCATCATAGCATAGATTCATATTACTTACTAGAATTTTAAAACTGTTCTCATCTTCTTCCAATTCATCTTGCCTTGATATACAGTATATTCAGCATAGGGGTTGAATAAATAAAGACAATTTCTCACACACAAGCTGAAACTGATGAGACTAAATGCACAGTAGGCCCTGCCTTAGGGTGCCAAAGCACTAATACTTTTATTTGTTTGTTTATTATTTCCTGCCTTTATTATTTTTACAAATAACTCAAGGCAGCTAACATATCCAACACACCCTCCTACTCCATTTTTTTTTTCACAACACTGTGAGATTGATTTGGACTGGGATAGATTGACTTGCCCAAGATCACTCAACTAGCATTCATGGCTACAGTGGGGCTAGAACCTGCTTTCTAGACTGATGCCTTAACCACTAGACCAAACTGGCATATTGCCCTTCCTTCTGAAGGATTCTAAAAATGCAAATCTTCACATCATCAGGAGGTGGTGCTATCAGTCAGTGTGGCCTAGGGGTGCCATATTGTAGATCCTTGAGCTGGCACTGACCAAATGAATCTTCATGAAAGGTGGTTATTGCAAATAAAAGTTAGTTTGGTGGGTAATTAGAAAGGGACTAGTAGAAAATAGAGAAGTAAAATGTGTTATAAAAAAGGAATGGCATAATATGCAAGATAATGTAATGTAATGATATTATATAATTGAATATAATGAAATGAATTGTATGTTCTCAGATTTATTAAAGCTGAGATTTGCTCAAGAAGAATTATGTGAATTTGTGATTGAGTCTCACAATGATATAATAATAATAATACAGTATAATATGTATAGTTGACTTATGTAATATGAATATATGTTTGGAAGGGTAAGACTGTTGATATTATGACATTGAACAAAAGAAATGTACCAGCCGACACGCTGTATTGTGGAAGATGGTTTTATGTTGATGTTTTATGTTTGTGTTTGTTAGTGTTTGTCTTAAAAAAATAAAAAACTTTTCAAAAAAAAAAGAAAAGGACTAGTAAACTTGGATTTCAGTCTTTTAGATGGGCAGGCACAAGATAAAAATTTAGTCAAAATCCAATGAAATAGTTTGGTATCCTTTTGCTCCTGTGCATCCACAGCAATTTTTGACAAATTTAACTTATTTTAAGAGAAGATGAGTGGGCTGCCTCTCCTATTTAAAGTATGAGGCCCAAGGAACAGCAGATGAACAAGTTCTGGAGGACAAAGTGCATGGGTGCCAATTACAGGTTTTCAGAATGGGAAACATGCCTACGGAGTACAGAGTTGTTATAAACAATTTTGACAAGAGTCCAGTTCCATTGGTTCTGCTGATAAGAAACATAGTATCTCAGATATTTTCTGATATTTAGTTCATTGTCTGATGATTCAAGGATAACAAGTAAATAAAAAGGTCTAATTGGAAGAGCACCTTGAATATAAATTGAGATCCATTATCTGAAAGGAAGGGGTGTGATCTCTCTGCAGTTAAAGACATGGAGCTTGTCAGCAGGAAAGCTGAGAGCCCAAGTTTGACACCCAAGAACTGTGCGATGGAGTGAGCCCCTGTCCAGCTCCAGCCTACCTAGCAGTTTGAAAGCATGCAAACAAGAGTAGATAAATAAGTACCACTTCAGTGAGAAGGTAATGACGTTCCATGTGCCTTGTGTCAGGTTTCCTAGTGATGAAATCCTTTTAAAAAAGAAATGAATAAAGTCCTTCTTTACAAACATGCTCGCCACATGGCCACGGAAGTGTCTTTGGACAATCTGGTTCCCTCAGCTAAGAAACAGAGACAAACACTAACAAACCCTTAAATTTCAAAAATCAACATTCTAGTCCTCTTTTTGTTGTTTTCCAAAATTTTAAGCTTTTTTTTTTTGCTGCCCCTTAAACTTACTTAGAGCTTCTTTTGTTCAATATAGAAGAAAAATCTCTCAGTGTAATACAACTTGTCTTTTGAACAGTTCTTAACATCCAGAAACTCATTAAGGAACTTCCTAAATCAGTTAAGAGAGGGAATAGACAAACCCAGTGTTCCTTTGAACATATTAAATCACAGTTTAGACAAAATATTTTACACCCCCCACACCTCCTGCACCATTTGAACACCATCAGCATTGAAAAAAGCCCATCAGTCAATTGCAAACGGAAGCTTCTTGAAATAACTCAAATCCGATGATGTTATAAATCATCAGCAGCTGTCTATTCCAGGTCTTTGGGAAAGACTTGATAGATGGATAAAAATGCCAAGCCCACTCTAAACATCTGGCTGTCTGTATGACCAACAATAATAATACATTCATAGGCTACTCCATGTAAAATACACCTGTCCAGGGAGATCTAGTAGTATAGTAATGAAAGCTTCCTGTTTGTCTATCATCATCAGTGTTCCTGAATATGAGACTTGTCTGTAGCTGCCCTCTATCTTTGGAATAATTTATCTTTAATGTTCTAGAATAGAACATTAACATCTTATCTAATGTTCTAGATAAGAACTGGCTGTTCTTGATGGCTTTTTGGAAAGACATGAATACTTGATAAAGTGATATCTGGTAATTCATAATAATTAAATATGATTTCTACATTTTTGTTAATATTATCGTGTTTAGCCCAATTGCATTATAGAATTGACAGCAAGTTGTTGAGAGTTGTTTTTTATTGGAATGGCATATAAACTTTAGTAGGTGATTAAGCAATTAAAAGCTTGCCCAAAGAGCATATTACTACACTGGTGATTTCTTAACCAACATATTACTACACTGGTGATTTCTTGAGCCTATATTTACATTGCTGTGAGTTGATTGAGAACTCCCAAATGTTTTGGCAATACCAGCATAGAAAAATAAAATCCCATCAACCAAGAAAAAACAGCAAAGCCTTTTACCTGGCAAAGTAAAGAAACCAAGACTTGAGGAAGTAAAATAAGTCCAAAATCACATTAATCTTGTCATCCCCAAAGAATTCTAACTGGAAGAGAGTTTAATGAGGTTATAAAACTCATTGGTCAACTATTCATGTTAATATCAGAAAGTTATTACACCACTCTGTCCCCCGCATTCCCCATATACAAAAGTGAAATTGGAATATTAGGTACTTTTGTGAACAGTCTTTCAAATTCTTAAGGCCATTCTTAATAAGTTGGCTTCATTTTACCATCTGGCAGAACATGACCATAGAATGGATTCATTTAGTTACTTTCTAAAATAGATGACTTTTGATGTTTACTTTGTTCATTTAGTACAACTTCTGATTGCAGTGGTGGAATAGCCATTCTTATGAATAAGGGAAATATACATATTCCAGGATCCTACAATAGCCATTCGGTTTATCAACAGATTCATTTGCAAGGTGGTCTACAGAATGTGCAGTTTATAGGATAGGAATTAAAAACTGGATTGCCCTACCCTAGATTTAGCATGTGAGGGAGAGAATCTGAAAATAAATCAAAAGCTGATGGCAAGACAAATAATTGGAGCTGAACATGAATCTCCTTGGAAGGGAAACACCACAGAGGCAGGCAAAGGACTAGCTACTTTTGGCACCCTGTCACTGCAACTGCACCCTGACACATTAGCCTTTAGGGTGTGGTTAAAAAGAACAAACCTCCACTGTGGGAAAGGGAACTTCAGCAACCCTGCTCATTTTTCTCTCATATAAAAACTGACAGGCATGTCAAAGGTATGATGGGATAGTGAATAAATAATCAGCCTTGACAAGCTAGACCTTATCATGCTGTTGAGCCTAAGGTGAGGCCACAGCTGGAAACAAGGGTTGGGGCAATTAAAATACCCAACAAAACTTTAGAAGAATGAGTTATGAATATAGCTCATGTTTTGTCCTCCAGGTTCAACTATTAAATCCAGTGTAATGGGTTCAGTGTTATGACTTAGTTAAAATAAAGAGAAGGGATGGAAATAAGTGCTGGGTGTTTGTGATGTGAACTAGGACATGCTCATTCCCCTTTTAATGTAGGTATGAGCAGTTCACATTTGATTACTTGAGTGATTTCCATCATTTTAAATCAACATTGCTGCTTGGTTCTCAAAGGTGAAGAGGCAATTATTTGTCAGCTGTCCTAATTTTGAGACAGCCATAGGTCAACTTTCATGAAAGGATCCAAATCTCTTTGCAAAATGATCTTGTAAATATCTTCTAAAATTTATTATGAAAGCATTAGTTATGGGGGGGGGGGGGAACCAAGATTCCAGAACCCTAAAAGTTCCCCCCGGGAACACAGCTAATTCTTAAACAGAATCTATGCAAATTATTTTTGCTGTGTTTTTGAACATTTTGTATGATTGTATTATTTTATGTTATTATAGGTAAGTACATTGCAAAAGGTATCATTAAATATGTATATTTATTTAGATTCATAATTTAGATGTATATTTACATATATATTTATTGAGTTTTGTCTTATGCTTTTCAAAGTTAAGCTCAAAAGCTATGTATTATCACTTTAAAATCCCTGGGAAATAATAGCAAAAATGCCTAGTGCTGAAAAGATAGCAAGATCAGGCAAATTTATCTGAGAATATTGTTTCTAACCAGAGTTCCTTAATGCATATATTCAACTGATTAGTACAGAATTGATTAAAAGCTACATAGGTTTTGGTTTATCCATGAAACTTAGATAGCCATTAGTCTTTGCATTTCCTGATTTTTTGTTTTTCTCCTAATATCTCTCCAAATGGTATACTCCCTTTCTGCATAACCAACTGCATAATAATGAAAGTCATCAACCATATAGTGGAAGCATAAGAAAATTCTTTCTTAATGGTTATTAGTTATTTTAACTAATGCCTAGACTTTGGAACTCTTTTGAAGAAGGTCAGGCAGTATGCTTTCTGCCTTTCTTCACCATGAACGGAACCATTTTATTTAGGTAAGCTGATGTGTAAAGAAAAGGTTTTCAGCAGGTTCTGACCAGTTCTAGAGAACTGGTAGCAGAAATTTTGAGTAGTTCGGACAACCAGCAAATACCACCTCTGACTGGAGATTTTACAGTATCCTTCCCCTACCACGCCTACCAAGCCACGCCCACCAAACCATTAGTAATAAAAATTTGAATCCCACCACTGGTGTAAAGATGCCTTGATTTGTCAGGTGTTGGTAGGTGTGTGGGTGGGCGTGCATACAGACACACACACACACGTGCCATATATATATATGGTGTTCAGCTTTGTTCGGGTATTTTCCCACGTCATTATAGTTGTGCTTTTAAAGTTGTAGCGACATTTCGGCAGAATCTCATCTGCCATCATCAGGCTTCTGTATTATGTTCGAAATGTTGTTACAACTTTAAAAGCACAACTATAATGACGTGGGAAAATACCTGAACAAAGCTGAATACCATACATATAAATACCCGCGAAAACTTAAGAAAACAATTATGCTTAAGTTACGGTTTTAAATAAATTGTTGCTATTTTTAATTACTAATTAATATCCATCATTAAACCTTTGTGGATACAAAGTGGAATATTAATGCATGTCAGTCAATAGATCTTCCTATATCTATGTTTTGCCTTTTTCTTAACAAAGTTTTTATAATGTGTTTTTCTTCTTTGAATTCACCACTGTAGTCTTTTCTCATTTTCTCATTCTTGTTTTTTAAGGAAATAGCAAGTTAGGCCATCACACTAGGATTGCAGATTAACTAATATGTTATTTCTTTATGTATTTTTACAAGTATGCTCACTGTAAAGTATTGCCAATTTTTGATTTCCTCATTGTAACTATAATGACATACAGTACAAATCTTCCATGCACATACCTCTGAAAAGTGTGCTAATAACACATGATAATATTGCTGCTGATAACAATTAGATAACAAAAGAACTATTTATTGAAGCTTATTCTCAAATATACGTACATAAGACTTCAACCCTGATGCTTTTGTTTGTTTTAAGGATAAGATCCGGACTGTAATTTAGGATTTAATCTAGTCTGTATGTGGAATCTTCATTCCCTGTGAATCACATCCATTTGTATAAATTAAAATATTTATATACCTAGCTTCGTATATTTCATCAGGGTTTAATGAAATATGAAGGAGAATCAAAAGTCATCTTGGAAAAATGTAAAGACACTACCATACCAATAACAAACATTTTGAGAAACCACAAGTATGACTGAACATCAAGACAAACTGTTTTGATCAAGTGACAATTGTTTGGGAGGTGGATTAAGTCTGACAGAAAGCAAACATATCTCTTTGGAGTTGGTGTGCTGCTTCAGTTACCTCTGTTTGAATCTGGGACTGCACATGGGTTACAAGCCTGTTTTGGGGGGGGTTTGCTTCTGGCTGAAAATGGATGCTTCGTTTCCAACCATTTTGAAATGTAATGCAATACCTCAAATAACTTTGGCATGGCATAAAAACAAAGCGGTCTCCGGCAAATCCAAAATCCTCCGTTGCCATCTTCAGCCATATACAGTATATGACATGGCTCCAAATCTATTTTCCATCATTGCCATCTTCATTCACTGCTGTTCTCACTTTCTGCAGCTTCAAGCATGGTCTCCAACTACCAAGAGTTTGCCCTCCCTACACCTAAAGCAAATCATGCCAGATACATATGTGTGTTCAAGCAGCCTGTGACAGCTGCTTTTCTTCTGGTGGAACAAATGCTTTCTGTTAGACCTAGGCAACTTCTGTGGTCTCAATGTTTCTCCCTGCCCCCTACTTCTCCCTTGCCAAACTCAGAAGAGGCTTCTGTGCAGGCAAGGTGCCCAGGCAGAAGATTTTCCTGTTTTGGCAGCAGCCTGTTAGAAAGAGGCAAGTGATGTGTCATTTTGCAGCACTTGCCAGAGCTTGGGGAAAACAGTGCCAGAGGAGGTGAGTGGAGCATCCAAGCTCAATGTTTGCCAAGTACTTGCTTGGCAAGTGCTGTAACAAAAACTGTGCTGAGGGGTGAATTGCAAAGTAGAGCTAAGTGAAGCAACATAGGTACTTCACGCCATGAGATAAAGGGATGAGGTCGGTTCAGAAGCCAACTTCAAGGAAGCATTTTGCATGAAACTTCTTGAAAGGTTTGCAAGGCCCTATTTTTGCAAAGATCTAATTTCTGTGACTCTGGATAACAACCACACCATTTCTGGGAATGGTGCCAAGAGCGAAGCAGAATCATATATTTTGGTGTATAGCCAGTGAGATGAGTTGCAACAAACCTGAAAGTGAGGAAATGTAAAATAAATTATATTTAAAGGGAAGTGTTTCAGTTTATTTACTAGCTTTGTTTTTGGAGAAGTACAGAATCAGATGGATTTAGTTATCATATCAGTTGTCTACCCAGCTTTCAACTTTGAATCTGTCTTTAGGAAAAGATTTACAGAGGAATATACAGGTTGCCAATGGTATTGTGATTAAAAGGCTGAATTGGATCAAAGCACACATTGAAGAAACCACTCATGGAAGCTTATTGATGACTTTGGATCAACTACTTTCTCTCAGCCAATTCTATATCACATCTGGATAAAAATAGCAATGACTCTACCTAAACAATCTTCAGCACTTTCAAGGAAAGGTAAAAGATAGATATTATGTATGTGTGTGCATAATTTCGGCATCCTGTGCCATGATGTGTTTTGGTACTTCTCTGTGTTAGTCAGAAAAAGTGAAGTATTTCTACCTGTGTAGATGTGCACGTAACGTTTTATGTAATTAAAATCTCCTGAACTCTCCAAACAAATTTTGCTCAATAATTAGAAAATGAGAATCATGCAAATAAGATAGGAAGAAAAGTAATAGTCATTGCAAGAAATTCAAAAGGGTGTAAGGAGGATGGGGGAGAAAAGGGCTGGAACAGGAAAGGATAGAGGAAGCAGAATAAAAGTTGGAGTAGACTTGGTGGTTGGAACAGTCAAGGTTTGAATTTAACCCAGTCTCTACATTTTGATGATGAAATACATAGGTTTTATATATTTCTGAATGTTGGGAATTGGCAGGAGATATGGATGAGATAGTTATAATTATGGGAGAAAAAGAAAAGAAGGGCAGAATTCAGGGATAATTATTTACAAGAGATAACTCTAGTATCTTGTCTGCTATGTAGCAGCCACCAAAATGATTCTTCTCTTCATTCTGAGTTGTAGTCCAGGATTTGGCATGTCTGTCAATCTATTAAGGAAAAGAGAATATTACTTCCAACAAAGAAGTCTAAAATGCCAGCAGTTTTTGATTTAGCAGGAATAAAAATGACTAAGATGGGGTCTCAAAATGATGTAGTTTGGAGCCAACCAGTAAAAGTATTGGGAGTAGAATCACGATCGACAAAAAGAATATTTCTTCACTCAGTGAATTATTAGTATGGAATCAGTTGCTGCATATTTAAATTTGGGTGGACCAGGACATAGAACTAAAAGGTGCTTCAATTAGACAAATTGGACTTATACCCATATATAAATAAGGTGTTTATTTCTATGTGGGTTTATTTTTAGTGTTTATTTATTTGTTTATTTAGCCAGTTTTCTCTATGTATTCAGCAACACAATTCATGAAAGCAGAGCCTTTAGTTTTAGGATTTCAGCCTGCAAAATAATTGTTAGGGTTTTGGAGATATCCAGTGTCAATCTGAGTTTCTAGTGATGTTCATTGTAAGAAGCAGATCCTCAAAATGGTGAGAATATAAGTTGGTTCATATTATTTGGTGTTAAGATCAGCTATCAGAAAAAAACTGTGTCATTTTAGGTGTCAAAGAAATCTATATCAGAAGAGGCAACTGCTAACCCCTGGGATAAAAATTATTTTCCTTTGTAAGGTTGATCAGCATCCCCATCAAAACCTACAATTATTTCCCATAAGTATATTTTGGGAGATACAATTGGAGAGTTAAGGTATAGGAGAATTTTGCTATCAAAAGCATACCTGGATTTAATTGATGCAGAATTTTATCAAGCAGCAGACCATGAGGACTGGATTAGGCATTAAAGTCTCTCCATTGTTGGTCTTGTGCCTGGGCTTTTTGTGGCTGTGACAGCATTAGCAATTTCCTGATTAAGTTGATTGCCACAGTACTGAATACATGGTAAGACTAGATTAATTAATGGTTTTTCTATGGAGCGTATTGTCATCAATGTTTGTCTCAATTCATCTAATCTCTGGTTGGTGACTGCTTGCTCTGAATCTGGCAATGAATCAAATGTGTAAATCAACTTTTCTTCCAGTGAGTTCTTGGCAGATTTACTAGCTGTGGATAATGCTGTTTGATAATGCTCTTCTTTCTCTAGATCAACGCTGGTGGAATATTCTTGAGGTTATTTGGATTCAAATAGTTACACTTAGATTTTAAAGAAGTAGTACCTTTGGGGAAGACTTATCCAAAAATGGACAAGCTTTAGCTAAATGGACATGTACTGGAAAGATTGAAAAGGTGCTTAGAAAAAGCTTAATTTTGAAAAGCAGACTAGGAATTGCAGATCGTCTAAATGTTAGGAGAATTTTCATGCAGCCCCTTCTAGATGGCAGCCATTCAGTATGTAATAGATCAATCAAAAAGCTTTTATCATGGAACAGATTGGTCAAGGGTAAAATAACTGCCCTTTTTGAAATCCCATCACCCTCTGTTCATTCTGTTTTTGGAAATTGGTAAGTAATAAGTGCACTTATCTTGTCTCTGGCCTTCTTCTGCTTGAGATTTAAGCCCTCTCAGTTCTCTCTTAGTAGCTTCAGGACTCTTTGAGTTAGCTGCTCATGGCTTGTTTCGGTAAGCTTTTGCTGTTTCATTTGGTGACTCTTGGTATGCTTTACAAAATAAAACTCTCCTTTAGCAGATCAACCTTATTTTTGATTGAAGTCAAAAATTTGACTATCACAATCACAGTTTGCACTGTGAACAGTAGTTGCCTAGTTATGAACTCTGTTATATTCTCCCTTTTTAAGTTCATATCTTCTTCATTTTTCATAAGCAATGCAGTTGCTGAAGAAAGACCAACAGTCTGAGGTTCTGGGGGGAGGGTGGTAGGTACCACCCTCCCCCCAGAAGGAGGGTGGTACCTACCACCTTTTTTTCTTCTTCTACCAAGGAAGAAGAAAAATCTATAATCTGTTGACCTTCCATTTCTGTCTGTAGATCCCACTCCAAAAGAGTTATAAGTATCATTCTATCCAGAGAGTAAGTAGGGTCAGAGTTACTTAGTGAAGTTGTATGTTTGTTTACTGTGTATTCACCCATTTTCTGCCGCTTCAAAGGCTTGGTTAAACTCTACGTTATAGAGTGTGCATGCTGTCTCTTCTTCCTTTTACTCATTCCTGAGTCCTTTTTTATATTTTATTGAGTTGTAGCTGGAGCAGATAGATGACCTCCCAAGCATCACACTTAATAAAAAAACAATGTTGAAATATGTAAAAATTAAAATAGCAAGTTGAAAGCTAAAGTAAAATCAAATAAAACAGAGAACATAAATTCAGGGAGGCTCACATTTGCCATCCTAAAGATGGCATCCCTCAGAATGAGAGAGAACAGGTAGGTCTGAACCTGCTCACTGCATGTTTAAATCCCACCAAGATGTCCCTTATTACAAGATTATTCTCAAAAACAAAATATTGCTTAAAAGTTAAAAGTCCTGGAACTGAAATTATTTCTTCATTCATTAAATTTATACACCAGCCATCTCACTCTAAAAGGTGACTCTGGACAGCTCTGCGACTAATATTGTAAGAATGGATAAATTTTGCTTTGGAGAGTTAGCATAAAGCAAGTTTATGATGACAGGGAGGATAATTCTATTCAGGAAATAATACAATGACAATCACTTTCAGTGTCAACTAGGATTGTGAAGCAAACACTTTGTATCTATTATTGAAAAAGTTGACTCTGATGCAGTAATGAGTTAATATCGGTGCTAATTTTAATAAGTAGGCAGCCAACATTTATTTATATCCCATCTTTATTATTTTTTAAAATATCTCATAGTCGCCAATATATCCAATACACTTTCCTTCTATTTACCCCACAACAACAACCTTGTAGGGAGGGTTGGGCTGCAAGAGAGAGTGACTGGCCCAAAGTCATCCAGCTAGTTTTCATGGCTAAGGCAGGATGCAAACTCATAGTCTCTTGCTTTCTAGCCTGGTGCTTTAATTACTTTAATCAGACCAAACTGACTCTCTTACCCAAAAGTATCCTTACTCTTTGTTGATGATGACATAAAGGACACATGCTGGATTTGTATAAATTCACCAAGAAGTTATGGATTGATCTCTTTTCCAAAATTATCTTGGAAGTCGTTTTTCAAAAACCTGTATCATGCAGTAGTTTATTAGCTTAACAAACATTGTTATACCCAACTACATTATTTTAGAAGGCAAAATTAAACTAAATTAAGGCAGAAATAAATTATTTTAAAATATAACTAAATAATTTAGTTATTATAAATTATTTAGTTACAGCTATATAAAATATAACTAAATAACTTAAGATAGAAAATTTGACAAATGATTCTCCCAATCTCAAACACTAAAATAATACAGACAATAATCTGATAATAATCTGAAACCTTACACCTTTTAAGTGTTAAGACTCAAAGTAACTATTTTTTTTGGATTTGGCTATACACTGACATAAAGATGGAGAGCTGTGCCATCAAGAATGCCTAAGCAATGAATTCTGATCTACAACTTTTGTCAACCACAACACTCTCAAAAGCAGTATCCTAAAGATGGCTTTTCAAAAGGCAACTGGACTTTGTTTTTCTTTTGCTTCTCATCCAAAAAGATTCAGTTTTGACTCAGAACTGAAGTTCCACATGTTTTTTGTTTCTCAAATTAAGTCCATTTGCCATTTGAAAAAGCACTTGTGAGACAACCATGACCAAGGATGACTGAGTATCTCCATAGACATGAAAAACAGTGATTTGTGAGCTGAAGAGAGCAGTGACACAATGGTTGTTCCTGGGTCATTGGTAACTAAGGACCGTCAGTGGTAATGAAGAGGCCCTCAAACCAAGCTACAATATTTCAATATTTTATATTCTTTTTGGACTCTAAATATTTAAATATTAATTTAAAGACTACCAATAAGGACATTAAATAATTTCATTTTTAAAAATGTTGAAATTTCTGATTTTCTAATAGTTCTACATTCTCTCCCACAACATCATGATGGAGATGCCTCAAAGAATGACAGAGAGTCACCAGCTTGTTCCTTCCAGAAGCCAAAAGGAAGGAAGGAAGGAAGGAAGGAAGGAAGGAAGGAAGGAAGGAAG
>BLBF01000018.1:38380363-38391287 GCA_015471245.1 Laticauda colubrina | reverse complement strand
AAGGAAGGAAGGAAGGAAGGAAGGAAGGAAGGAAGGAAGGAAGGAAGGAAGGAAGGAAGGAAGGAAGGAAGCAAGCCTCTTTGCTACTTCTACTGCCATGGAGTAGGATTACATAGGGACCTTAAGAGTTTTATTTTATGTTCCTGTAAATCAGAAGTCTCAAACTCAAGGCCCAGGGGTCCTTGAAACAGCAAAGGACGTCCCAGCCTCTGTTTTTGCTGACAGAGGGTTGCAGGAGGCTGTTGCAGTCAGAAATGGAACTTGGGAGCCTGTTTTTGTTGGCAGAATGCTCAGGCCACCAAAGGCACCCCCAACACAAGTGATGTTGAGCTGGCCACACCCCTGTTCAAGGTCAAACACAACCCTGAGGTGGCCCTCAATTAAATCAAGTTTGACACCCTTGCTCTAAATCAACAGTCGCCAACCGGTGGGCCACGGCCCATTGGTGGGCCGCAGAGAAATCTCACCCCCAGAGCACCCCACAAAGCAATTAATCGAGGCTGCGCAAAAACACAAGGCTGCACTGCCCACATGGCCCATGGGAACCTTCTCTGTCCACTCAGTCTTACCCGATAAACTTGCCTGCTAAATTGCTATTTTTCCTTTTTCCGACCATCATCTGTTCTACTCTGCTGGGAGATTTAGATTAGCTAGGAAGCAGGAAATGGTTGGATTTCTTGCTTTTTAGCTAGTCTTTAGATTTTCAGCTCAGCACAGCCGAACCTCCCTTAGGACTGAAGGTTTGCTTGCAAGCAAATTCAGTGCAGACTCACAACAAGCAAATTTGAGAGACTGAGCTAGCCAATGGCAGATAGATAGATCACTGAATGATTCTGTGAGCAACTCAATCTGCCTGCTTTGCCTGATTTTGGGTAAAAGTTGCTCTTTTTTAAAATAAAAAATTTAATATTTACATGCATGGTGTGTTGTGAGTTAATTTTGTGACTTTGCTTGCAAGCAAATTTTATGTGACAGACTGAGCTAGCCAATGGCAGGTAGAGAGATCTCTGAATGAATCTGTGATTCTGTGAGCAACTCAATCTGCCTGCCTGCTTTTTCTGATTTTGGGTAAAAGTTGCTCTTTTTTAAAAATAAAAAATTCAACATAATATATTATATAATATATTATTATATTATATAGCATATTAATATATTATATAATATATTATAATATATTGATATATTTATAATATTTACATACAAGCCATGCCCAGCCAGTCATATTGCCACCAAGCCACATCCACAAATTAGTTCACACCCACAGAACCAGTTAGTGACCCCTGAGATCTAAAATTATGAGTTTGGTGATCCCTGAAGTCCAAAAGGTTGGCGAACCCTGCTCTCAATGGTATCTAACAGAAGTAAATTAAGGTGCTCATTTAACTTTGCTGAGGAGAAGAGGTTGCTTAGGAGCATTAGGTCAGCTGCCCATGTCATTTGCATGTTCCATAGATAGAGCTACAACCCGTTTCTCAATTTCAACCACTTATATATATAGCTGCTTCTTACAAGCAACTGATCACGAGTGGAGTAGTAGTATTATTTTTTCTGTGATGTCTTACTATTGCTTATTTTAAACTGTTGATTTTTTTCTGTATTCTTTTCATTTAGGAGAGGCCATTCCTTTCATACAAGCTATGATGCTTCTAAGTAGTTCTGCAGTTCTTTTTGCATCTGATTTGCTTTTTATGTGATCCATACTTAACCATCAATTTGTCTGACTCATTCTGGCCAGTTGCTTTCTTTCAGTCTTTTTCATACTTCTTCCATTCTTCCCATTTCTTCTTCATATGGGAAAAAAACCCTTATTTCTACAACCTGTAAGGGCCTGTCTTGATCTGTGCAAAATGACTGAATTTTATTCATTGTGTGAAGGAGAATAGTAGCAAGTTTTCCAATTATGAAATTTTATTAGGTGACATAAGTTTCTGTGAGCTGTAACTTACTTCATCAGAGGCATAGAGTGCCAAGACTCATTTAGGATTTTAAGTAGAGTGAAGTGGGCTTGGCAGTAAGGAAGGAGAAGACAGGTTGGTTATGCATATGCAGAGTACATATGGGATAAATTACAAATGCTTATGCTCTTGATGACATTTATTAATCAGGAAAAAAGTTACCAACTTTCTGATTTCTGACATCATGAACTAAAATGGTTCTCCTCCAACAATGTCTTCACTATGTGTGAGGCAGAGTGGTGTCAGCCAGTTTGGACCAGTTCTGGTGCACTGGAAGCAGAAATTTTGACCAGTTGAGAGAACCAGCAAGTACCGACTCTGACTGGCCCCACCCACCAACCCCTGATGATATCTCTTATATTTCCTTACTTTTTAGCTCAGCTGATTCACCCAGCAGAGCAGATTGCTGCATCTCAGCTGAGCTAAAAAATAGTTCAGGCAGCTCAGCAGCATTGAAAGAGTTTGTTATTTGAGCCCTGCACGTATGTGAGAAATTCAGCTGATTGGACCCACATAGAACCAGTAGGAAAAAAAAACTGAAAACTCATCACTGGTGTGAGGTTCTTAGTTTGCTTGCTCCTAGTTTTTTAAACATAGTGCTAATTATTTATGTGTATCACAGTGCAAAATATATGCAATAAATATTACATAAACTGTTTAAAAAAATAGTCCAAGCAACATTCTTTTTTTTTTTTTGAAAGATTTTTTTTTTATTAATTTTTTAACAAACAAACATATACCAACAAAACACAAAACATAGAAAACATAAAATATCTTTTTGGACGGCAGTTTGATCCCGAGTTACATCTTTTTGTACAGACATAAATTCAAGTTCATGCTTACTTTTATATAGCAATTCCATTTCTTATTTACTATTTTACATTTTCTATATAGCTTCTCCCCTCTTTTCACTCTCTTAATTCTATTATATTTATTTCATCTCAATTTAAATCATTATACTTATATCTTTTGTCTGTCCTGTTTCAGCTGTCTATTATTTTTTCTCATTAACACAAAATTTCTTCTGTAATGACTGATTGGAGTATAATGCCTTGTCATACTTATCCTTCCCCTAATTTTAAAGCTTAACATAACACATAATTTTCATTCGGATTCTGCGTAATACATTCTAAAAATAAACTCAATATTTTAAAACAGAAAGAAAAAAGTTTTTTTTTTTATATATAATATAATTAAAACAACAATCCATACCAATTGAAATTATATCATTAAAATTTATATTCATTTAAGTCTTAAACATTTTACACAATCCTTTCTAAATAAATATCATACTTCCATGGGAACACTTATAGATTTTGCTTAGTTACTTTCTTTAATTCAATTCTCTCATATTTAATTTCATTTATTTTATTTAAAAAAAATTTTTTTTCGCTAAGTTACATTAAATATTTTGTCCCATTTTATAATCATATATTATTCCAATTTTCTAACATTATTTCAAATACAGATACAACAACACAATCTTATGTACCTTTGCAGAATCTCTTTTTCAGTTATATGTTTACCCATTATCTCTAAATAAAATCTGTTTCTTTACATCTAGTTTCAAACCTTTGTAGCTTCTCTTCCCTTCTTTCCTCCCTTGTTTCTCCCCTCTACCCTTTTTACCCCCTTGTCTCTTAATCTCCACCCTCTTGTGTATTCCTCTTTTCTGTTGCTTTCTGATATTGTGTTCACTTTTCACCTTGTTTTTCCCTTTTTTGGTTGTTTTTTTAAGTCTTAAATTCTCCATTCCCTTTCTCCTCTTTCCCCTTTCTTCCCCAAATAAAGTTGCTTGTTCATTAAGGATGGTTTCTTCTTCATCCCAATCTTCTTGTTCTTGTAGTTTCTCATAAGTAGAAATTGCCATTTCTAAAAAATGAAAAATAGAGCCAAAAGAATCCTTCCCTTCTTGTTTCTCTTGATTATATTTTATAAATTCCATTTTCAGTTCATCCATAAGTAATGCCATTGTAAAAAAAAGAAAAAATTTAAACGACCCAAATGATTTTAATCATTCAAATAAGAATTTCCAAAAGTCCCAAAGTCACCAAGCAATCCAAAAACACACAGTCTATTTCATTTAAAACTTTCTTCTTTTTCTCACTTTTTTTTTCATTTTAATGCTTCAAAAAACTTCAAATTCTTTTTGACCTTCAATCCATCTGATAGAGTAGTCAATTATGATCCAAAATGGAAAAATCCAATAATAAAAAGGCCCACAAAACCAAAGAAGAAAAAGGATAAAATAAAAAGCAAAAATAAAAATATTACTAAAATTGAAATATACAAAAAGGCTGGCGAGTAGAGGTTTCACAAATATATATATATATATATATATATATATATATATATATATATATATATATATATATGGACTGCACACTGCACTTTATTTATTTATCCAAGGCTCTTATTATGACTCTCTTCTCCAGCAGCTTCAAAGCCAAGCCTCAAGTGTTGAGATATTGATAAGAGTCCAGGAAAACACCTGTAATAATATTTTTCTGTGCTCTCCCTCCATCTTATCACATTAAAATGTCCTTGAGAAGGAGTGTTTATACATTTCTCCCCAATTCAAATAAAGTACTTTCAAGCCTCTAGTTGGCAGTGTTGCAAGATCTCTTAATACTTTTTCCCCCTTCAGCCAGAAAAAAGAGTAATGTATACAAAACTCAGAAGAAACAAAGGGGGCCTCTATCCTAAAGAAAATTAAAAAATCAAAAGAAGCATAAAAATATATATAAGAAAAAATTCAATCTGGTTACCTACAAAGTCACATTAAAGTCCTCAGAAAAGAGGAAAAAAATAGTAAGGAAAGAATCCAAGCCTCAATTTGACATCACTTAAAAAATGCCGCTCAA
The DNA here is from genome assembly GCA_015471245.1 of Laticauda colubrina. NCBI lineage: Eukaryota > Metazoa > Chordata > Lepidosauria > Squamata > Elapidae > Laticauda > Laticauda colubrina. The sequence continues at coordinate 38,386,468 of BLBF01000018.1, read as the reverse complement.
CCAGATTCCAGTCAGACAAAAATAAAGCCACATGTTTCTTCTTTGTTCAGGATATCCTTTCAGGTCTCAGCCAATTTGCAATACAAAAGAAGTTTCTCACCCAGCCGACACACCCTCGCTCCAGCCACTTTCTTTTCGGAGCTGTCCCGACTTCAGCAGCTTTGGAGGCTGCCTTTCCACCGCCAGCAAAAGGGCTTCTCCCGGATCAAACCAGAGATTTGCGATATCTCTGGGATCCTGGGACTGTGCCCTTCACAATCCCCGTCTCTACGGGACGGTTTAGGTCCGTTAGGACCGACCAGGGGTGAAAATATCAGCTGAGATCTCAGAGCCCCGAGATCTCAGCTGTAGCACCGAGACGAAGCTCCGCCTTCTCCTCCAAGCAACATTCTGATTCTGCTATGCCAATAAATCTGCCAAAACAAGTACCTGAAGACTGTGAATTTTTGTTTACTTTTCAAAATCAAATAGAATACTAAAACCAATATATTGGTTCCCAAAATATTTCTATAGTTTTTTTAAGGCTCCTGTCTTTTCTTTTCTCATCCCTGGTTTCCCTGTTTTAAAATATTGCAGATATTTTTAAAAAGTGGTGAGAAAAAGAGACAGTTTGGTTAAGGCACCAGATTAGAAACCAAGAGACTGTGAATTTTAGTCCCACTTTAGCCACTAAGTCAGCAGGTGACTTTGGGCCAGTCATTTTCTCTTAGCCCTTGGAAGGAGGCAGTGGCAAACCACTTCTGAAAAACCTTGCCAAGAAAACTGCAGGGACTTGTCCAGGCAGTTTTTAAGAATAAGACAGTTTCTAAAACATTTCTTTTATTTTATTCAACTATTTTTCAAAAGTTAAAATACAAACTCCAAAAAGAAAAATAGAAAGAAAAAAACAGAACAAAAGCCAAAAAAAATAAAGAAAAAAATACACATATATTGTTTCCTCAGTTGAATGCTGATATTTCAGTATAGCAGTTTTCATAGCAGTTTTCTTCCCTTGTAAAACAGGTCTACCATATAGAAGCCTCTACAATTCTATATATCAAAGCAATTTGATCAACTATCTGTTAAAAAAAAAAAAAACAGTTAACAGGTAATCCCAATAGCAAAAACTAGCTTCAAAACTCTCGGTTAACATTATTACTATATTTAAAGGCTAGGTCACACTGGTCGACGGATGCAAAACGGATGCAAAAAGGACACAGCGGACGAGCAAAATTTCCATCAATTGTTATCTGCTCTCAAAAGTGCCCCAAATTTGCATAAACAGAGCGGACAACAACGGAAAGGACCGGACGTGGGGAGGATGTAGCGGGGATGTAAAGTGGATGTTCGTAGGAAGCCTAGCGGTTGGAAGTGGATGGAAGCAGATGACACATCTGCAGGGCTTCCGGGGGAGAATAGCGAAGCGGACGTGTAGTGGAAGGAGCGGATGCGTAGCGGATGAAGCGGATGCATCACGGACGCCTATAGGATGCATAGCGGATGCGTAGCAGATGCAAAGCGTTCACTGCACATGCAGGGAGGATAAATTGCATAAGCTCGACAGATATAAAAGGATGCAGCTCGCAAGCAGTCAGCATTCAGAGGAAAGACTGCTGCCAGAGACATCTTGAGAGAACACCATGGGGAAGAAGAGGAAGCCTGTGCCTACTCCTGCCAGCCCTGGCAAGAAGGACAGAACCACCATCCCACCCCCTGGTGCTGACTCTGAAGCTGCTGGTGCTTCTGCTGCTGCTGCTGCTCCTCCTGGTGCTCCTGGTGTTGCTGGTGCTTCTCCTGCTGCTGGTGCTGCTGGTGCTTCTCCTGCTGCTGCTGCTGTGATGGACCAGCCCCAAGGCCCTCAAAGCCCTGCTGCTGAAGGACTGAAGCCCCTGCCAGAGGGAGGAAGAGGCAAGGCAAGGAGAAGGGAGAGAGGAAACAGTACTCCATTTCCGAAGACCATGAGGAGGAGGTGCTGGAATGGCTGAGGGAGAATGAGTACCTGAGGAGGAAGGGCCACAGGCTCTATCATGACACCAAGAGGAAGCAGGCAGCGTGGAGAGAGAAAGCGGAAAGCCTGGGCTACACTTCAGATGTAATGCTTGGGTGGTGGAAGCACATGCATACCTGGTATGGCAAGCTGCACCTGAAGAAATCCGGGCAGGCCGCTGTCAAGCTCACTGACCAGGAGACCTATGTCATGGCCAGGTGCAGCTTCCTGGAAGGTGAGATCCACCACCGAGGAGCAGCCCCTATGTCAACCCTCTCCCTCAGACAGCCCACAGAGAGCCACTCCTCTTCCAGCCAGGAGACAGCTATCTTGTCCAGGCAGGTGTATTTGGAGGGCCCCACGACAGAGCCCCCCAACAACTGCACTCCCTGTGCTGGAGGACATGGAGGATCCCCTGTCTCAGATGGAGCAAGAAGAAGCAGCCACCAGAGACCAACCCACCCCCACCCCCAGCTCCACCTCAACAGAAAGCAGGCAGAGAGGCAGACCGGAAGGACAGAGCCACACTGTCCTCTTGGAGATCAGGGACACATTCAAAGCCAGCACAGATCTCCTCTCCCAGCTGGTCCACTTCGACATACCATCCTCTAACCGCAAGCCCTTCATCACGTACGTGAGCCAGAGCCTCATGGACATGCCCGAGGCCCAGTACCAGGTGAGGAAGGAGATGATCACAGCTCTTCTGCACCACCATCCAGACCCAACTGAACCTGCTCCTACCCACTCCAGGTCTGCTCCTCCACCCCAGGCAATGTCACAGCCCTTCCACGGATTTCAACAGCCCCTCGCCTACCAAGCCTACCACTACCAGGACTTCCCACAGCAGAGGCAGCTCTTCCCAGTCCACACCCAGGTTCCTCGGACGCCACAGACGCCTCATCTTACCCAGCTGCAGACCAGACAGCCTCACTACACTCCTCCTTCCTCCACCCCACAGCCAAGCCCTTCCTCAGAACATCTGTCATCAGTCTTGGGCCTCACATCCCAGGTACTTGATGAAGGGACTCTCAACCTCACGGGACTGAGTTAGCTCTCTGAGAGCTTCCTGCACACACCATCTCCTATTGTACTCTCGGGGCCAGGCACCTCAATGGCACCTCAGACCAGCACTCAAGCCATCGCCACCTCCACAGTCCCTGCCCGCTTAACAGCTGAGACCCTGGACATGACTCAGAGTGATTGAGAATAGTGCCAGAGACTGAGTTGTTACCTGTTCACTTTATCTTTGCTGAAGACACTTTACTTGGAACATTTTGCTTTTTAATAAAGTCATACAGTTTGTTATTAATAAAGGTTATCTTTGCTTCACACACTTGGTTCATTTTTTTTACTTAATAAAGTGTTGGGGAAAACTTTGAAAAAAGGGTTAAGCCTTTGCATGCTTGTGGGAAGGGTAAGGATAGCTGTGGGATGGATAGCTGTGGGATGGGTAAGGATAGCTGTGGGATGGGTAATGATAGCTGTGGGATGGGTAAGGATAGCTGTGGGATAAGGATAGTTGTGGGATAGATAAACCTCCAGTGCAAGCATAGTGGGACTGTATGGTCCACCTTCCCAGCTGCCACACATATGGCCCTTTATAATCAATAACAATTTAATCATTGATCAACACATTTCAACATAAACAAAACTCTTTATTAATGCCCTGTTCATTTTAGGGCCACTCAACATACATGGCACAATCTCATCAGTGTGATGAGACAGGCTGAAGGAAGCCTCCATTAAGCATCTACCATCCTGTCTTGCCACTCCACTGCTCCAGCTGGGGAGTTGCACCAGTGTTTCAGGAGGTTGCGCTGCTTCTTCCCTTCACGTGAAGCCCTGTTGGGGCCTTGCACATCCACAGTGTTGATCAGGTTTCACCCTTGCCTCCATTCCCCAGGCTCCATGTCCCCATTGCCTTGTTGATGGTCCACAAGCCTGTTCTGCAACACTGGGTAACGGGTGCGCATGACATTGTGCAGGATGCAGTAAGCTTCCACGATACTCCTCACAGTCTGTGGGTGATGCTGCTTGGTGGTGAGAAGTACCTGGAACCTGTTGGCCAGGATGCCAAAGGTGTTCTCCACCACCCGTCTTGCCCTGGACAGCCTGTAGTTGAAGATCCTCTCTTCACGGGTGAGGTATCTGGAAGTGTAGTGCTTCATGAGGTAGGTTCTGAGAGAGAAGGCATCATCACCCACGATGAAGTATGGCACATCTTGTGTGTCATTGAGTAGGGGGTCTGGATCTGGGAAACCCATAATGAGGTTGCATTCCAGCCCCTCCTTGAGGTCACTGACGTTGTATACCTGGGCATCTGAAGCTGACCCGTTGCCTGAAGCATCGATGTACATGAACTTGTAGTCAGCATCAACCATAGCAAAGAGGATGATGCTGAAGAAGCCCTTGTAGTTGAAATAATTGGATCCCGAGTTGGGTGGAGCTTTTCCGGCCACGTGCTTCCCATCTATGGCTCCAACGGTGTGGGGAAAGTTCCACCTCTGATACCACTGCTCTGCAACTTTCCTCCAGCCTTCTTCAGTGGTGGGACACTGGAGGAGCTTCTCCATGTATTCTTCAAAGATGGTCTGCACCACTTCTCTGACCACAATGCTGATGGTGTTGTGTGGCACCCTCCAGGCATACTGCTTGTTTCTGTATGTGGTTCCAGAGGTCAGGTGGCGCAGAGTCAGTGCCACCTTCAGTCCAGGGTTCAGGCTGGGATGGAAGTTGGTGCTTGGCTTGGTCAACCTGGGTCTCAGATGCTCCACAACTTCATCAAACATGGCTGGAGGCATCGTCATGAAGTGCTGGAATGCACAAGGGTCTTCATTCCTCAGCTCCACCATCAGCTTGTCATAGAGTCCAAACTCCACTCTTCTCCCGATCCATCTTCGGACCCAGACAGCTCTTGGACGTCTCCTTCTCCTTGCATAGAAAAGGTGAAACAGTCTGAAGAGGGCTTGGTTCTGTTGTTGAATGATGGCGGCTACCAAAAGGAGTGTGCGATGATCCATGGGGGACATCAATAGATGATGTGGAAGAGCAAGAGCAAGGCTGAAGAGGTCTGCACACCATGGCTGCTGGACTGATAGTGAGATCCAGGTGATTTACTCCCCCTTTTTATCGGAAATGTCAGTTTTCCACTCGGTGTCCTTCCACATACTCTAGGCATCCTCCAGACATCCTAAATATCCGAGATACGTCCCATATACGAACGTTTTTTCTGTTTTAATGCTTAATATCCGAGCTGCATCCGCTTTCATCCTTTCTATGTCCATGCTAATAACGCTGTGTGGATGTTCTGCACACCTTTCGCTTCCTCCCTCTTTCCACTTTCCTCTGGAGCGGATGTGAGTTGCACGGATGGCGAGAGGATGCCGAGAGGATACATCGGACATGTAACGGATGACAATGGACATAGAACGTTTGTTGCCCGTAGGTGTCGCGGATGTAGATCGACATGGCGGAAAGTTCATTTGCTCAAAAAGTTTTGTGCAGCTCAAAACTTTTTGGGCGGATGAAATAGCAGTAGAGAGATGTTTCACGGATAGAGCATATGAAAGACGTACGCAGTGAGTACACAACAGATGCATCGTGTTTTCCAACGGATGGCAAGCTTTTTTGTCCGTTTTACATCCTCTTTGCATCCGTTGGTGCAGTGTGACATGGGCTTAACTTGCTGAAAGTCTGCAATATCTTCAATTCCAGCCTTATCCATTACACTCAGTGTCTCTGGTCCATCCAGAATCAAATACCCTTGATTGATTCTTAGTAATAAAACTTTTCCTTAAAGTTATTACCAGGGTCTTTCCATATAATTGCATTTCATCCCCCAAAGTCATAAATCTGTGTGGTAGATACCTCCATACTTCAGATCACAAATTTAGATCTTATCTGGTTTACATACTGCTGCTAAACAGGAGACTATCTTTGTACTTTAATTAGCATTTGCCATTGGAGGGGACACAACAATTATCCTTATGGAATGAAATAAAAAACAAGCATGAAATTGGAGTTCTCATTTATAAATTCCAAACTTCCTTCTTCATGTACTTAATAGCTATGGAACATAGTCATATAAATGCACATAATAATGTAAATGTGGGTATAGAATCAGACTTTATGACTTTACT
>BLBF01000018.1:38308188-38375363 GCA_015471245.1 Laticauda colubrina | reverse complement strand
CTGGTGGAATCATCTCTTCTATTCATGCTGTCAGGTCTTTTTTCAATCTCTATGGCTTCTCTGATGATTCTGTGGTTGGGGTTTTCTATAGTGGCTAGGGTTTTAGTGCCATTGAAGTTGATGTTGTGACCTGTGGTTTTCATGTGTTGGACTAGTGAGGAGGTGTGTTCCAGCTTTTTTACTGCATTTTTGTGTTCATCTAGGCAGGTACTTATTCTTCTATTGGTCTGTCCATACTATATATATATGTCCATACTATATATATATAGTATGATTTTTTTAAAGAGGAGTATGCATTTAATTAATATGTTATAATTTATGATCTTTACTATTACTTTTTTAATTTTACTTTTGCCACCTGACATAGGAAGTTTATCCACTTTTCACATATTTCATATTTGTAAAAGTAAGCCACAAAGACAAAATACATATGCTTACTTTTATCATCCTATCACATAACAAAAGACAGTCAAAACTTCAGTCATACATACACTTCAAATTGTTGATAAATGCCTTTTAAAAATAAAGAAAATGGATCTCAAGAGCAGGAACTATGTTTTATATTAAATATATCAGCAAACTCACTTCTAAATCTGACAGATTTTCAGAGACCCAAGTCATATTTTCAAATAGCTAATATCACTCCAACAAAATATATTGACTTCTTGAAAGAACATATATTTTGAATGAACATATATCTGAACAGGAATTTTTTTGGCAGCCATAAAAGAAGGTAAAACTGACAAAAACACTAAAAAATGTGAAGGTTTTACAAAAAAATGTTAAATATATGTGAATGCCATATTTTAAATAGCATTTTAAAGAATGAAAGCTATCAAACACATAGAAACAAACATTAAATTATGGTACTATAGCTATATAGTCTTCTAAATCAGAAATCTATTTTTAATCAGTAAATAATAACTAATCCATTAAATTCAATAATTGTTAAGTCACCAAAGAATTTAATTTTGAACTGCCCAAACTAAGTTTATACTATAAAAGCAGTTGATTTGATCCAGTGAGTAAGAAATGTTGTTCATGTCAGAAACACTGAAAAAATAACAATTGCCATGGCACTGACTTTAACAGCATTTGATCATGTTGAATGGGAGTTCTAGAAAAATTATTTCCAGGTGATATATAGGGGAGAAATCCTTAAATATATTTTTTCAGCTATTCCACAAAAACACATATAATTCCACATTGTATTGATTGACCCACAGAACAAAACTAACTGATATTCTTTCACTCTGTATTTGTCTTGACCAAAGAGGGTACTTTCAAGATTAAATGGCGAAATGAAAGCTTCCAGTGGGAAATTGCACTTGTCTGATGTTCCTTGAAAGAGTGGAGAGACACCACAAGAACACTGGGGAAAGGTGAATTCTGGCCAGTGTAATCAGGAGCTGTTGCAATTGTCTCATGAAATGATGTCCAAAAGTTCCATTATACTCCCAACTGCTCTGTGGCCTACAGTATATGGACATTAAGTCCTGCCTTCTTCATTTCTTAATCACTTTGGAAAGTTATTATTCAACAGATTAGAGAGATTTCCTTTGTGGCAAAGATAAGACTCCTTGCAGTTAGTTCATTTTTCTTTCAGGATTACAGGATTACAAAACTATCAAACAAACAAAAAAGACAGACTTTGATAAAAGATTGAAAAATCACTTGCTAAAAACTTAAAGAGAAGACTTAAGTATTTTTTTTAAAAGGGAAAAGGGACAGTCTTCTTTATTTTTATCGTTTTACTTTTGAGGAAAATGCTCTGATATAAATTTGTGCTAAATTTGTACTAAAAAAAGATGAGACCTCATGAGAATGATTGTTGACTGATAAACAATATGACTCTTTGGGGGACTCTAGATGAGAAAAGGTAAAGCAATGGAGTAGAATGTGATTGTTTAGTTAGACTGTGATTTTAGATTAGACTATTTCTAACAAAATGATTATTAATGAAAATTTAATCAAACCATTTGAAATACACAAAAGAACAAGATAAGATTATCTACTGTCCCTTTTCTTTATCTTGATTCTTGAAATTTTGAATAGACACATGAGACAAAATAAGAGGATTGTGGATATAAAGAATAAAAAAGAAATATATATGTTAGGAGCCTTTCCATATAATTTGTTATTGGTTTTGAAAACTGTTTTAAAGCACATTGAACTATTAACACACACAAAAAGAAGAATTTGGTGTTCCTTGCTGCTATCTCTTTTGATGGGTCTTTTTGAGTCAGATAGGTTTTTCCCATTATTAATCAATGACTTATGTCTTCTTTATACAATACTTTATTAAACTATTTAACTATAATTGGACGGAATGACAGAATGAGTGAAATAGCTGATTTTTGCCTAAAATTGATGATTTGTACCTTCTCTCAGCTATGGAATTCATCACTGCCACATAGTGGCGAAAGTGGGAGGAGATGATGTTAATTGAGTAGCTCTTAGTAGACAAAATATTTTATGTTGATAGTTCAAGGTTACAGAGTATGGCGCAGAAAGAATTAGAACTTACTTTGGGATTGGTGCATGTGATTCGTGATGAGGAAATAGGGGATGGTTTGTAGGTTGGGACTTTGTGGAGATGCCGGGAAGATTTAGTTTTGGATTTCCACAGTAAGTGCCAGATGCTGTTCTAATAAAAGTAGTTTGAGATGACATGTGTCTTGGAGTTACTGACAGGAATGGATTTTCCCTGGAACGCTGACACCTTATAGCATTCAATTTTCCCAACTATTACTGTTATTTGTTGCTTTATGATTTCCAAAGCTTCTTTAATTTTTTCTGGTGCCAAGTCAATTTTTTTAATTAGGCTTGTCAGTACATTCTCACCTTTTTCTCTTTGCATATTTTTATAAAAATTAAAATCTCAGCATAAAAGTGACCATTCTGAGTACTAAAAAGCAGACAGACTTTCTAAAAAGAAGTACATGAACTGTTTCAGATGCATCAATGAGAATATAAATTCTGTCAATCCAAATGACAATTCTTCATAACTGTGTAAAATACAGTTCTCTATTGATTTTCTGTATGAATGAGATAGAGAATAGGAAGTATTACTGTTCCCTGTATGTATTGGGAGACTGTGATGAATAACTTTGATTCCAAAGAATACTATTGAAATAACAGTACTGATTAATCTTTTTAGAATTTAGGAAATATAGGAACTAATGCTAAATCATATGTTTAACAGTTCACTTGTATAAAATATAATAGCAAGAACAATTGCAATAAAAAGTAAGTTTTTGTTGTTAAATTCTACGCATGCCAAATTATCTGAATGGAATGAAACAATTCCAACTGAATTGTTTGTTCAAGATCAGGGGACATGAGAGACAACTTATAAAACCCAGCAGGAGTTTTTGAAAAACATCAGAATTCAAGTATAAGAGGAATTTCCCCCAAACGATCAAAGTTATACAATATAGTAAATAACTAATGAATATAATGACTTGATAATTATTCAGTGAAGACACTATTTAGATATGAATCTATGTGCTTCCTGTGCAAAGAATGGCCTGAAATAGAATTTAGCATTCTATGAGTTCTTAAAAATGTTATCTTTATTACTCATCTTTGTTCTGGAATGTATACAATGTTAACTGTCCTAAATAAATCAAACCAGTGCAGTTTTTATCAATAGCAGTAAATGACATCTGTGCCAGATGGCTTTCATCATTCATGTTATTCAACCTGGTTTGTGACTCCTTCCTTATCTTAGTCTTCTTTAAAAAAAAAAAAATCTGGATAAAATGGCTACAAAATGACAAAAGTGCCAGTAATAGCTCCTTGAAAGTGTAATTGTCACTAACACTGTTAAAATGAAATGAATATTCAGTCATAATCTATTTCTATAATCTCTCAATCAATCAATCTTTATTCAGTCATAGAACAGTAGATGAAACACAAAAGTCACACTTAATTAGGATAAAAAAAGAAAAATATAATTGTTGTATAATATCTAAAAAGGATTAGAGAAAATACTATGGCATACTGTCCAAACTATATCGAGCAATGCTTGGCTACAGTCAAGGAAATAAAATCAGACTCATCCAATAATAATAACTTAAGATAAGACAAATCAGAATAACCAGGATATTTAGTTAAGAATGGAAACAATAATTCCTGCAAGTACCTGCACAGAAAGGGTATTACAGAATAATGTGTTCCATTATGTCAATTATTCCTCCACCATACAGCTATCTCTGTCCAAAGAGGATCTTTTAGCATTTTCCTTCAGTAACAACTGTTGGGAGAGCATTGAGCCTGGCTAAGGATAAAACCTTTCAGAATCTATAATGTCTAAAAGTCTGCTTCTTTAGCATTTGTTCATTATGTACCATCTTAGAGACCAGACAGGTAGATTTTATCCAGGATGATATGTCGTCAGCCTGGCCCTTCAGATCTTCAAATTATGCATTCATTGCCATTATAGATAGGTCTATTCACCTTCCAGTTGGACATCCTCTTCTTCTCTTTCCTTCTATATTTGCCAGCATTATAGATTTCTCCAGAGAGCTAGGTCTTTATACAGTGTCCAAAGTATAATATTTTTGAATCTGGTCATCTACACCTTGAATAGTTTGAAAATATATCCTCATTTTCTTGGATGTTCATTGTATTCTCCAGAGCCTTCTCCAACATCAAAGTTCAAAATCAAGGAGTCTATTCCTGAGCTATCTTCTATTTGTAACATCAATACTTCCAGGCTTCTTCAAAGTCTATCTTTTGCTTTCATAGAGTATCATTAAAAATACATTCCCTCTACCTGGCAGTTCTTTGAGCTAGACCATACTAGAAAACTAAAATTACGAATAGCAATAACACTTAGGTTTTACATATTGCTTGACAGTGCTTTACAGCAGTCTCTGAATGGCTTACAGTGCCAGTATATTAACTCCCCCCCCCCAAAAAAAAATCTGGTTCCTCATTTTACTGAGCTCAGAAGGATGGAAGACTGAGTCAACCTTGATTCAGTCAGGACTGAAATCCTGGCTTTGGGCAAAGTTTGCCTGTATCACTGCATTCTAACCACTGTGCCACCACTTCTTTCATCAGCAATAACAGAATCTAAATACTACATCTTTTACTCTTCCCCCTCCTCTTTGGAAGAACTAGGAAGAGTCAAGAGAAGTTTTCTCAAATTATAATTCTGCCTTGGACTCAGATTTATTTTATTGTGGCTCTTCCTCCTGCTCTTCAAAGTTATTCTTACAGCCTGTTACTCGTAGTACAAAGTACTACTCTGATCGTTGTAAATATAGATGCATTCCAGCATTTGAATATCTTTCCCAAGACCATTGTGGCTACTCTGTGGCATATTTCTTGACTGTTGGTTCTTTTACTGTTGACAGGCAATCCTTAAAAAGCAGAAGCCATGCAACACTTTATTATCTTCGCTGTCAATTCTAAGGCTGGTTGCTATATCTGTTGTCATTAAATTGGACTTCTATATATTGAATTTCCGTCCCATTTCACAGTGCTCCTTGATTTTCATTCCTAGAGCCTGAAAATCATTTACATTTTCAGTTATCTTTTTAGTGTACTCCTGTAGAAATATGACTTTAATAAGGACATAGGAATGCCACTTCCCTCCTTTTCTTGATAAACCTATATTAAGTGTCCTGTGGCAACAAGCATAATAAAATGTTACATGTGAATATTTCTGAGACATATACTTGCATATAAAGATGTTGATACTTATAAGATACCAGTTCCAGCAGTATAAAGTTGTGTCTTAAGAAGAGATTTCTATGTTTACACATTAGGAGTATCATCAGAGTCAAGAGAATATAGAGAATATGAAGAAATTGCAATTAGTGTGGATGGAAGAAAAGATAGGGGGTACCAGGAAAAGGGAAAATGGGAACAGAACATGTTTTTAATCATTCCACATCAACAGTCTTGATTAGGAAACTCCACCTATTCTTTTTATTGAATTTATATTAAACTCCTAAAGTCTTTCAAAGGGCAACACATTTTCTAAAATAGGTTTGCAGACAAAGCCTTTGGACAGATGTCATGTTTATCATTAATACAGACATACATGCATTATATAAAATAATTTGCATGCTATTTCTTCACCCATCCCTTTTTCAAAATTTTCTAATAACCCCATTAGTTCCCAGATACAATAATTATAGATAGACAGTGATGATGATATTTTCAGTATCTGCAAACTTCTCATCCATTTCATTCCTGGTTATATATGTGTATTATTATAATCCACAAACTGTATTTAGCTTATAGTTGCTTCTATAGACACAGAAAAAAAATGTCATTTATTTTTGAAAATTTTGAATAGCAATAGATAATTTTGAAAAGCAAGGAATGCCCTTGCTTTATCACACCATTTATAACAAAGTCAGGCCCTAGACTCTCTGAAGACATATTTTATGTTTGAAGGAGAGACAGAAGGGAGGAGAGAGGTCTGAGGTTTTTTTCTGATCTAAACCTAACAATTCATAAGAGATAATGCTAGTTTTACTATTTAGAAATCATTTTGTACCTTCCTTCAGCTCTAGAACAGTTGAATATCTTGCCCAAGTACCTGGCAATTTTTGTTTGAATTGTTCACAGTAAGCAAAATAAATAGCTGACTTGGTAACAATGAGGGCTTGGGTAAAGTGAAGGAGGACTAAATTTATTTTTAGTCTCATTGGATGTATCATTCCAATCCACCAAATGTTACGTCAATCATGAAGAATACAGGAAAGATCACATGATGCTCTGCTTTCCATCTGTATTTTGTTGCTTTTATGTTATATTTATTTATTTGAGTTTTTAAGTTGCCTAAAACTCCAATAGACTCTGTACTTAGAAGGCTTAAACTGGAATAACCAAAGGCCATTCCCTTTGGGACTGTTTACCCACTTTATTATTTCCAGTGGCTCTGGATAGTTATGCTCTTTGAATAGATATAGCGGTGGTAGATGTAGATTGTTGGTATTGGTGCTTTCTCTCTTTAATCTCCTGTCTGTTGTTCATAACTTTTCTTTCCCTGCTTTGGTCTTATTTTCTCTTTTCAAAGACTAGAGAAGATGAGGAATGATTTTATGCATCATGCATCATGCTTCAAATAGATGTACACAGAAATACATAGAGATTCACATGACAGAATAGAATAACTAAGCATTGTCATATGCTTTCCTAAATACAGAAATTCTACTTGAAAGATGATAAATATGGTTTGAGAAGAAAGTAGTGAACAAAACAAATAATACTGTCATATGCACAAAGGTTCTTAGGATGGAGGTCAGGGGGTAAAAGAGACAAAAAATTGAAATGGTCTTTTAAACTTGGGAAAAAGAAGACCACAGCTGAAAAATTAAGATGGATTCAGGAAATTTAGCTGCTGAAGAGCCATAGGTTCCAGGGTGGCCATGTATATTTTGGTACTGTATAGTGCTCTGAATCAATGAAATCACTATTACTCAAAGAGAATAACATATTTTGAAAGATCATGTGTACTTGACAAGAAAAGAATGCAAAAAAACTCTCTAAAAGATAATATTTTTGCTAGATTGCCAGCACAATATAATTAAAACCCTTGTTTAAATGAGCCATGGCACTGCAGTGGTTAGAAGGCAGTACTGCTGGTTATTTCTGCTGGATGCCAGAAGTTTGGCAGTTTGAGTGTAATTGGCTCAAGGTTGACTCATCCTTCCATCCTTCCGAGGTTGGTAAAATGAGGAGCCAGATTGATGGCGGCAATATGCCGATACTGTAAAAGGCTTAGAGAGGACTATAAAACACTGTAAAGTGGTATATAAGTCTTAAGCCCCTGTCACACAGCATCAACGGATGGAAAGAGGATGTAAAATGGAGAGAAACACTTGCCATCCGTTGGTTAACGCGATGCTTCCATTCTGTACTCACTGCATCCATTTTTCATCCTCTCTATCCGTCCAGCATCCATCTATTGACATTTCATCCGCTCAAAAAGTTTTGAGCTGCACAAAACTCTTTGAGCGGAAAGTGTATCCAAAGCGTCCATTCTGCATCCACAACGCATACGGGGGAACATCCGTTAGACGTCCATCATCATCCGTTAAGCATTCGCTATATCTGCTAGGCATCCGCTGCACATCTGCGCAAATCGCATCCGCTCCAGCGGAAAACGGACACAGGGAGGAAGCAAAATGGACGCGGAACGGACATGCAGCGTTAGTAGCATGGACGGAGAAAGGATGAAAGCGGATGCAGCTCGCATAAAAAGCATTAAAACGGAAAAAATGTTCGCATAGGGGACGTATCTCGGATATTTAGGATGTCTGCAGGATGCCTAGAGGATGCAAAAGGACACCGAGCGGAAAATCTATATTTCCCATAAAAAGGGGGAGGAACTCACCTGGATGTCACTTTCAGTCCAGCAGCCCTGCTGTGAAGACCTCTTCAGCGTTGCTCTTGCTATTCCACATCATCCATTGATCTCCACCATGGATCGTCACACACACCATTTGGTAGCCACCATCGTTCTACAACAGTGCGAAGCCATCTACAGGCTATTTCACCTGTTCTACGTGAAGAAAAGGAGGTGGCCAAGAAGTGTGTGGGTCTGAAGATGGATCGCCAGAAGAGCAGAGCACCAACTTCCAGCCCAGCCTGGAACCTAGACTCAAGGTGGCACTGACTCTGTGCCACCTGGCCTCTGGGACCACCTACAGGAGCATGCAGTACGGCTGGAGGGTGCCACACAACACCATCAGCATTGTGGTCAGAGAAGTGGGGCAGGCCATCATCGAAGAATACATGGAGGAGCTCCTCCAGTGCCCCTCCACTGAAGAAGGATGGAAGAAAGTTGCAGAGCAGTGGTATCAGAAGTGGAAATTCCCCCACACCATTGGAGCCATAGATGGCAAGCACGTGGCCTGCAAAGCTCCATCCAAATCAGGGTCCACTTATCACAACTACAAGGGCTTCTTCAACATCATCCTCTTTGCCATGGTTGATGCTGACAACAAGTTAATGTACATCGATGCTTCAGGCAACGGCTCATCTTCAGATGCCCAGGTATACAACGCCAGTCACCTCAAGGACCGACTGGAACGCAACCTCATCTTGGGTTTCCAGGATCCAGACCCCCTACCCAACGACACACAAGATGTGCCCTACTTCATTGTGGGGGATGACGCCTTCTCCCTCAGAACCTACCTCATGAAGCCTTACACTTCCAGATGCCTCATCCGTGAAGAGAGGATCTTCAACTACAGGCTGTCCAGGGTAAGGCGGGTCGTGGAGAACACCTTTGGCATCCTGGCCAACAGGTTCCAGGAACTTCTCACCACCATGCAGCATTGCCCGCAGACCATGAGGAAGATCGTGGAAGCTTGCTGCATCCTGCACAATCTCATGCGCACCCACTACCCAGTCTTGCAGAACAGGCTCGTGGACCTCCAACAAGGCAATGGGGACATGGAGCCTGGTGAATGGAGGCAAGGGCGAAACCTGATAGACACTGTGGATGTGCAAGGCCCCAACAGAGCTTCACATGAAGGGAAGAAGCAGCGCAACCTCCTGAAACACTGGTGCAACTCTCCAGCTGGAGCAGTGGAGTGGTAAGACAGGATGATAGATGCTTAATGGATGCTTCCTTCAGCCTGTCTCATCACACTGATGAGATTGGGCCATGTATGTTGAGTGGCCCTACAATGAACAGGGCATTTAATAAAGGGTTGTGTTTATGTTGAAATGTGTGGATCAGTGATTAAATTGTTACTGATAATAAAGGGCCAAAGGTGTGGCACCTGTGAGGGTGGACCATACAGTCCCACTACGCTTGCACTGGAAGCTTATCTATCCCACTGCTATCCTTACCCATCCCACAACTATTACCCATCCAACAGGTATCCTAATCCATCCCACAGCTATTACCCATCCCAAAGGTATCCCTGCCCATCCCACAGCTATTAACCATCCCAAAGGTATCCCTGCCCATCCCACAGCTATCCTTACCCATCCCACAAGCATGCAAAGGCTTAAACCATTTCTAAAAGTTTCCATCAAGACTTTATTTAACAAAATAAATGAAGCAAGTGTGTGAAGCAAAGATAATCTTTATTAATAACAAGCTGTAAAAGAAAAATGACCCAAGTGTCCCAAGCAAAGATAAAGTCAACAGGGAGCCACACAGTCTCTGGCACTCTTCTCAGTCACTCTGAGGCGTGCCCATAGTCTCAGGGGTGAAGGGTCCAGTTGCTGTGGAGGTGGCTGCTGCTGGAGTGCTGGTCTGAGGCACCATTGGGGTGCCTGGCCCCGAAAGAACAACAGGGGATGGTGTGTGGAGGAAGCTCTCAGAAAGCTGGCTCAGTCCTGTGATGTTGAGAGCCCCTTCCTCCAGGACATGGGGTGTCAGCCCCAATACCGATGACAGATGTTCTGAGGCTGGGCTTGGCTGTGGGGTGGAGGAAGGAGGAGTATAGTGGGGATGTCTGGTCTGCAGGTGAGCGAGGTGTGGCGTGGGTGGCATCTGTGGCGTGGGTGGCATCAGTGGCATCGGTGGCATCAGTGGCATTGGTGGCATCGGTGGCATCGGTGGCATCGGTGGCATCGGTGGCGTACGATGTATCTGTGCCTGGACTGGGAAGGGCTGTCTGTGCTGCTGGAGCTCCTGGTAGCCGTAGCCTTGGTAGGTGAGGGCCTGTCTAAAGCCTTGGAAGGGCAGCGACATCACCTGGGGTGGCGGAGCAGACCTGGACTGGGTGGGAGCAGGTTCAGCTGGGTCTGGAGGGTTGTGAAGAAGACCGGTGATCCTGTCCTTGATCACTACGCTGCTTCTGATGGTGTCCCTGATCTCCAGCAGGACAGTGTGGCTCTGCCCTCCGGTCTGCCTCTCTGCCTGCTTTCTGTGGAGGTGGAGCTGGGGGTGGATGTGGGTTGGTCTCTGGTGGAAGTGCCCTCTCCTTGCTTCCACTGCGTCAGGGAGTTCTCCATGCGCTCCGCCACGGGGAGTGCAGCTGTCGGGGGGGTCTCCGTCGTGGCACGCTCCACAGATACCTGCCTGGACACAAGAGTTGACTCTTGGCCAGAAGAGGACTGGCTCTCTGCAGGCTGCCTGAGAGAGAGGGTTGTCAGAGGGGCTGCTCCTCGGTGGCAGATCTCACCCTCCAAGAAGCTGCACTTGGCCATCACGTAAGTCTCTCGGTCCGTCAGCTTGACTGTGGCCTGGCCAGATTTCTTGAGGTGCAGCTTCCCATACCAGGTGTGCATGTGCTTCCACCAGCCGAGGAGCACCTCCCAAGTGTAGCCCAGGCTCTCCACCTTCTCTCTCCAAGCAGCCTGCTTCCTTTTGGTGTCTCGATAGAGCCTGTGTCCCTTCCGCCAAAGATACTCGTTCTCCCTCAGCCATTCCAGCACCTCATCCTCATGTTCCTCTTCGATGGAGTATTGCCTCCTCTCCCGTTCTCGTTCTCGCGTATGCCTCTTCCTCCCTCTGGCAGGGCCATCTGGGCCCTCATCAGAGGGGCTTCGAGGTTGTAGGGGCTGCTCCACCACACCACCACCACCAGCAGTAGCAACAACAGTAGCAGCAAAAGCAGGACCAGCAGCACCAGCAGGACCAGGATCAGCAGCAGCAAAGTAAGCACCAGCAGGACCAGGAGCACCAGCAGCATCAGTAGGACCAGGAGCACCAGGAGCACCAGCAGGACCAGAAGCACCAGCAGGACCAGGAGCAGCACCAACACAGTAAGCCCCAGCAGAAGCTCCAGCACCAGGAGCAGTGCCAACAGAGTAAGCACCAGCAGAAGCCCCAGCCCCAGCCCCACCACCAGCAACAACAGTAGCAGCAAAAGCAGGATCAGCAGCACCAGCAGCACCAGCAGCACCAGCAGCACCAGCAGCACCAGCAGCACCAGCAGCACCAGGATCAGCAGCAGCAGAGTAAGCACCAGCAGGACCAGCAGGACCAGGAGCAGCGCCAGCAGAGTAAGCACCAGCAGAAGCCCCAGCACCAGGAGCAGTGCCAGCAGAAGCTCCAGCACCAGAAGAGTCAGCCCGAGTAGCAGAAGCCCCAGCAGAAGCAGAGTCAGGGCCAGGGGGTGGGATGGTGGCCCTGTCCTTCTTGCCAGGGCTGGCAGCAGATGGCAGAGGCTTTCTTTTCTTCCCCATGGTTGTTGGCTGGCTGGCTGGCTGGCTGGAGCTGTGTCTGGCAGCAGGTCTTTCCTCTGAATGGTGACCTGCTTGTGAGCTGCTTCCTTTTATATCCGCGGGGCTGATGCAATGCATCCTCCCCGCATGCGCAGTGAATGCTAGGCATCCGCTAGGCATCCGCTAGGCATCCGCTAGGCTTCCGCTCTGCATCTGCTTCATCTGCTCGGCATCCACTCTGCATCCGTTCCTTCTGTTGCGCATCCGCTTTGATGTGCTCCCCCAGAAGCCCCGCGGATGTGCCATCTGCTTCCATCCGCTTCCATCCGCTAGGCTTCCATGGAGCATCCGCGTAACATCCTGGCTACGTCCTCCCCCTGTCCATTCCTTTCCGATGTTGTCCGCTCTGCTTATGCAAATTCGGGGCACTTTTGAGAGCGGATAACAATGGATGGAACATTTTCTCGTCTGCTGTGTCCTTTTTACATACATTTTGCATCTGTCGGCCTATGTGACAGGCCCTAAATTACTTTTGCTGTTTACTCTAAGGATAGACTGTAGCAATAGTTGTACACATATAATATAGCTTAAATCCATGATGGCGAACCTATGGTACATGTGCCATAGGTGGCACACAGAGCCCTCTCTTTGGGCACATGAGCCATCGCCCCTGTTCAACTCTGCCATGCATGCACGCCTCCCACCGGGCAGCTGGTCTTTGGGTCTCTGGGGCAGGGTGTATGTGGAAGGTGGGTCATGTGGATATGTGGATATGCATGCATGTGTGGGGGTGGGGCACATGCACAGGAATGTGCACATGCACAGGGACCATAGCTGCATTCATGGGGGTGCATGGGCACATGCATAGGGGATGCGTGTGCATGTGCGGGGGCAGGGCGCATAAGTGGGTGTCGCAAATATTGCATTTTGGGGATGTGTTTGCTTTGGGCACTCAGTGCCGAAAAGGTGCTACATTGTAGATTAGACACACTAACATAGGGAAGGGAAACAGATTGGAATGGTAGAATTATAAGGCTATATTAAGTTGCTACATTTCAACTTTTCTTTCTGAAGTCTTTGCACACAGATAAGGGAGGGAGGAGATATCTTTTTGCTTATCTGCTTAAATTAATGCTCTTTATATTATTACCTTGCTTGATCAATAGAGAAACTATCTTTGAGTTATGGCCTAAATGCAGAAAAATGATTCAGAAGACAGTATTTGTGTGCTGATATGTATCTTGTTGGATCCTGAAATCTCTAGCAAATCCTCCACCTGTGTTACTATTTATATTTCAGAAATGATTTGAAAGAATTTGCTTCATAAAGTGAATGCCTTTGTACTTTTATCAGGTTTAAAAGACATTTTTTAAAAGAGATTAATTTGATGAATAATAGAGAGAAGATTCGTTTATATTTGTGCAAAGTCTGAAGCATCTCTTTCAAATAATTTTTAAAATGGGCAAGTCGCAATTCATAGCCCACATGCAGATATATCACACACATAATTGGATAACTACAATTACATCAACAAATATATATTGTACAAACACACACCCCTAAATTGCTTTATATGGACAATTAAACATTAATACCAAGGGTGAAAGTGAACAAAATGTGGACAGATATTTTATGAGATGATTTAGAATCTCCACTAAGTGTGTCTTCCACAGCTAATCCGGATTTGCGAATGTATAATATGTGAAATGAGCCTTAAGATCAATATTCAATCCTCTAGGAGACAACATTGTAGGGATGCAAACAACTTTGTAGTTCAAGTGAGGCTGAGGTTTTTTTTCACACAAACACCACTACAGCCCTTTTCAAGCTAGCAAGTATCTGTATTAAATACACATTTCAAGGTGCCTGGAACTTACAAATGAAGGCATCAGCATGTGTCTGCGGATCACTATTTTGTGCCTTTGTGATAGCATAAGTCCATTTGTCACTGGTTAACATCTGATAAGCACTCTAAAAATCTCATATACTAATATGATTACAACAACTTATATTTTAAAAAAGAATGAGACCAAGGAAAACTGCTTGGGGATTAGGAAAGGGAGGCTAAGTGTTTGAAACTTCTAATTCATTACCATTCATTGCCATTATTTACATCTTCATAAATGAGGTAGAAAAACCCATGGTTTTTCAATGATTTTTTTTCCTTAGGAAACCCCTCCTCCCCCCCCCCAAAAAAAAAAAAATTGAATTTAAAATTGCAGAGACATATTGTAACAGCTTTAAAATACTCCTGGGCATGTTTTAATGGTCTATTAATATACACCTCAGGCAGCTGAATGTGTGCGGCTGCAAATCCACGATGGGTATTAATGAACCACTAAAACATGCCCTGCCGTGTGCTTGTGTTGTATGGCAATGCTATCTTGTCAGTGGAGAGTGGAAAGTTTAAAAACACCCTTTGAAACACCACCGATTCCAAAAGAATACTTGATGAATTGCTTTTGTGTCTTTGTACATACACACATAAGGGAAGAGATCTGTTCAGATATGGAAATAAGTTCTCCTATGTAATAAAAAAGTAAGCCAATGACAGGAAACAGTTATTGAAACCAAGTGGTAATCCATTGCATCTCAGAATAATGCAAAGCTTTTTGTAGATTTCTATCAATCTATCACAGGGAGCAAGGTTTCAGGAAACCCAAGAGGAAAATGATGAGAACAGAGGCAGCAGAACATGGGAGGTTTCCTCTTTCTCAAATCTTGATCTCCCAGGTGAGCTTTAATAAAGCTGATGCTCCTTGCTTTTGTTTCAGAAATGAAAAATGGCAGAAATATGAATGAGAAAGAAACGAAAGTATTCTATGGACCCATCTGAGTTAACACAACAAACTAAGCATTTCTAGTGGCAATTTGCTTTGTGCTTGGTACAATGGATGAGCCCTAAATGTGAAATTTTGTAAACTATGATTTAGCATTGTATAGACTAGGCCACTATGGCTTCTTCAGCAAATTAAAGGAACCATGGCTTCACACAATACATCAATGCAGCAAAATGAAGAAGTAATCAGATCCAAGTGTAAATTATAAAATATCAGGTTTATGGGCAATATCCTAGAACAGGAATAATTAGGGTTGCTCCAGGCTAATATCCCTGTTTTCCTCTAATGTTTTGAAATTTAAAAAATGGGAATTTAAAATTCAAATCTTGAATTTTTCAGATGCCAGTTTGCATTCTTAGAAATGAAGATGAAGCTACAGCCCAGTCTTCATTTGGATGTGTGCTTACTTGTCCAGAAAAAGGTGGGTGGGAGGGAGGGAAGGTGTATGGGAGAATAGCTGGGGTAATAGCAGGCTTTTCCTTCTAATAATAACTGGGTGTCTTATGTGGCCACAGCAGCCATTGCATGAATGTGTAGCCATTTTGAAAGACAGCCATGACAGGTTCTCAAAAATTGAAATGGGCTCACCTGTCCCAAATGTTGCTTGCCTCACCTTCAGAAACTGTACTACATTCATCCAGTGAGGCAGGTATTTATTAGGGACTAAAAAGCAAAACCTAGTAGATATTACAATGCCTGACTGACAGATCTCTAATTTTCCTAAGCAGTCTGGGTCTCCCAGGCTAGCTGCTGAGCAAAAGGAAAGATTAATGAAAAGATATCAGAATGATAATGTTGTTCGATTAGGAACCAGAGGGCTGTTTTTCACCCTACCCTGGGGATTGGAAGAAGGAACAAGAAAGAAAAAAATAAGAGAAAGAGAAAAGTGAAATATGACAAAGAGAGAGACTGACTATAAGCTCCCTTTGGTGGCACACACACACCCACACACACCCACACACACACACCATACACACTTCATGCTTCTCCAGTGGATGAATAAGATACCTTCAGCATTATAAATAGTAGCACAGATGTTGACAGAAAAATGGTCCCTTAATTACCATATAAACTGCTTTCCTTGAGTGAACCGTTTAAAGCGGCCTCTAAAAGAAGCTCACTCAAGCAATTCCACCGATTACGGCTAATGAACAATATTTCCTTGCTCCTATTTAGTACTCATTAAAATGTAAAAGCCTTTCATTTTCAACAGGCTTATGATAAATAATATTTCCTCTTTCTAGTCTGAGTACTAAGAATAAAGTAAAGAAGGGAGGGAAGGCCATTTTACAACAGGGCAAAGAATTTGAGGGGTAAATAAGTGTATTTGAGAGCAGCTGACAATTCATTGAGATTCTCACAAATGCTGCTATTGTAATGCCTGTGAAATGGGATGCTTGTAATTTGAGCCAGGGGGGCAATTCTCAAAGACTGATGAGATAATTCAGATGGCCATTCCACATTTAATTCATTGATATTGTTATTTATGGCATTTCTATTCCACCTTTCCTCCAAGGAGTGGGTAAGGCTTTGTTTCAACTGCAAACTTTTAAAGTTGTTCAGTTTGAAGGAGCTTCACAAGCTCAAAGTCATACAATTTGCTTTTGGACTTCCATGTGGAATAAAATTTGAATCCAAATCCTCCTCACCATGATTCAGTCTTAATTCAATATTCTAACTATTTGATAACACTTGCTCTCAGAGACAGGAAAAAGGGAAAAAAAATGGTACAAACTTAGTGTCAAGATAGGCTGAGGATAAAAATGCAAAGCAAGCTTGATTTAATGGCACTAGAAAATGTGACTTAACAAAGGAATCTTTTTCTAGATTGTCAGACATTTCCTCTGTTGGCTTTGTACAATTTGGCACAAGAAGCCAGTAGGTTCAGACCTAATTAAGAGATTGTGATGGCCATTGTCACCTTTGCAAAAAAGAGATACTGATTCTCCCTGATCTTGCAATTGTTTTTGACATCTTTGAGCACAGGATACTTAGTATCTGGCTCTGTAGGTTCAGAGGATAGAATTGTATGCCAAAACCACAAAGGGAGAATGAAAGGATCAAGAGAAAGAAAAAAAGGGAAAAAAATCGTAGTTGGATAGAGCTGATGCCCGGGGTAGGGTGGGGAACATATTGGAAGTATGAAGAATGGCAAACTACTTCTGAAAGAGTCAACACAAATGTGAAGGCACACACACACACATACACACTTCTTACTCCTTTGCATTTTGCTGTCTACACTGAAAATGGAATAGCATGATGGTGTGTGTGTGTGTGTGTGTGTACACATATATAACAGGGAACTGAAAACATTGTATGTGTGTGTGTATGTATGTATGTGTGTGTGTGTGCATAAATTTATATGAATATTTTCAGTTCCCTTTTATGCTTTATCCTATGAAACCATAGCCTGTTTAATTATCTGTTTAAATAGGCAAATCTGCCAAACTTCAGAGGGTATTATTTTATTCAATACTACTGGTATTTTTCACCTGGCTTTATTTGTGCTTAACTAAGGCATTTGAAAATGGTCCAGCACCAAACATTTTGGTATTTTAATGTAGCCAATTTAACAATGCATTTGGAGTGATTAATTAATTTGTGATGAAGATTTATTAGGTAATCCTTCTGTCAATCAACATTTGCTGTGATTTCAATGTTGAGCACAGAATATTAAATGATTCTAGGAAGCATGAATAATGATGGTTAATATGTTGTCTGTGTCTTCATTGTATATATAGATAAGTAATCCCCATACATAAAGGACAAAATAGAAAAATACATAAACAAGCACTACAGTCTTATTATATAATTATCAAATCCAAACTCTGAGCATCTGAGAAAGTACTTTTATAAATATTATACCAATATGTTTGAGAGTTTCAGAGTTGCCAGAAATGAATAAGTTTCTTTTTGTTGTTGTTTTGCTTTGTTTTCATTTCATCTCTTGGCAGGAACAAGCTTCATCTGCTAAATATCCGACTGGCCTGTAAACTTTCAAAGATACAAAGCCTTGTCAAATGGGAAAAAATAGTCACCAGCTTTAATTCTGTATTTGCAATGATAGGTCTATTACATTTGCAAAGAGATAATTCTTGCATTGTGTTTCTCACAAGAAAGCAAATGACACAGCCCAATGAGGCCCAATGGCCTTCTTATCTATGAGCTAAAGGAATGGATTGAATAAAGATGTGGGTAACTGAAATAAGACTTTCCTGCTTACAGAAGAAGATCAGATTTAATATTATTTTTCCCTTTTCTCTGCTCCTTCAGTTTGCTTCATACAGATGTCTGTATGTGCAGTAGGAATAGGAATCTTGTATACCTATGGTGAAAATGACAATCTCATTCCACCATCCTGCCTGCATATGAACAACAGATTTGTCAGTGTGTGACAGGTTGACAGCCCAGCTCCCAGCTGCTTGTCCATTGTTGTTAAATCAGTACTTTGTCTAAGTGTTCAGCAAAAAGGCAACCTGTTTCCTCCATTAAAAGAGGCTAGGGTGGTTGCCAGTTAAAAACAAATAATGGCTTTAGGCTGCACTGCCATAATGCATTGAAAAGATGCAATCTAAACCCTTGTGTGCTCCTTAGGCAACACATAATTGTGCTGGAAGTTCAACCTTCTTTTGCAAAACAACAAAGACAAGTCTAAATATGAGCAGTGAATACCTAAACTCAGTTATTTAACTAATGGGACAATGAAAGGATAGTTTTTTTTTTGAAAACAGGTGAGAAAAAAGAGCTGTACGTGAGACAAGTGAAGGATGTGTATGCAGTATGTTTGTGACATTGCTTTTGAGAAGAATGATAGGGTGAAATTTGGCATCCTACTAAGCTAGAACAGAAAATAAAATGGAAGAGAAGTGAAAATTAAATGAACATAAGATTACTTCTAATATTCACCATAAGATTTTCAGCAACATTAAAAATTTTCCCCTTTTTGAAAAGAGATTGTTTGAAATTGAGTTCCCTTTTCAAGATTCTCATTTGCCCTCTACAATGACATTCTGTAGCTATTCTTCCTTTTGTATTGTTTATTTATGAGGAAGAAACATTGCAAGAGGTGAACTGACTATGCTTATTAAGATCAGTTTGGGCCCAGCTCTGATCTGAAACAAAAATAAACTTAACATACTGTGAGAAACTTGCCACTCCTCTTTTTGCCAGTAGTGTGATTTTGGAAATATTATCAAACTTCTGGACACGGAAGCAAAGAATGCTGCTATACCTTTGGTTCTTCTAGCATAGTATTGTTGACCCTGGTTGGTAACACATCTGCAGCATTTCAGATCAAAGTTGCTCCACGTAGCTCAAACTTGTGCTCTCTAACATGTCAAACAGGAGAAAAACATTGCTGACACTTGTACTCATAAGAATTGGAAAAGGCTGAATCTGCAAACAAAATTTAAAATGCAAAGTGTTCTTCAAAAGGATTATGCAAACAAGTCCAACTGGAGTAAAATTTCAGATGTGATTATCACATCTCAGCTTGAACACAGTGCAACCTGTGACCTAATGATAATCATTGGTGAACTAAGAAAGATTTGTATCCTAAATCTTATCATTTCTTTCTTAAAAGTTATGGTCTGTAGAATCATTAACAAGTATTTATACGATACAATTTTGTACAATACAAACTAAAGGTCCATCCCACCCCTGATAGGACCTAATGGTAAAGACTGCAACGATGAGACCATTAAAGCCAACCTCTTTACTACATTTTTTGGCTCAGTATTTGTAAACAGCAATAGATCATGCCCAGTATTTCCTAGCCAAACCACAGACAACTACAATGATCTAATACATATCGATTTTACAGAAAACAATGTTTAAAAAGCACTATGCAATCTAAAACCATCTCTACCTACTGGACCAGATGGAATATGTGCCTACTTCTTAAAAAAGCTATCCACTGCCAAAGCAGAACCTCTAAGCATAATCTTTGAAAAATCTTTCAGGATCAGCTCCTTGCCTAATCTATGGTCACAAGCCACGGTCATCCCCATCTTCAAAAAGGGAGACCACAGCCTAGTTGAAAATTACAGACCAACCTCCTTATGCTGCGTCATCTGTAAAGTCATGGAATCAATTATTAACCAATCCATTATCCTCCACTTAGAGACAAACAACCTACTTTCTAATTAACAATTTGGTTTCAGAAAAAACTATCCTGTAATCTGCAACTCTTACACTGTAAAAGCACATGGACTACATAACTCGATCAGGGCAAAACAATAGATGCAATATGCATAGACTTCTGTAAAACCTTTGATTCAGTGGTATACAACAAACTACTCCTAAAACTAAAATCTTATGTTATCTCTGTACAACTGCATAACTGGATAGAAGCATTCCTGTCAGACAACAAACAGTCAAAATTGGGAGCGTCCTATCAAATTCTGTACCTGTCAACAGTGGTGTTCCTCCAAGGCAGTGTTTTAGAACCAGCTCTCTTCATACTCTACATAAATGACTTCTGTGATCATATTAAGAGCAACTGTGTTCTCTTCACTGATGATGTAAAGCTGTTCAATACCACAGACAATACTGCTACCCTTCAAAAAGATCTTGAAGGGATCTTTGTATAGAATGGTCAAACAAATGGCATCTTCAAATCTCAACAAATAAATGCTCTGTCTTACATATTGGCAAAAAAAATCAGAAAATAAAATACAGGCTAAATAGTCAAGACCTTGTTGATGATCTAAGCTCTGTTAAGGATCTTGGAGTACTCATCTCTAATGATCTAAGTGCTAGAGCCCACTGTAACTACATAGCCAAAAAGGCATTAAGAGTTGTTAACCTAATCCTATGTAGCTTTTTCTCTGGTAATATACTACTCTACTATATACTCTACTAACTAGAGCATATAAAACATTTGCAAGACCAATACTTGAATACAGCTCATCAGTCTGGAAACCACATTATGTATCTAATATTAATACAGTTGAGAAAGTCCAGAAATATTTCACAAGAAATATTTACTCTACTCATTGTAGAATACCTTATGCCACCAGACTTGAAATTCTAGACCTAGAAAACCTTGAATTACACCATCTTCGGTCTGATCTAAGCATATAAAATCATACATTGCAATGACTTCCCTGTCAATGAATACTTCAGCTTCAACCATAAAAACACAAGAGCACACAATAGATACAAACTCAAGGTTAACCTCACCAAACTTGATTGCAGGAAATATGACTTCAGCAACAGAGTGGTCAAAGTCTGGAAAACTCTACCTGACTCTGTGATTTCTTCCCCAAATCACAAAAACTTTAACCTTAGACTGTCTGCTATTGACCTTTCCTAAGAGGTCTGTAGGGGATGTGCCTACCGTCACTGTCCTATTGTTTCTTTTATTTTTCTTATATGTACCCATTTCATCTATTCATAACCATGTATATACTTATACCTATTATCTTGTAAGCGATTGACAAATCAAAATAAATAAAATAAAAATAAATAAATAAATACTTGCTGTTGGCTCCAGAGGAGATTACTAAAAGTAGTTGAATCAATAGAATTATCAATATCTTCAGTCAGAATGCAATGCAGAACATAAGACTCTTTATGGAATTTATTGTACTTATTTAAAACTTCTCTTTCTACTGCCTATTAACTACACTAATAAAAACCTCAATGTAAATGTACATTTCAGTAAAACAATCTGGTTAAATTTATACCATAAATCATCAAGTGTCAAAGCACATTAAGAAAATGTTTTCAGCATGTGTTTGGACTGCCATTGCATCAGTGGAGAAGTGGAACAAAGCATTCCAAAGGGTGGGTAATAAACCAGAAATGTCAGTTTTTCTGATGATCACCAAATGAACTTTCTTACCTAAGCAAGAGAGATTTCACATTATAATTACCTGGGCAGTTTGATCTATATGTGAGAAGTCATTTTGTCAAGTATCATGCTTCCAATAATTTTGTAGGGGAAATACCAAAGTCTTGAAGCAGCCCTTCTAGAAAATTAGTTGCTAATGTAAGGTGACAGGAGTTACACACCACACTATAATCATAGCTGGCTGGAGAATTTTGGGAGTTGAAGTCCACATGTCTTAAAGTTGCCAAGTTTGGAGAGCTCTGTTCTAGACCATGCAGGCCCTACAGTGTCCCATTGAAAAGATCCAGTCAAGGCTTACAAAAGAATATAACCCTCATCATGATAGCAGTGATGAATGTTACTTTCTTTAATACCTGTTGGTGAGATGGGTGAAGACCTGCTTGGGATCATATGTAAAATTTTACATGTACACTATGATATGCAAAAGCTTTTTGCTGCAGACTGGTGCATTTGAGAGGATTGATATAAATTTATAGAAAAGGAGGTTCTTATTTTCTGCTCACATGATGAAGTCTGCATTTCTTGAAGGAGATACAGGTCCTTAAATGTGTAATCCATCATTTTCATGGTGAGTTCTTTAGCAACTGCATTCCTAGCATCACCTAACCTATTTCATTGTTCCGTTTTCCTATGAATACCAGAGGGTATTAGGAAATATTCAGTTCTGCATTACCATCGTATTGAAAATGTTAGTTGATTATGCTATGAAAAGATTATTAATTGTTCTTATTTTGTCATAGACTGGATAACATGTAGCTTATCAGCAACCAAAGGATTATTGTTCTGCAAAATAAAAGTGGTGAAGAATTTCCTTTTATTCTAAGTCAAACATTTCATTTTTATTAAAAAAAAGAAAAGAAAAGAAAAGCCCCAGAGATTACAGAAATATATGATGTATTTAGTTTTAAGTTTTCTTCTAAGCCTTGATAGTAAACATATTGATCTTGATATAAACTCTACTAAAATTAATAGAACTTATCTCTAACTACTTATTTTTCTTTTCAGCGGAACAATAACAATGCAAATAAATATGGAAAAAGGAGTGCAGCATGGTTTCAATTATATTCTGATTTAGGGGAATAATTTGGCTATTTTACTGTA
Source organism: Laticauda colubrina (assembly GCA_015471245.1). NCBI lineage: Eukaryota > Metazoa > Chordata > Lepidosauria > Squamata > Elapidae > Laticauda > Laticauda colubrina. The sequence goes on along the minus strand of BLBF01000018.1, from coordinate 38,352,467 downwards.
ATTAAGTGTTTGCCTTGGAATCAATAAGAATTAAAATTGATTATGTGCTCAACTTAATTGGTACAACTTAGACTTCTAAACTGCTTCTTTTTAGACTCCTTCTCGTTTCTCCCTCTATCACATTGGAAACTCTGGCTTCTCTTCTTACAGTGTGTTTCAGCATGATTAAAGTTTTCAGCCTCTGGCTACAGTGTTCATTTCTTGCATGTTGGAAAGCATCACTGCGTTTGGTGGCTCAGACAAACATATAAAGAGCAGCAGGTGGATTGGCAGGTGACAAACATGGCCACAGAAACTGAAGCTTATAAAAGAGATCTTATACCTGTTCTCATGACTCTCTCATTTCAATCTATGACAAATTCTATACTTAATTTGTTGGCATTGACTTGCTCTCATGAATTAAGATATTAGCTTTCCTGTATGCACAACTCAGCATGTGTTGAGTTTTAGAGATCTTTATTACTTTTATTTATTTTTTTCTCATTGAATTTGCTGTGGCTGCCTCTTCAATAGACTCTGTACAGTTTTCAGAATTTAATGCAAAGTTAAAACAATTAAACACAGAGACAAAATAAGAGAGCTTGGACTAAAACAGTCAGTGCATGGTATTCCTCAAACCACATGCAGCATGTTAAGCTCAGGCCTGTGACCAAAGACAGATTTTAAGGGCTTTTCAGAACCCCAGGAGAATGGGGACCATCAATATCTCTGGACACATGTTATTCCAGAGATTTGGAACCAAAACATCAGATTTCTAATGTGTTTATTTAAAAGGGTAGTATGATGGTTCATATTAAATAACTCTGAGGAGCTAACAGCAATTGAATAAATAAGTGAAAGAATTAAAAAGCCTTTTCAAACACCAAATATCATAACAAATCCATCACAGAACCACAAATTCCAGCCTTCCTTCATCTCCTAACTTATTGCCTGAGGGAAAAGTCAGTCCTTAAAAACCTTCTGGAAAACAAGGAAGGTAGGTTTCCTCTTCATATCATGTGGGAGGCTATTCCACAAGGCAGAAACAGCAATGGAAAGAGCTCACTATCTAGATTCCTCCAAATAACAACATTTAAGAAAGCAGGCTTAAAATGAGCCCACCTTTTCCAATCTAGTAAGATGGGTAGATGTTCTCAGGAGAGGCATTCCAATGAGGAAACTGCTGAATGCTTACCACCATGTAAACAATATCAAAGACTAGAACAAAAGTTCACCAAAAAAGTCACATCCAAGGTTGGTCTCTTGAGGATGAACTACAATCCTAATGGCACTATTCTTTCCCGAAAGGAGGCATTAACTGCCACTTGGATGCAACCACATAATTCATCTTGGAAGGATGTAACAAACCAAGAGGAGCCTGTTTCCAGAACACAGATGGCAGTGCCAAAAGGATCCTATCCACTTCTTTGGGGTATGAAAGTGTTCTATTATATCCAAGCAAAGACATACCCCAGTCAACAGAACAGCTGAGATACAATTCAGTGAATCTAAACTATTTTATCTGATAGTTTGAAAGTATTGATATACTTTCATTTCATATTCATAAGCTTTTACAACCAAGTAATAGCATCACTATTTTTCTGTGAATTTTTAAAAGAAAGAAGTCAATATCACTGTTGAATTTCAGTATTATTAATAGAAAAGTTGCACTGACATAATCATTTGGCTCTTCCCTGCCCCCACCCCCCAAAATATCATTATTGAAGGGAGGTCCATTTATGCCAGATGAAACCTCAATTTTCTAAAATTATTTTCTACAAATTATGATGATGTCTGAAACAGAAATGTATATTTCTTATTTGACTTCTCAGTAAGATATTTATTTTTTTAAGAAAAGCATTTTACTTGGCTCTAGCAACTTCAGTTTAGAGATAACATCAAGCTCATGGGAAATTATGAATTCTATTTAAGTATTCTTAAGATCTCTCACTTTAGAGTTAAGTGGCAGAAGAAAAGGCAAAATTGTCTTTGCAGATGTTGAGACAAAATTCATTGTGGACAATCACCATTTAATATCCGGTGTTGACTTTTTGAATAAGTGCTTTTGTTCAATGATATATCAAATAAATTGGCATTAACAACAATTCCATAGAATATGAATGAGAAAATCAGGAATATTAAAACAATGAGAATATTTAGCCGGAGTCTTAAAACAATAGGAATAGTTAGCATACAAAACTAGCTATTAGAATGAAACAGAACTAAGGACATGCTCTGTTAGAGCCTGAAGCACAAGCATTGTTGGTTGGAGCTGTGAACCAAAATGGGTTTGGGATTTCCTGGATTAATCCAACTACTGGGATTAGAGAAAAAAAAATCATTTAGAACCAAACAAATAATTTTCAGAATCAACAACAAAAACTGAAATAAAGGTGCATTTTGCTATTTGCAGTTCTCCAAATTTTGCAGTGCAGTTCACAAAATAAAAAGGATGTACAAAAAACCATTTATTTATAATAACAACATGCAAAGTAGATTATGTTAGAGAAAACTGTTTAAAATGTTTAAAATAGAATTAAGATCCTCTGAGTAGTAATTTAGATTTAAAAGCTTTATGTTCCAGACAGAATTCAGCCTTCTTTGGAGGTCTGAGATGAGTATGAAGAAAATCTTAAGCCCCTGTCACACTGCACCAACGGATGGAAAGAGGATGGAAAATGGAGGAAAACACTTGTCATCCGTTGGTTAACGCGATGTATCCTTTCTATACTCACTGCCTCCGTTCTGCTTCCTCTCTATCCGTCCAGCATCCATTTATTGACGTTTCATCCGCTCAGAAAGTTTTGAACTGCTCAAAACTTTTGAGCAGAAAATGTATCCAATGCGTCCATTCTGCATCCGCTAGGTATCCGCTAGGCATCCGTTCTGCATCCGTTACACATCCGCTGTATCCGCTAGACATCCGCTGCGCATCTGCGCAACTCCATCCGCTCCAGCGGTAAACGGATGCAGGGAGGAAGCGGAACGGATGCAGAATGGATGCAGAACGGATGCCTAGTGGATGCAGCACGGAAACAAAGCATTTAAAATGGAAAAAATGTTCGCAGAGGGGACCTATCTCGGATATTAAGGATGTCTAGAGGATGCCTAGAGGATGCAAAGGGACACCTAGGGGAAAACCTATATTGCCTATAAAAAGGGGGAGCAACTCATCTGGATCTCACTTTCAGACCAGCAGCCCAGCTGTGCAGACCTCTGCAGCCTTCATCTAACTCTTGCTCTTCCACAGCATCCAGTCATGTCCACCGTGGATCGTAACAAAGTACTTTTGGCAGCCACCATTGTTCTGCAACAGTGCGAAGCCATGTACAGGCTCTGTGAACTCTACTACGGGAAGAAAAAGAGGCGGCCAAGAAGCGTCTGGGTCCGAAGATGCATCGGGAGAAGAGCAGAGTATGGACTGTACAACAAGCTGATGGTGGAGCTCAGGAACGAAGACACTCGTGCATTCCAGAACTTCATTAGGATGCCTACAGCCATGTTTGACGAAGTTGTGCAGCAGCTGACACCCAGGTTGACCAAGGCAAACACCAACTTCCGTCCCAGCCTGGACCCTGGGCTCAAGGTGGCACTGACTCTGCGCCACCTGGCCTCAGGCACCACCTACAGGAGCATTCAGTACAGCTAGAGGGTGCCACACAACACCATCAGCATTGTGGTCAGAGAAGTGGTGCAGGCCATCATCGAAGAATACAAGGAGGAGCTCCTCCAGTGCCCCTCCACTGAAGAAGGATGGAAGAAAGTTGCAGAGCAGTGGTATCAGAGGTAGAACTTCCCACACACCGTTGGAGCCATAGATGGCAAGCACGTGGCCTGCAAAGCTCCAGCCAAGTCGGGGTCCACTTATTTCAACTACAAGGGTTCTTCAGCATCGTCCTCTTCGCCATGGTCGATGCTGACTACAGGTTCATGTACATCGATGCTTCAGGCAACGGCTCATGTTCAGATGCCCAGATATACAACGCCAGTGACCTCAAGGAGGGGCTGGAACGCAACCTCATCGTGGGCTTCCCAGATCCATACCCACTGCCCAATGACATGCAAGATGTGCCCTACTTCATTGTGGGTGATGATGCCTTCTCCCTCAGAACCTACCTCATGAAGCCCTACACCTCCAGACTCCTCACCCGTGAAGAGAGGATCTTCAACTACAGGCTGTCCAGGGCAAGGCGGGTGGTGGAGAACGCCTTTGGCATCCTGGCCAACAGATTCCAGGTACTTCTCACTACCATGCAGCATCGCCCACAGACTGTGAGGAGGATCGTGGAAGCTTGCTGCATCCTGCACAATCTCATGCGCACCCGCTACTCAGTCTTGCAGAACAGGCTTTCAGGATCAGCTCCTTGCCTAATCTATGGTCCCAAGCCACGGTCATCCCCATCTTCAAAAAGGGAGACCCCAGCCTAGCTGAAAATTACAGACCAATCTCCTTATGCTGCGTCACCTGTAAAGTCATGGAATCAATTATTAACCAATCCGTTATCCTCCACTTAGAGACAAACAACCTACTCTCTAATAAACAATTTGGTTTCAGAAAAAAATTATCCTGTAATCTGCAACTCTTACATTGTAAAAACATATGGACTACACAACTTGATCAGGGCAAAACAATAAATGCAATCTATATAGACTTCTGTAAAACCTTTGATTCAGTGGTACACGACAAACTACTCCTAAAACTAAAATCTTATGGTATTTCTGGACACCTGCATAACTGAATAGAAGCATTCCTGTCAAACAGACAACAAATAGTCAAATTGGGAGTGTCCTATCAAATTCTGTACCTGTCAACAGTGGTGTCCCCCAAGGCAGCGTTCTAGGACCAGCTCTCTTCATACTCTACATAAATGACCTCTGTGATCATATTAAGAGCAACTGTGTTCTCTTCGCTGATGAGATAAAGCTATTCAACACCACAGACAATACTACTATCCTTCAAAAAGACCTCAACTGTGTATCAGAATGGTCAAACAAATGGCATCTTCAAATCTCAACAAATAACTGTTCTGTCTTACATATTGGCAAAAAAAACCTCAGAAAATAAAATACAGGCTAGTATTAGTCTGACCTTGTTAGTCAAGACCTTGTTAATGATCCAAACTCTGTCAAGGATTTGGACTACTTGTCTCTAATGATATAAGTGCTAGAGCCCACTGTAACTACATAGCCAAAAGGCATTAAGAGTTGTTAACCTGATCCTACATAGCCTTTTCTCTGGTAATATCACACTACTAACTTGAGCATACAAAACATTTGCTAGACCAATACTTGAATACAGCTCATCAGTCTGGAACTGGACTTCCTTATTTTTCTTTGAAGATGTTTCACTTCTCATCCAAGAAGCTTCTTCCTTGCAGACAGCTGGACATTTGCGTTCTTTTGGAGGGTCGCTGAGGTCACCTGGAGATTTATCTGTGTCACTTGAGTCGTGCAAATGAGTGTGGAGCCTTCTTGGCTGCTGGTTGTTTTCTACCCTGTATTCCTTCACTGGCTGAAAGATGAATGGCTATATAAATGTCTTCAATAAGTAAATAAAAACGGTAGGCAAATGTAATTAAAGATACGAGATAAGAAAAAAGAAAACATAGCTAAATCCTTACTTCTATTACATCTATTTCACTTCAAACACTACATTTTGTTCTTTAAACATCTCACCTGACTCTTCCTGAGGGACTCTTCAACCACACACAACTGTAAATTTCTTAGCCTTCCCTTCCTCTCAATTCATCCACTCTTTTTTCATATATTTATTTTGTGATTCATGCTCATTCTTTTTTTCGATATAATCAAACCTTCTTAACACCCACAGTGTCCTTATCCAAATCTTATTTGTGTACATTACTGAAACCTGGCTGAGCATAGAGGGGAGGAGTTCTGTTTCAGAAACGTTCCTGGCTGCGTTTCATGTGAACTCCAGCTACAATGGAAGGTCAGGGCAGGAATGTAATTATTACTCTTTACAGATTCTGACACCTTTCAGAGGGTTTGTTTCATTAATAACCAGATATCGGCCTCCTAGATGGAAGGGATGGAAGGGGCATTTCCATCTTGGTCTTCCTTGTTTCTCCATTCAAGACTGCTGTATACACTGGGGTGTCCTTCTGGATTCACAACTCCTGCTCAGAGTGCAGGTGGTAGCTGTGGCTTGGCCTTACAGCTGTGGTCTGTGTTCCACTTGCTCCATTTTCTCAACTAATGACCACCCGGATTACCTCGCAATTGGACTCCTGCAGTGTGGGTTATGTGTGATTGCTCTTGAAAACCATACAGAACCTACATCTGGTATAGAATGCAGTAGCATGAACAGTTACAGGTACTTCACAGTATACCTATGTCCCAATGCTGGTGTGTGAGCTAGTAGGTTTCCTTTGCAAATCAAGGTGTTGGCTACCCCCATAACACCCTTTATGGTTTAGGGCATGGTTATCTGAAGGGTCAATTATCTCCAATTGTTTCAAACAGATCAGTACTTTTAGGCATAGTGGGTGCACTACAGATCCCTTTAATTAAATGCTGGTATTTTTTAGGACAGAAGCATACTTTCTCTATCATGATCCCCATCATCTGAAACAGCGACTTCTAGAATGTTCCACTCTCCTGGGATTTTGGAAAGCCCCTTAAGATTTAGGCCTGAAGTTAATGTGGGTGGGACTCGGTTGTGTTCCTGTTGTATTGTTTTCTTCATGTTTGTTGTTCTAGTTGATTTAGTCCAGGCTGCTCATATTTGCGGATATTAATTGTTCAATTTTTAATGGAATTTGTAGGTTGCTCAAGGACTTCTGAAGTTGGATGGCTATATTAAATTGAATTAATTGATTGATTAAATTACACCTTGAAACCAATGCAATGTCAGCATGAATCGTCCAAACACAAATCTTAGCAGATTAATAACATTTCATTTTCTGAAATGTTATAGACTGTGACTTTGGGACTAGACCCAGTACTCTTCAAAATTTTCATTAGTGACTTCAGTGAAGTGTATTGATGGTCAAATCTTAATAAGAACCTGTGCCTCAGGAATTGTGTCTTTTGGCTTTTACCTGCTCCCCCATTTGTCCTAGTTCAGTAGATTTTCTGGACTCAGAGGATACATTTTCAATGTTTTTCAAATAAAGAATATTTTGAAAGTGCAAAAACGCCTCATTTGACATTCTTAAGACCCAGAATGAAGTCATCCGAGGAACTGTTGTAAAATTTCTTACAGCATTAAAGGTACTCCGAAAAGTTAAATAAATAGTCAGTGTAGCTGTTTAATACTCTGTCTACTTCATCTGATTGCACCAGTTAAATTTCTGGCAGTCTCATATGGCCATTAATGCCAAGAAGTAGATGACTGATTTTAGCACAAATATAAATCTCTGCATGTTTGTTATTGTTGTTTTTACAAATGTGAAAGGATATGGTGACATGACATTTCCATTTTCTTCCCATCCTGTTCTAGAAGTTGAGAACTGACTGTGTTATGTCCAAAGTTGTATGTTGTCTATGATGTTGTACTTCAAGGTAAAAAAAGTAACAAAAACAAAATAGTGTAAAAAATTGATCATCATTCTTTTTCTTTCTGAAATATGATAGTTATGGAGAAGGCCATAGAATGTGTATGAAATCCAAGAATCTAAAGTGATTGCTATTTTCAAATATTGGGAAATAATTTCATACAGTAATTGTTCACACCTTTCATTCTTTTGCCAGATGAATAATTCAAACATGCATTCAAAGTGGAAACTTGTTTAATTTATGTAATTATATATGTGGGCTTATAATCTAACTTTGTTGCAAAATTATCATTTTGTCACAGGTTAACACAACTCTGCATATGCCTACTATTTTAATTTACTCACCATCTAGTCTTGTGAACTCCAAAATGAAACAGGAATTTGAACATGGCTCTCATATTTGAAAAGATGAATCTGTTTAGGACAGCTACCATATATATAAATAATTTCTTTCTATTCAGAAAATTGTTTGAAATCATTTTTCATATTTTCTGTCTTTTAATCCCATGCAATGGGGCCTCAACCAATGGTGATCTGTCTGATGTTTGTCTAACTCATATTTATCTTAAATGGACATGTGCCAGAAACATTCCTGGTGGATTGTGTTTTTATCATCGACAGAAGAGACAGCCCAGTTTTCATCTGATAAGTTCTGATGGTTTAGTTAACCATCTCTTAACTAGAAGCCTTAAAGGTGTCTAGAATTTTAAATATTTGTCACAAGAAATTTTAGCAATTGAGTTCAGTCTTCTGTTCAAAAAGCTGGGCATAACAACTGGTATCATGGAAGTATTTTTAATTTTATCGTCTATTAGTGGAGTGTCCATCTTCTAATTGTCTGCCTTGTGCAAGAGATATGGATAATTTCTTAGGATACTGTGAGCCTTTAACATCCAAAGCTGATGACACAGGGTGTACTCATTTAGTAAGGTAAATCTCATCCAAGAGAGCCATAGTATAAAAAGTATTCTAAAACCTATTTTGGGAAACAGAAAGGCAACAACTCTAAAATCACAACCAGATAAAGAAATATATCTCATATCATATGATATTAAATACCACCTCACTCCAGTTTCAGATTTGCTGTCTGTTAAAATAAGTGTGAGGAAAATACTGTTCCTTTTTCATAATCAGATTCCGTGGGATCTAATCCTAGCTTGTATTTAAGGCTATGTGCTGTATTTGTGTGCTGGCTATTCAAAATTAAAATGAACTTTCCATCCGTGTGTATCATAAATGGGCATTTATCAGAATTATATGATTTTGCAATCCATCTGAATATGTAACCGGAATTTGTTTTCTTTCTGTTTCACTATGTAATTACCATGCAACAATAACAAAAGTGACATGTTTGAAGAACAGATAAAATGCTGTAAATTGGCCAGTAATGGTGATATTTCCTCATCTTCTGAAAAACCCATTTATTTTCTCTCTCGACAAATCAAGGCATTGTCAGCCTGCACTCATCTCGTGGCCAGAGGGGCCCGACCAATTTCTAGCCAAACGTGAATACTGGAATGCAGATGAGGGTCTTCTAACGAAGCCTTTCAGTGTAGGCAGCTGGTCTTAGCTTGCCTCAATTTCTAAATCATCCATAATGGGGCCAGGACCTCCAAAGCACTAAAAAGAGCGAGCTGACATGCTGGACAAACTGTTAATTTTTTTTCTTGAAGAAGCTGCGATATTGCACATCTGTCACTGCTATGAAGACAATTACTCACAGAGTGGAGAGAAATCTGCTGCTTGTTTCTAGCTTCGTTGCTAAATAGCATAATGGCACAATACAATCATTTGGGAGAGGCACAGGGTGGTGGGCCTTCTTCCTTCCTTTTAACAATTCTGCTCAGTTGTTGTCTGCTTCAATATTGTGGAACAGTTTGCCATTGTAATCATATAATCCCAACACAATTAAAAGATAGGTACAGTATTTGAGGTTTGGGGTCCAGTTTATTTCTCCGTGCTTCTCTTTCTTTAAAAAAAATATATCATTCGGTTATTTTTGACAAGGAATTTTGTAAGGGATGCATATTTTGAAAATTCAGTTTTCAGAGACTCTTGACTAATTTAATTAGGCAGACCATATTTCTTTTCTTTTTTTGAAGAAAAAGACACTCTGGAAAAGTAATGCACCATGCAAAATGTATGCTTTTCTTTTCTTCCTCTGCTATGGTTTGTTTGGTCACTGTCACCAGAACTAACTGGGCCTGAAGCAGTTTTCAAAATCAAAAGTATCAATCACATAATATTGCATTTGTAGTATGAAATTGTAACTTCTGCTGCTTAGGCGAGTAATAATAAAGACATTTAAAAAGCCTCTGCCAGTTTATACAAAATCAAAAGACTTTTTACACATACACCCTGGATTGTGCCTTCAGGGACTTTATAACCCGCAACACCTTTTATTTTTATGCTTGCTGATTACACCCCTTTTCTTTCACACATCAAATCAGAAGGAAACAGCCAGCATGATCTTTTCCAAGGACTAGTCTACAGCTCACAAGCTACTGCCCCTATTTTTCCCCTAAATACAGAGAGTCCTTGACTTCTGACCATTCCTTTAATGACTGTTCAAAATTACAAAAGTGCTGAAAAAAGTAACTTATACAAGCAATCCTTGCATATATGATTGTTGCAGGATCCCTGTGGTCACAGGATCAAAAGTTAGGCAATTGACAACCAGCAGGCATTTACAAAAGTAGCAGCGTCCTGGATCCTGTGATTGCCATTTTTGTCCTTCTCGGGGATGGGGAAGGATTGCTTGCATAAGTTACTTTTTTCAGCACTTTTGTAATTTTGAACAGTCATTAAAGGAGTGGTCGGAAGGACAGGGATGGGTGTATTAAGGGGAGGTAGAGGGGGGGGGGGGGGGTTCCAACAAGCAAAGTCAGTCGGAGAAGCCAGATTCCCTTAATGACTGAGATGATTCAATGAAGTATCGAGGCAAAAAGATTTGTAAAATCAGGTGTGATTTTAATGATTGTATCATTTTGCGATGGAAGTTCCAGTCTCAACTGAGGTTTAAAAAAAATGCAATACATAGCTTCATCTTATCTGCCTTCAATCAGGTCATTGTTCTTTTATAGAATTTACAAAAGTGTTTAGCGTTTTGTTTAAAAAAAAACAGGGAAGTCGATGAAAATGTTTTTATTCTCTATCATTTTACCTAGCACCTTTGGAAAAATTAGATCTGATGGCATGATTGTCGATGACTGGATCAGATGTGGCATTTAGATAACAATGGGAAGTTCTTTTTTTTTTAGTTCTTTTCTGTTTCTGCACTGAAGAAATTGATGATATATAGTATTTTATAACTCTTCATTTGAAGGGTTCTTTAATACAAATCTGGTTTTATACAGTCCTATAGATAGAAAACAATGGTATTGCTTCTTTAAGAACTATTGTATTAATAATTCTGTCTGCTAAAGAGATTAGCCAGAAAGCGATGATCTGCATCGTGCATATCATATGTACAAGATTCAAATTTTCTGAGCTGAAGCATTATCTTCTTCTATCCCTAAACAAAGGTCTGGAACAACAACAAATGGAAGGGCATCACTAATAAAAAATGCATGAAAGATTACTCTAATATATACTAATTTTACATAAATTGGAAACACTGAGATTACCTGAAGTCATATGGCAAATATTTTTATCATGTAAAATTTGATTTGAAGTTTTAAAAATATAGAAAGACAGAAGTAGTGGAATTACAGTTGTCAAAGTTCTCAATCAATTACATGCCATTCATGTATTGATCTTAGAGGAATTAAAGTGTTGCCTTAGCCAGCAAAATACTGCACAATTCAAGTTTTCCAGATCTAGGAATGAAACCAAGTTTTTACCACTGGCATTAAATTCAAATTGGGCTAAATATGCAAAGAAGGAAATGATGAACCAGTTGTAAAAATGTTGCCATGAAAACTGCAGGGACTTGTCCAAAATTTGTCAAACAAAAACGAGAACAAGAATAAAATAATAGAAACACAATGACAGGGATGATAGGCACGTTAGTACATTTATGCACACCCCCTCTACTAACCATTTAAGTATGAGGTAAGCTCCAGAGGTGGCATTCAGCAGGTTCTGACCAGTTCTGGAGAATCGGTAGCAGAAATTTTGAGTAGTTCGGAGAAATGGCAAATACCACCTCTGACTGGAGATTTTACAGTATCCTTCCCCTGCCACACCCACCAAACCATGCCCACAGAACCAGTAGTAAAAAAAAACTTGAATCCCACTACTGGTAAGGTCCACGAAAGTCAATTTGTGACTGAAACTGTGAAAATTTGCAGCTGAAACAATTGAATCAGGTAAAGCATTCCGGATTTTAACAACTCCATTGCAGAAATCATATTTTTTACAGTCAAGTTTAGAACAATTTACATTGAGTTTGAAGCGATTGTTAGTGTGTGTATCATTGCGATTAAAACACAAAAAGTCATTTACTGGTAAAACATTACTATATATAATTTTGTATGCAATACCTAGGTCTGACAGCAAGCAGCCACAGTTCTAAGTTATCCAAACCAAGAATTTTGAGCCATGTAGCATAAGGAATTCTATTGTGTACAGAAGAGTACAAGACTTTCTTGTGAAAAATTTTCCCTTTCTTCCCCTTCGTCTCCTTCTTCCAGAAGGCTAGGCTTCCAAGGCAGTAGGACATTCATGATTAAAAATGGCAGGCAAATATTCAATTTACACCATAGTTAGATTTGTTACACTTCTAAAATATTGACATGCTTTATAGTTTACAGCTTAATGAATTTAAACTGCATAATATATTTTTAACTCTAGCAATAGCCTATAAATTTGATTTATAATTATTTACTATAGAAAAATAATTATTAAGCAAATTCAACAGAAGTGGAATTAATTTGGAAATGTTTATCCTTTTGTAATTAATCCAAGAGAAATACCACATTCTTATAAGGGGAGGTGCTGTTATATGGCATTCAAGTAACTGCATTTGTATTTTAAACCAATCAGGCTGAAAAAATGATGCCAATATGAAATAGTTTTTTCAGCTAAAAATGTTAAACTGGTAGTAAATCATATGTCTTAATATGATCCAGCTTGAAAAAAGCCGAAACTGATTAGAACTGGTTTTATGAAGGCCACCAGGATATCCGAGGATTGTAGCTTAGTCTTAAGGTAATAATAATGTAATAATTGAATTTATAATTATAAATATATAATTGAATATATAAAACTGGAAGAAGGCAATAGCAAACCACTTCTGCAATGCTGTCAAGAGAACAAAAGTCTCTAAGAATTGACCTAATTTCAAAGGTATCTTGCTTTACCATTAATATAATTAGCCTTATTAAGCGGCCTTGGTCCTATGACAGATCATTAAATGTTGTACAATTTCAATTATTTTGCTTGCTGAGTTGGGAGAGATTAGCATGACATTTTATTGTAAGAAACCGTTATAACTCCTCACATAACTTGGCTCTGCAAATATAACAGGCAACTGTGACAAAATGCACACCCTGACACATTTTTTTCTGAAAAAAAAAATGTTGACAGGAAATCAGGTCTCCTTTTTCCACTGCAAACACAGCAATGTCTGAATCACGGCGATGATTTATACTAACTGACAATTCAAAGACAGGGGACATCTCTAACATACAGAGAAAACCAAAAATGGCAATAGTAGATCATTGCACTGACAGCTAATGGGATTGACTAACTGCAGAGAAATCTGGATCTGTTTAAAATATCAGGTGTGTAAAGTAATGAGTCTGTGCTTAGTAGGAGGCCACCAGAAGGAGCCTTCATGGTCCACTTATCAGTTGAATATATATTACAGTAACCTGTTAAATCAATGAGTATTTAATACCTAACGATGGGGTGCTATGGGGCGGGGGGAGATGAGTCTTCTTTCCTTAATACTCTTTTATCCTGATGGTGATTTGTGATTCTAATAGATCAATGTTTCTTAAGTATAGTCAATAATATTGGAAAAGCTAATGTAGCAGCAAAAGCTGTTTAGATTTCATCTGCTAGAAATAAGACAGGAAATAAGAATAATAAAAAAGAATACTTAATTGACTCATTAGATCACGTCAAAAGATTTTTTACAGAACTCTAAGCAGCGAGCAGTGGGGATGAAGAAATTTAGCCTGGCTTTAATCAAAGCATTAAAAAAATGTTGTATGTAAAACAGGACAATTCTCTTCCTAATCTTAGAAAATTAAACCATGTGGAAGATTTATGCAGTATTGCATATGATAGCAGGCAACGCTGATGCTACCTGAGACTTAAAATCATGTGAAATGTAAGCATTTATTCCTGTGGGGATAGGGAATGATGGCTTAATGATGCTGAAACTACTGGCCAGAAATGATCTGTACTGCAGCGGTTCAAGCCTGGATCTGTGAGATGGAGTGAACTTCTGTCACTTGATCCCTAGCTCCTGCCCATCCAACAGCTCAAAATCATGCAATATTGCTGCTTGGAGCCCTGGTGGTTAGAATGCAGTATTGCAGTCTAACCCTGCCAGAGTCAGGATTCGATCCTGACTGGCTCAAGATTCCAAGGACGGTAAAATGAGAACCCAGATTGTTGGGGGCAATATGCTGAGTCTGTAAACCGTTTACAGGGTGCTATAAAGCACTGTGAAGTGATGGTATATAAGTCTAAGTGCTATTGCAAGTAGATAAATAGGTACCACTTTGGTGGGAAAAACCTAGTTGAAATTGTGTGTGTGGAGAGGGAAAGACAGCACTGGACTTGGCTGAATGCAAGGCATCACAACCTAAGGTGAGGCAAGGTGAGACTGGTGGAGGAGCCCGGGACAGCCAGCAACCGAAGTGCCCAGTTCAGAGGTGGTATTCAGCAGGTTCTGACCAGTTCTGAAGAACTGGTAGCAGAAATTTTGAGTAGTTCAGAGTACCGGCAAATACTACATCTGACTGGAAATTTTACAGTATCCTTTCCCTGCCACACTCACCAAGCCATGCCCACAGAACCGGTCGTAAAAAAAATTGGAATCTCACCACTGCACTAGTTAACTAGTGTAAAGTTACTTTGCCCCTGTGGTGCACCAAGGATAAGTGGTTAAGCGCTGAACAGAATAAACTAGCATTCTAAGCTGTCAGATACACTGCATTGGGTATCTAGCATGTGTAGATTCTCCTGACAGTGTATGCCATATGCTAAATAAATATGTGTGGGGATAATTGGTAAATCAGAGGGAAGGTCCTTGGTGCTCTCTTGTTTTCCTACAGACGTTTCATTATCAAACTAGGTAACTCATCAGTGCTAGTATCAGTAACAATGATGATGTTACATAGTTTGGTAATAAAATACCAAATTAAATTACAATAGTTTGGTAATAAAATACCTGCATGTTTATTTATATGCAATAGTTTGTCCTGCCATGGTCATATGTAGTTTTTATTGATTAGAGTATTGTTTTCTGCATAGTTGTTTATCTGGTGTTGAACCCTGCTTATTTGAATGTGGACTGCAGGAAGGGATATACTGAAGTCTTTTTGTTTTCTTCCTAGCTTTTTTGTCTCTTTCAAATGGTGTATAAATGTTGGCCATTTTCTGGTATGTAAACATTTTCTAGATTCAGAAAGAGATTTACAAAGTTAAAGTTCTCTTCTCCCTTAAACTAGTACGAGAGAAAGAGTTGCTAACAAGTAATCTAAATTAATAGAGATTCTGGAAGTGAATTGTGCTGGATCTGAAGTTCTAAGGCTATAGTGCAGTTGGCCATATATCAGAATAACAACAAAATACATTTTTAACAAAATGTTAAAAAAAGACTCTTCCGTAGCTAAACCATTCTGCTATTTAAGCAATGCTGGTCGAAAACACATTCAACAAATATGATAAGGATAATGTATATTTAATAATTCATATAATTATGACTGCGAGATTGGCTTATGCACAATGATGGAAAGATAAAGAAACTCCAAAGGAATCAGAAATAATGTTAATTGTAGATGGGTACAGGGAGTCCTTAACTTACAACGTTTCATTTAAATTTCATTTAATTCAAAGTTCCAACAGCACTGAAAAAAGTGAGTTATGCCTGTTTTTTACACTTATAGCCATTGTAGCTGCCCATAGTCATGTGATTTACATTTGGATGCTTGACAGCTGGTTCATATTTATGACGGTTATGGTATCCTGGGGTCATGTGATCACCTTTTGTGACCTTCTGACAAGCAAAGTCAATGGGAAGACAGATTCACTTAACAACGGTGTTACTAATTTAACAACTGCAGTGGTTCACTTAACAAATGTGGCAAGAAATGTCGTAAAATGGGGCATAACACACTTAACAAATTCCTCACTTAGCAACATAAATTTGGGGCTTAATTATGGTCATAACGCGAGGACTACCTGTATTTGTTTTCTACCAAACTTCTAAAAAAAAATTAGATAAAAAATAGTAAATTAAATACATGCTTTAGTTCCTGACACCTATAACCCAAATGCCTTTTCTTTTTTCTTTTTCTTTTTTTAAAAAATGCCTACATTATTAATTTCTTTACAAAATATTTGAAAAGCTTCTTCTGGTTGGATAAGAATATCTTAACTGTTCTTGAGCAAGTTAAATGCATCCTAGTTGTTTATATCATAGATGGTGAAAAGTTAGGCTTTTTCCATTGTTGCTTTCTAGCAACGAATATTTAAGACATACCGATTATTATATGATGTGCAACAGAATTCAGTTGCTGTTGGTATCTTAATCCAGGTGTTGGATTCAACTGGTGTTACTACCGATTCGGTGACTACGTTTTGCGCGTGCACGCGCACATTTAAAAATCCTTAAGCTGTGCCGCCCAGACAACTGAAAAGCGCAGTGCGCAAGTGCGCAATGTTTGAAAAGCCTCTTTCTTCCTGCTTTTTCAACCTCAGCTGTGCTGTGCAAAGCAGCTGAGGTTGAAAAAGGAGGAAATAAAGGACAGGTAAGAATTTGGACAAGCGGATAGGCCAAACAGCAGCAGACACAGAATTGGTTCGGTGTCTGCTGCTCTTCAGAGCTACCAGTTCTATAGAGCTGGGCAGAACCGATAGCATCCCACCTCTGTCTTAATCCCCATATTTGTTTTCTGCTTTTCTTTAAGACTAAACTGGGGGATATCTTCACATCTGACTGTGGCGGTTTCCATAAGTTTACTATATACAGCAGAAAATATTTTACACACCCACACACAATCTCAGTATGTAAATAATATTACAACAATTAAGAAAACAAAAATGTATTTTTCCACTTGTGATATATTTTAGAAATACCTGCTGTTACCTTAGAACTACCTTGTCCTATTGCATTCTTTACCCACTTCTGTTGTTCCAATCATGGGTTCAGAGTGACAAGATATCTGCTGATCGGTATATTTTTGAGAGGTGAAGATAACAAAAGGTAGGACAACCTTCTTTAACCCCAAAGGGTTCCAACCTTGTCAGTGATATTGTCAGAAACATGGTTGAAAGAAGCATGGAAAGCTATTTATTATAGATATTAACTAATTTTTATTTAGTATAGAAGTATAAAATAAAGTAGAAACTATAAAAATGGATATCCCAAGTAATATGAGTCTTTGGATCTTTATATGACCACTCTAATTTCAAAGGCAGGTGTATTAAATTTGTGAAGTTATTGTTCTTGTCAACTTCAGTATTTTTCTAAGGCAATGTCATTGTTACTCAACTAATGAAACAAGTGCAATGATGATTAAGGAAAAGTGACAGTGTATCTGGATATTTTTTTTTATCAGAAGTACAGTCTGAGCAAAACCTAAGGTTTCTTTCTACCTTGCTCTTCAGGTTTTCTGTATTTTGGTGAGGGAAGATGAAAACAAGAGACAGCATAAACTGGAAATGCAAAAGAACAGTTTCTCCAGAAAAAAAAGAAAAAAGAAACTTTACATCTGCTTGACATTCTTTTTTCTTCATATGCCCAGAGGCTTGTCATGTTAGGATTGTGGGGAAAATAACTTTTACAAAGCAAATGTTAACAGCAAAGCATATCAGATACACACATTTGCAGACCTACTCTAGGCATATTTTACCTGGGGACAATGTAACTCTATCTGAACCATTTCATAATGCTTGAAATGTATTTATACTGTATGATTCCTTGCTATCTGTTTTCTTCACTGGAAACATGAGCTTACCCATACCTTCTCTGTTTGTTGTAATTTACTGAATGAAGCAAGTGACAAGTGTCTTAATATTAAGACAGTGGGGTACATGCTTTTCTTCCACTGAACTCTTTCCCTACATGTCCAGATATGCTGACTTATTATGGTGGGGGTGCTCTGGGGATAGGTGAGTGAAGAATGTTTGGGATATAAATCAAGAATTCTCAGCAGGGTCAGCCAAGGCATAACAGCTATCCAACTAAAGCAAGTGGGTACCTACATTGGGTAGCAATCTATAGAAAAATGGTGATATAGTGTCAATTAATGGATTCTCTGAACAAATTGCTTAGGGTATGAATGGTGTTTGTGATGCAACTAAACCTTATGATATCTAGTTGTTGAAGTTGCCATGAAAGAAATACACTTTGAAGGAGCCAAAAGAATGAGAGAGAAAGAAAGAAAAGAATTGCAGCCGGAAAAGGGAACATGAGATCATTAACATGAAAAGTTCAACACAAAGAAAGATTAAACGCATCAACCACATATTGATATCTTAGCTTTAGTGTATTCAAATGGACCAGAATTGGATCCTTTGAGAAAATCATAGTCAGAGCAGAAAAATCAAAGAAGAAATAGCCAGAAAAGCTATGGAAGCTTTCCATAGCCAGGAAAGCTATGGAAAAAATGATACTGGGATAAAATGCGGTCAATGATTACATAACTATTAGATTTTGAGAACAACTCTCTAATATGATTATCCAAGTTTACACACCAATCAGTAATTCAGAAGTGTAGTTAATGACTTTCATGGTCAAGTCAATCAACAGAAAATGGGAAAAAAACTCCAAATTTGGAAATAATAAGGAGGAAAATGTAATGGGACAATATGGTCTAGGAAACATACATGAAGAGAACAATTTATCACTTTCTACAAATCTGATGACTTTGTCATTGTTGTAACATTCTTCCAAGAACCACAATGACACCTATATAAATGGGCATCATCAAATGAGCTACATAGGAATCAAATTGACTATATTAATGGTACAAGGAAGTGGAAGAGCTCAATAACAACAGCAAAAATGTGGCCAACAGTTGATTGGCTGGCAAATCAGCTAAAATGGAAAAGCAACACCAGTTACCCTAATACAATCTTGAACATATACCCACCAATTTCAAGTAGAATGTTACAAATTATTTTGAAGTCTGAAACCCCACTGATGGAAAGCACAGTCAATTGGAATGAAATAAAGGAAAAATTAAGGATGAATGTGAAAG
Source organism: Laticauda colubrina (assembly GCA_015471245.1). Lineage (NCBI taxonomy): Eukaryota > Metazoa > Chordata > Lepidosauria > Squamata > Elapidae > Laticauda > Laticauda colubrina. The sequence continues at coordinate 38,333,587 of BLBF01000018.1, read as the reverse complement.
GGGATTTTTTTTAAAAAAGAAACAAATTGGGTATCTTTAAAGAATAAGGTATACAACCTTGGCAGAGATATGCAGTAACTTCTATGTAGGCAAAATGGACTGAAGCATTTTTAAATGCTGGATGCCTACCTAACTGACTTAAATAAAGAAGAAAGAGGAGCATAATTGGACTTGCAAGATTCTTTTGGTATAACTAACCACAATAAATATAGCTTTAGTTTTCCTGTGGAGTTGAGTTCCTGATCAGATCTATGTAGTGAGGTTGATAATGTCAGAATAAATGGAAATTTCCAAAAGAAGCCAAAACCTAAGGGAAGCCAAAGCAACAATTTCAGGGACGATTTTAACAAATAATTGCAGATAGTTACTAGGAGAGACAAGAATAAATTTCTAAAGACATTGAAAATAGAAACAGCCTTTGAAAAATGAGTCTTCCAAAAGTTCCCTGAACTCATAAAGAGGTTCCAACCTTGAAGTGGTATGCTAAAGGACACCAATGCAGAGATAGTAACTAATTCAAAAAAGACAAGACAAAGATAGAAATATACTGAAATTCTATGCAGTGGAGGTATCAACATCTAAGATACTTTGGAAGATTTTTCCTACTTGAAAAAAAAAAAACCCAACTCTTAATATGAGGAAATGATTAAATCAGCACTCTGGTCAGTACCAAGCTAGAAAGCTACAGCAATTTATGCAATTGAATATCTACAGAAAAGTAACAGAAGAATCAGTAAAGATTCTATCCAAACTATGGCAATGCTCCTCTGATAACATTACTCTGATAGCTGAAAATGCAAATGATCTAGCAATGAAAGTTAAGGAGCACAATAAAAAAAATTGGGAATAAGGTTATATATAAAGGGCAAATTAATGACAACAGGTATAGCAATCAGCCTAGAAATGAAAATGAAGTTTTTGAAGTGGTAGATAGTTTCTGGATTTTTAGGCATGACTATCAACAGTAAAAGAATCAACATCTAATAAATACACTGCAGATTAGCACTTGGTAAAGTAACAATGAAGACCTTGAAAATGGTGTCCTAAAACCATCAACATGTATATATTTATATCAGAATCTTGAAATGTGTCTGGTATTCTCTACGACATATCTGTCCCCACAAAAATAAAGATTGGATAGGCAATCATGTTTTCCATGATATTCTATGGAAGTTGCACTTTTTAAGAAGCAGGACAGAATGATTAATGAGTGTTTTGAATTTTAGAGATTGAGAAGATTGTTGAGAAAACCATGGAAACCAAGAAAAAAATCACAGAACAAATCAATTTAGAGTTCTCACTCCAGGCATAAAGAACCAGGCTCTTATTACCGTACTTTGGACTCATTACATGAATAACTGGCTCCCTTAACTGGTCTGTAATGCTGGGAAAGATGAAAGAAAACAACCAGCATATAGCAGATGAACTCAGTTACTGCCAGAATGGGTACACAGTTGAAAATCTAAGAGATGTGGTTTGGAAGATCATCATGGAAAAGATATATTTACCTGGTCACAATCGACTTGATGGCATCTAATAATCAACCACTGAACAGTTTGGTAACCATTCAGAAATCAGCCTATCCCTGCTGCAACCTGAGCTGTAATAATGGAGTGCTTGCTTCATTCATAAGTAGAATCAGGGAACTGAATTTCATTAATTATCTCAAATATTATTCTGTACACTTGAAAATGGAGGGTAACTGACACCTGCTGTGAACTCTGTGTCATCTGCTATATTGTAGGGTCAACTTGTAGGGTCTTCTTGAGAATTTGGAAGGGGGTCCAAGGATTTGCAATGGAAACAAAAGAAAAAATAGGTAAGAGTTCTAGTACCAATTCTTTGAAACTGGTCATTGAGTTTGGTACAATAATCTGGTTGACATGCCAATAATAGCAAAGATAGAGGTGTAACATCTAAATTCTGATTAGTTCCTAGTTATGAGATCCGTTCCTAAGTCTTTCTTTAACTCAAATTTGTAAGTTGAAGAGTTATTTAGTGTCAGTCAAATGCTTACCACATCATTTTGGATAGTCCTGACAGCTAGCCTAACTCTGAGAATGCCCGGCATAAATAATCAGCCCTAAAGGCCTTCTACCTTGGTGGTGGCTGACCAAACCAGATAGAGAAGATCCCACCCCAAACCACCATTTTCTTGGCTTTTAGCTTTTCTATTTAATTCCTAATTTTAATTGTCTTGGAGTACTTTACTTTTTATCATTTTGTTAGCTGCCCAGAGTCACTGTATCAGTGAGATAGACTTCATAAACCAACCAAACCAAACCAGCAAAGGCAGTCCTGACTCTCCAATCCATTGGCTGCAGTTTCAATGTGGTATTGGGGGGTTTTTTGTAAAAATATGACCTTTACATTGAGTTGAAGATCATCTAGTGCTTAGATATTTGGGTGCGTTATCAAGCACAAGGAGGATCTTGACAGAAAGTTTCTTGACCATACAGTAATATTCAACACTAGAACAAAATGGTTCAAGCACCAGTCCTCAAAGGTGACATTTTTAAACCCAGCCTTTGCATTTGCCTTTGAAATAATGGGAAGAGATGCCTTAATGATGTAGCAACATGTTCTTGGATTTAGGGAGTTGATACACAAGCAAAGGCTTGATCTTGAAATCCCTAGATGCATCACTCTGAAACAAAAATGTTTGCCTACTTTTCAATACATCACTGTCCTTTGGTGCACTTTTTTCCTCTTTTGAAGTATTTTTTTTTTGTCCAAACTAAGTCAATCTCATCTACATTAAATATTTTGCCTGATAAATAACCTCCGTAAATAATTCATTTCAACATTTCAGGAACATCAATTGCAGCATTTATATCAACACTTGCTGCTTCACCTTGTACTTCAATATTCTGTAAATCTGCCCTCATTTTGGAACAATTGAACCAACCGTTTGCAACAAATTCCTCCTTACAATTACCTTCACTTGGTGAATGTGCAGCTATTAAACCATTAAAATGGCTTCAATCCTTTTCTTGCAATAAAGGCTAATAGGCATATTAGTCTGATTTTGATCATCAAACCAAATTCTCAATAGCCTTTCAAAAATTAAATAACGGTACAGTTTAGTAATAATTAGTTTCCATGAAGGCAGGATCTTTCACATGCTCCATTATTCCCACTTTATCTTTCAAAATTGTTCTGATCATTGACAGATTGTAGCCGAATGCTTTTCTTGTGATTGGTGATGTTTCATCTCCTTCTGCTCATTTTATTTTTGACACTTTATTTTCACTCATGATTGTTTGCCTTTTCTTTGATGCATCTTCAGTACTTTTAGCAGACTTACACTTTGGAAGCATGGTTACAAAGCTAAAAAAAAAGAGAAAAACTAAAGCCAAATAAAAAGTCAACACAGCGCTAATGACAAAGTGATCTCCTTCCTCAAGACAACAAACAGCTGAGGCCGCAGAGTTTTCAAGAGCTTCACAAAGTAGCACGAGTTCATAATTATTAATCACTGTATTTAACTTATTTTTTTAATATAATAGGTTTTATGACAATTCATTCATAAAAACAAGTTCCCTGTAAATCAGATATTTTTAACCCAGGAACTGTTACGATCATATTCTGGAAGGAGTATTTTAATGAATTCAAAGGGCAATTAGTTTGGGGAGCAGATAAGCCATTCTAGCATAATAATTAGAACACATCATTAATGCATTGATGGAAGTCCTCTTTAATGAATTTGAGATGTCAGCACAATGACAAGTCCAAAGATTAAACATAATATTGTTAATCTTATCAAAAGGTTGTCTGTTTTACTATTCCCTTTGCTGTTTTTTTTAAAAAATTGTGCCTGGGAAGCCCAAATGGGAGGCACCATTTTTCAATCACAGAAATATTCCCCAAACTACCAAAGATGTACTCTAGTTAATATGGTCCCATTTTAAATCCATCCCCTTAAGTTAGACAGTCAAGTTAGACAGAGACAGACAGTGTTTAAAATTTTTATTGTAGAAAGAATACAAGCTAAGACACCAGAAAGGAAAGTTAAAAAAAAGTTTAAAATTGTACTTGGAGGGTGTGTAAAGAAGAAAAGAGAATTGAGTTACTTGCTGTAAATGTTGGAAGACAAATTCATCATTTGTCATTTTGCATTTCTCATGCACAATTGCACATTGTGAAGCAAAAAGCGATTTATACTGATCTAGAGAGATTGCATAATACTGAACCATTTAGAAGACCCAATTGAATCAAAGCTGTATAGAGTCTGATGGCAATTTTTTAAAAACAAGGGTACATCACCTGAGGCTCCAGGGCTAAATGTGACCCCCCAAAAATTTTTGATATAGCACCTATTGCAGTCACAATTATCGTGCCCAAAGGTCAGAAGTATTAAATAAATAAAAGGTCATATTATTTGTATGTAATTAATTTAATTATATACACATAATTTAATTTACGCTTTGCCCCAAATGTTTTGGACTATGGGCTGGGAGCATCTGTGGAGAGCCAGATATCTATAGCATAAAAATATTCTGTGCCACAGAACAATTGAAACCCCTTACCCTGTTAACATTCATTACATTTATCACACCCATGTAAAAAAATGACACTGTTAACCCTGTCTAAAGAGTCACATGCTGCCTTTAGCGCAAAACATTTTGTGCATTTCAATTCAAAAGGTAAACTCTGGTCTCTTTTTCCTATTCTATTTTTGTCTCTTATTACAAAAAGAATTCTGCAACCAGACTTTCTTTTGTACTACCCACTACAACTTTTTGGAATGTATGTGAGAAATGCAGCAAAATGCTTCCTGGACAAGGCGCTTTAATAATAAAGCAGCTTTCCAGAGTAAAAGGCCTATGTTAGAACCAGCAAAGGATAATGGATTTATGTATGGTGTTGGCAAGACTTTTAAAAAATGGGAGAATTTAATCATTTCTTTGAATCTTTAACAACGTAACTAATTAAGACCACAGACAATTTTTAAAAAGGTACAATTTAAAGGATGATCATTATTACACATTCAGGATTCAAAGATTAGGACTGCCCTAACGACTGGCCCCACGCAGCTTTAACAGAAAACAAAGAAGCGTCTCTATTAAAAATTACAATAAGAATTACTGGATGTCTTGGCAACAAATTAGAATGCTTTCAGATATTCAAAGTTCAAATTAGTTTTGTTAATGACTGAATCAGAAGTTGGATTCTCTTTCTGTCAGCTGAATCCAAGTCCAAGTCCCTTTGGCCTCTGGACTGCCCGGATCGGTTCGGCTATCCCTTTGCCATCTGGCCCAAGGCCTGTGCCAGGTGTCCATCCCATGCTTTGCAGCATTCGATTCCCAATGTTGCTGTCTGAGATTGGCTGAGCATTTTCACCAACAAACCCTGAGACAAAAAAGAATATTCATTATTAATCAATATTAATCACATGAATAAGAATGAATGCTAATTTGAAAATAGTATAGGCTGATTTCCTTCTTTATTTCAAAGAAAATGTCACTGCATGATACAATTTTGTTAAACACTCCTTATAACCAAATGTCCATGGAGATTCTCAGTCATCCAGGTCATATTTGTCTGAAAGGTGCTTTTTCAAAAGGCAATTGGACTTTCTGGTTCTTCTTCTTTGAAGAGGTTTAGTTTCTCATCCAAGAAGCTTCTCAGAGCTGAAGAAGCTTCTTGGATCAGAAGCAAAACCTCTTCAAAGAAGAAGAACCACAAAGTCCAATTGCCTTTTGAAAAAGCACCTTTGGAACTTCTTACAGACAAATGCTTGAAAGATTTATGTAAATTGTAGAAACTAAACTTCAGTAATAGAAGTAGAAATACACATAGTATTTTTCATAGTACGCCTCTACCATACCCATGTAAATCAATATGTTAAATCTATATAGCATTTCAATTCTGAAAAGATGCTTTGAAGTGTATACAACAGAAATGTTTTATATGTCTGCAAGCCTTTCATGGCTGCAGTTTTCTTGGAATTATGTGGTTACTTTACAGAGTTGAAGACAGATGCTATGCTTGTGCACTTGCAAGCTCCGCAACATTGTCGAGGTATCAAAGTGTTACACAGCTTAAATATTATTTGGAAAAATGAAACATTCTATAGTTATATGTAATAAATCAGGCAAACTCCTTAAATAGAGAAAAAAGGGCAAAAATAAAACAAATTTGCAATTTTTTGTTTCAAAAAAATGTGATGTCATTAAAGGTAGATTTCTATGAAAATTAAGGCATGCAATTTTTCTCAACAGCTGTTGGTACAGGTACATTTTGGTTAAACAGAGCACTAGCATTCAGTGCCATACCCTTTATTTTACAGGGTTTGCTGTGAATTAATTTAATTCCATCTGTATGCTAAAATCAGATCAGAGGTCTAATGCTGCTACAGACTTCACATCTGTTTAATCATTTTAGGATACAGCAGCTTGTTGAAGTTCAGACTTCATAACTGCATAGTATTTAAAAATGGAGAGAATATTTCAATAGTTGGAGAATTTCAATAGATCTTAAACTGAAAAGAATGTCAGAAGTATTGACTATACTTCAATATACACAGCATTTTCTAACATTTATAGCTTTTGATTTGTCAGTTTTTAAATGGTACTTTTAAATGGACTTTTTGAAAAACAGCTGAATACAGAACTGGCTCAGTTAAGTAAAAATGTCATTTTCAATATGTGTGAAACTTTAACTCCTATTGCTACAATTGAAAAAAATCTTTCCTTTCATATCTGTAATCAAATTTATGCTGCTTTATGTTTAACAGCAGATTGATGCTGCCATTCAAAGTATACTTACCAGAAAGTACTCAGTAAGGATAGGCAGGTTGTAAACACTGTACTCCTGGGCCATAGGAATACAATTTACAGGATTATGCTTTTTAGAAGTGACTACTGAATACATTTAAAAGATAGAGGATTACGAGAAAATGCCATTTTCATGGAATATAATGTTTGATTTAGATGTTTGCATTTTAAAAAGTACAACTGTTACTTTCATGTACTATATGCATATATTTCATGGCTAGACAGTTTTGTGTGTGTGTATGTGTATGTATGTATGTATATTTGTACACTGCATTTTAATATTAGATTAGGGCATCTATTAATTAAGAACACTTTAAATGATTAACAAGTACATGAATAAAATACAGTAATTAAGGAATATGTTTCGCTTTTAAATAATTCAAATTTAAGTCACAACAATTGCAATACCAAATCTATACAAATACCCTTCCATATGTTAAAAGAAATATCAGAATAGAGATTTGATGTACTGCTTCCAATTCCGAAGAAGTACTTTTTAATTATTCAGTGTAAGTGATTGTCTAACATGACAATTCTATGCCCAACATTGGCTTCTTGAATTCAGCAGAAACTACTCTGGTAAAAATAGGAGCTATACAATTTTAGGACTGAAGCTTTATAAGCAACTAGACAACCCATGCCCCATTGTGTCATCATTTAATCATCATTTCTTTACTTGAGCAGAAAAACAGAATGACCTTGGATGGGCAAAACAGCAGCTGAAGAGCAACTTTCTAGTTCCTGCCAACTTCTCTATTGAGTTTCTTTATGAAAAACTGAGAGGGAAGCCTTTCCTTTTCTTCTTCACTTCCTTCCTTTCTTCCCTCTCTCTCTCCCTTTCTTTCTTCCTTTCTTCTTCCTTTGCTACCTCATATTTGTGCTGGCTTCTCCATTTATTTTGCTTCTAGGAAGCTTGTAGGGTGAAAGTCAGTGGGGAAGACAGGAGGAAGTTGCCAAATCCAAGGTCAGCAGGCAGGTAAATGGCTTCTGCTAAGTGGGGGAGGAAGCAAGTTGTAGAGTCAGGAATTGTATGTAGGGTGCATGAAAGGTTTGCAATAGATTGCAAGGTATGTGAGCGTGCACCAGACAGGTGGTACAGATCAGGAAAAGTTCCAGTGTGTTCCACATGCTGTGAGGGGCAGGAGCTGGGGGTGTAGGTAAAGAAGGGTGACTGAGAGTCATAGGGTTGTGTAAGAGATCCCTCAGGGACAGCTGCAAGACAAGAACAATGCATAGGGGTCATAGCAATGTGTAGGAGCTGCTGTGCTGGTTGGGGATGATATGGGTTGGAAAGGGTACTGAAGAGGTATCAAGGAAGCCACACAGGTGCAGGTCAGGAAGGGTGTATGTATGGGGGTGTACAAGAAGTATGGTATGGGTTGGGGAAGGCATGAAGGAAGAGCAACATGAGTTGGGGAAGTTGGCAGCACAGGCTGAGGAAGTATGCAATGGGTGGCTTGACTCAGGAAGTGTACATGGCTGTTCCTTCTTCCCATTTCCTTCCTTCCTTACCTCCCTTTCCTTCCCAGGTGGTAGTTAAGTGGATGCTGCAGAATGGGAGAGTCAGGGATTGTGAGATTGGCTGGGAAACTGCCATGGAACATTAAAATGAAACTCACATGACCACAGCAACAGCACAGCAGCAGCCAGCATCACTGAAGCAGCCACAACTTTTCCAAATTTCAATCCCTTGGTCCTGATTTTTGGACATTGTCTATAAATTAGCCTGTTTGAGATACCATGATTCAGAATAGTTGCCCTAAGATACATTGTTTCAGTCAGTTAAAGGTCATCCTTTTTTCTGTGCCCATGTACCTATATATAGGAGTAATTATATATAGGAATAATTATAATGGATTTTCATCAAATATAGTCAAATCATTTTCATCTAGTAATGTCTCATCTTACTTATTTAAAACTTTTAATGATAAATACAAGTAAAAGAAAATAAATTAAATATTTTACCATAGCAAAATTCTACTCTATGCTGGATCAATTTTGGTTCCGATTGCCTCCCTTTATAACTTTAACATAAACAAATTTAACCAAGTTTGCACACTTATTTTCTTTCCCAGCACTTCTAAATCCTAAATACTTTAAGTCTTCTTGTAGATGGAAAATTGTTTTGCCTCGTTGGCCAATCTATATGATCTGACAACTCTAACCTTATCCAGGGCCTCACTTATGCCTATCATAGCTGAAAAAGTCTTTCTGCCTTAAATTCCCAAGGAGCTCTGTGAATGGTAATTCACTTGAGTAATTGGCTCAAGAGATGAAAATCTTGTAACTGCTTCTCTTAGCTACTAATCTATCCAGCTGACTGCCAACCTAATTGGCAGCTTGTTTAGTAATTTGGCTTCTAAAGTGTTGTATCGATATTGCATAAACAACCAATGGGAAACAGGGAGATACATGCTGCTTCACTTATAACCTAGTATACCCTTTCCTCTATTCTCTGAAGACATTTAAGATTCAGAGTATAACTATCGGTTCTGTTTGTGATTGTCAAAGCAACCTGCAAAATACAAATGTTTAAAATGCTAGGCTTTGATTTTAATACAGGGAAGCTGTGTATCTAGCTGTACTCTCAAAAGCATGCACAATCATTCTCTGCAATTTTTTGCCTGGGGATTGCTTTACAGCAAGCTTAAAATAAAAAGAGTAATCTTTTACAGAAAGGTAGATCTCTTTTAACTATCAAGCTGCATGTGAATTTTTAAACCAACTCTTCACTATTAAGCAAAACTATTCACGTCTTCTAAATAACTAGTCCCGATGTTGATACCCTAGCAGGAACAGATTCTCCCTCACACAGAAGTCCACTTTGTTGCCACATGTATAATTTATTAATCCACTCCCTCAGTGGCCTTCTTTTGAGATGGGTAGCACAATTTCATATCAATTGCTATGAGCACCAAGGAAGCTACCATAATATCTAGTTCCTTAAAAAGTTCTTTTTGTATCAAGATGTTCTTTTTGCATGTAAGCAGGGGTGGATTTCTACTGGTTCTGTCCACCTCTCTAGAACCGGTAGCTCTGAACCGGTTCTATGTCTGCTGATGTTTTTGCCCACCTGCCCATCTGGGCTCTTACCTGAACTTTATTTCCTGATTTTTCAACTTCAGCTGCCAAACGAGACACAGCTGCAGTTAAAAAAGCCAGAAAAGAGGGCTGTTTCAAAGGCTGCTTGTTTGCACGCAGCGTGCTGCTGACGATTTACAGGTGCGCGGCTCACAGCGTGAAGGGAAGCACATCATAAATCATCGAACCTCGTAGATCCCGAACCGGTAGTTAACCCTGTCGTATCCCACCCCTGCATGTAAGTATTTCACTGATGTCCAGATTCCTTTTGTTCCATCAATAAATTTCATCAATAACATATTTTGGGATGTTGGGGCAGAAGGCAGAAGCAAATGACCAGGTTTTCCTTTCCTCCTTATGAACCAAGAAGAAATAGTCCTTGTCTTGTGATCCTAACTGAGCCTAAAATGTCTAATGTTAAGTGAGACATTTGTTAAATGAGTTTTGCCTCATTTTATGATCTTTCCTGCCACAGTTGTTAAGTGAATCACTGCATTTGTTATTAACAGGGTTGTTAAGTGAAACTGGCTTCCCCATTGAGTTTGCTTGTCAGAAAGTCACAAAAGGGGGGTGGTGTCACATGATCCTAGGACACTGCAACTGTGATGAATACATGGCAGTTGCTAAGCATCTGAATTTTAATCACATAACCATGGGGGTGCTGCAATGGTCGCAAGTGTGAAAAATGGTTGTAAGTCACTTTTTGGAGTGCTATTATCTTTGCAAGATAATAGTCTCATTTACCCACTGGGAAGAAAACATATTTTCACATGGATTACGATCTGCAGGCCTATAGTTTAGGATTCCAGAAAATGTACACAATTCAATATTTATACCTAGTCTCCATAATACAAACGCCAAATAAGAAAAGGCTTTACATGCTAGTCAAATTAAAGATGGACACTTGAATTGCCAGTAAAATAAGTTAAATTATTTTGATGCTACAAGTATTCAATTCTGCTTATTAAAGACAATGAAAATATTCATAACTGTTTCAGATTTTTGAGAAACAAATAGCAGAATGCTATATTGTGTATCGTAATTGAAAAATGTCACATCAAAATACATTTTTGTTCTTCAATTTATGAAATGAACTTTCATTTAATTGAGCAATTCAGAGAAAAAAAATGAAGTATCCATTTTTGAACAAATAGTGGTTAATAACTTTGTGCCACTGCTGACCACAACTAGCATTTGAATTTTAGCTGGGAAAAAAAAACCTTAAAGTCTGTCTGAAACATTTTACTCCTCTAAGAGCTGTTTTATACTTTTGGAAGACTTCTACAACATCTATGATTTTTACCACATAAATTGTTTTGTCTTCTGGAATATGTACAAGTGTGTGAAGCAGAGGCAAATTAGATAGAAATCTAATCATCTCCATTCTACTTTAAAATGGGTACTTTGCAGCTACTTTGAAAATTTAAACATGAAACTTCCAGTTGAAGAAATTGTGGACAAGATGGCTCTGAAAAGAAGAGCTGACGGAAGAGTGAATGAATAAGCAGCATGAAGAGCCAGTGAGTAGACAGGTTCTTTGACAATTCCACTCCGGATAAGGAGAGGATCTGATAGCTAGCAAGTGCTCCAGGCAGTTCCTTGCAAGGAGTCTGCAAGATTGTGGTTTCTCTGTAGGTTTAATGCTCTGGGACACTTGTTCAAATGATGGTCAGTGCCTCTGAAATGACATTAGGTTTGAATACTGCTTTTCTTAATCACTTTTGAAAATTGCCTGTAAACTGCTTTTGGCTATTAGAAACTTTGGATCAATGCCACTGAGTGAGTTTCCTTCAGTCCTTAGTGAAATAAAGTTTTAATTATTATTATTATTACCTTTATTGTCAGAGTACAACATGTGTACAATGAAATTGACTGAGCCTCCCTTCGTGCACCTCCCCCCACAACCCACAGTGAGGACAGAAGTCCCTAACTCAGTCCCAATCTTATTACCATATACGACCTTGCTGCACTATGCCCCAGCCCCACGAGTCTGTCATACACTGCTGACATCAAGTTATTTTCCATTAAGAAGTCTGACAGCCCAGAGGTAGAAACTGTTCTTCAGCCTGTTGGTGTAGATAGCTGTGCTTCTATATCTCCTACCCAATGGTAGGAGAGTGAAGTAGTGCTGAACGAGGTGTGAGTCATCCTTGATAATTTTCCTCACTCTTCTAAGGCAGCAAGCCTTAGTGATGTTATCTAGTGGAAACAGCCCACGATGTTTTGTGCTGTGCTCACCACCCTCTGTTGTGTCTTTCTATCTGTGGCTGTCAAGCCAGCATACCACATCGTAATGCAATATGTGAGGACACTTTCTCTTGTGGACCGGTAAAAGGAGATTATCAGTCATTGTTCCATTTTATTCTTTTGCAAGACCCTAAGGAAATGGAGTCTCTGTTGGGCCTTTCTGGCCACCTGGGTTGTGTTGATTTTCCAGGTGAGATCTTTGTTGAGGTGTACTCCCAGGAATTTAAAGGAGGAAACTGTCTCCACACATCCCCCTTCTATGTAAAGTGGGGTGGGTTCCTCTCTCTTCTTCTGGAAGCCAAACACCATCTCTTTTGTCTTGCTGATGTTTAGGTGCAGGCTGTTTTCTAGGCATCATGAGGATCATTTTTGAACTTCCCCCCGTCTCCACGTGTACTGAGACCCAATACAGTAGTATCATCTATGAACTTAATGATCACAGTGGATGATTCAGATGATACACAATCATGTGTGTACAGTGAGTACAGGTAGGGACTGAGCACACAGCCATGTGGGGAGCCAGTGCTAAACTTCAGGGAGATGGATGTGACAGACCCAGCCCTCAGTTTGTGGTCAGTTCCTCAGAAAGTCTTTGATCCAGTCGCAGATGGAAGAGAGAAAATCCAAGTCATTCACCTTTCTGATAAGGATGCTCGACAGGATAGTATTGAAGGCCAAGCTGTAGTCAGTGAAAAGCATCCTGACATAGTTTCCCGGTTTCTCTAGATGGCTCCCTATAGAATGTAAGGCAGTAGCTATGGCGTTATCTGTCGACCTGTTCCCCCTGTAGACAAACTAATGTTTGTCAAAGTCTGGTGGGAGGCATGTCCTAAGGTGTTGGAGAACCAATCTTTCGAAGCATTTCATCACTACTGATGTTGATGTGATAGGTCTGCAGTCATTTAGATAATTAATTGCTGTTTTCTTGGAGATTGGGGCAATAGTGGCTGTTTTCAAGTATGTTGGAACACAGACCGTTTGCAGAGAGATGTTAAAGATCCTTGTCAGAACCCTTGCTAGTTGATCAGCACAAGTCTATAAGCTTAAGAACTTAAAACATTTTTTTAACAAAGCAAAGTTACAAATGGACTAAGGGTCCTGATAAATTTTAATCTAAATGCTGACAACAAATATACTGTAGACTAATTAATGGGGGATTTAATATATACACTGATATTTGTATTTATTTGCCCTTTCCTCCTTATGAATAGATGTGAAACTTCTGTATGTGTGGCTATGAGCTCTTCTGATGGCTGCTAGTGATGGGCTATGTCTGTTATTCAGGGAAAAATCAATTTAGGGGGACAATTTCTGGGGACAACCAGTCTTTAGGAATGCTATTGATCAGGAAGATAGACAGACTTTACATAGTTCTTATTCACATTTGATGAATCTGTATCGTGCTTATATCAAAACCAGTACATAACTTCCAATAAAACCCCTACTTTTGCAATGAAGAATGTTAAAGTCTCCTTTGAAAGTTAGTAAGTCACCAGAGATGTTCAAAATATCCTTCTATATCAGGTAATTTATTGCTTTTACTACTAATTCATTCCTTTAGTATTTATTGTTAAGTGACTTAACAATAAATTGAACACCAAAGAAGTGACTTAACAATAAATTGAACCCTAAGAACACCAAACCATCTAGTTATACCATATAGGTTTTTTAAAAACATACTAATCTGTGGGAAATGTGTGAAGAAAATTGCATTTTGTTTCATTGCTTTGTTGCTCTATTTTTAAAGAAACGCTTTATTTTACTTTATCTTACTCAAATATTTCCTGTTCCCAGGAAATATAAAAGATTTCTATTCCAGTTATTGACTGGAATCGTCTAACAGAATTCATCTTATTTTCTTCATTGTTTTAATTCACCTTTACAGAAGACATTTTTAAACTATAAAATGCTCTTTTCTGATAAAAGTTTCTTGCTTCAACAGTTTTCTTTGCTGTATGATAAAATCTACATCCTTTGTTACTAATGCACACAATGCTATTAGTATGTGACTTTGTCTCAAGGCTGAGAAGAGGCTATAAATTTAGAAATCAATAGCTAACTCTATCAATATTCATTTTACTTTTTCAATACAAAATACAAAGGTGAAAGAGCAGTAAATAAGCTAGAGCGCTGAAATAAATTGGGTGTTCTTGTCACAATTAATAAATGTTTAACCAATAACATTTCTAGCTACAATAGTCTATAGCCCTGTCACATATCTGAATGTACAGAGTCACCACCAATGCCGAACAAAAATTCAGAATCTAGAGAAAACTTCATTCCGTCAGCTACAGCCTCATTCCATGTTAGCTCCATCATGCTATCTATCTTCTGAACGTGCATTACTAAGGCCATTCAACACACTGCATACAAAGGCATCGAAAACCATTTGTTATCAACTGACATTTAAGAAAGTGCCATCTGAAACCTTGTCTTCATAGGCTTGCTAAGTTCATAAGTTTGGCAGTAAGAGATAGAACTTACAATTTCTAATATTTATGTAATAAATTTGATAAACAAATAAATGAGACAGAAGAATTAAATCAAATTTATCCACCAATATAAAGTATGTCTTTGTCCAGTTACACATGCCTAATTTTTTTTTGTTGAAGGAGACACAATTGATTGAGATTAAGGTTACCATATAATATCCCCATAGTAACATTTCAACTTATTTATAATTTTAGGCGTTAGAGTTGCCTTGGGTGGCACAAGATGGGCAGAAAATAAATTTGATAAAATAATCTACATATTACTGAAACACTTCTGTCTGTCTACTTGCAACCTTCAATTGGGCAACAATTAATTGAATCAAGGTAACTCAAACAGGCTAATTTACAGAATGCCTAAATCCGTGTCTCTATGGGAATGAAAACTGGCACAGTAGTGGCTGCTTCAATGCCACCACACCTTCCAACTAACCCCTACAGGTTTCTAGTAAATAGCGCAAGGGAAAATAGAAGAGGTGTCTCCCTGCCCTCTGTCAGGCATACCACCAATGTGGTGTGAAGGCAGATAGAGGGCTGCTTTGCTCCTGCACTAAGGCTCTGGCGACCAGGACAGGGCCAGCCAAGAGTGGGATTTGGGGGCTCACCGAGCCCTACAGTCTTAGCTAGGGCCCAAGCCCCTGCGAGCCCCCCGCAGCCCCCCTGGGTAGAAGATTCTACTGTACATTGTTAAGATTCCCAGGGACTTGAAGGAGAGCTAGTTTACTTTATTATTGAGGAAATGGGGACAAAACTGAAATAGAATTATTTTGAGCCATTTAACGAACACATGATTTAAATACAATTTGATTGAGAGTGATTGTAGTTTAGTCAGTCAAGAAAACAGGAAACTGCATTATTCCAATCAAACAACTGTATGGTCCACCTGGCCTAGAATGGATGACATGAACTGGCAGTAACACTCTTTCCACTTCTAAGTGGAATATGCTGGAGACTGAAACTGTCTCTTTTAGCATGGAAAACAGGAGCATAATCCCACAACTACAACTATCCATTAAGTTTTATATTATTTTTTACTACAAATAGTTCCTCTATAGTTAGTGAGGAATGTTTTCCTTTATTTCTATTCCATCACTTGAAAATGTTTTCAAGTGGAATAGAAGTATTCCAAACATTTTTATAAAATGACTTCCTTATGTCACTTGAAAGTTGTGAAGTTAAAATCACCTTGTAGAAATAATTATATTATCCTCTCTTCAGCTATTAAGCATTTTACTTCTTACTACACATATGGCTGTAGTCTTAAGGGCCTGACCTAGTCATTTTCTATTTCTATGTTACTAACACCAAGGTACTTTAGCAATATTTTTAGACTGTTCTTGGTCTGGTGCTCTCAGTGATAGCTGAAATGCTGTGAAAATTCAAAGCCATTCTACTGAAATGGCAAAGTTAGATAACCCCAGGAAACAACTCAATATCAGTACAAGGAAGATACGTGATTCTTAACTTTCAAATGTACACAGAAATAAACCAATGGTAAAGTAACTAACTTCAGAATTAATTTCCAAGGTGTATTATATGTTAAATAAATACAGTGCATTCAGAAAGTATTCAGACCCCCTTCACTTTTGTCAGTTTTGTTATGCTGCACCGATTCTA
Organism: Laticauda colubrina; assembly: GCA_015471245.1. NCBI lineage: Eukaryota > Metazoa > Chordata > Lepidosauria > Squamata > Elapidae > Laticauda > Laticauda colubrina. The sequence continues at coordinate 38,317,374 of BLBF01000018.1, read as the reverse complement.
TAGTTGTTGAAATTAATTTTTTTCCTCATTAATCTACACTCAGTACCCCATAATGACAAAGCGAAAACAGAATTTTAGAAATGTCTGTAAATTTATTTTTTTAAAAAAACATGAAATATCACATCTAAAAACCCTTTCTACATGGGAGCAGGACTTAAATCATCCTGTTGGATTTGGCCCAATGGTCAAGACTGATAATTTTGAATAGTGATTTTGTTCTCTGTGGCAACATCTCTCTAAATCATTTACAAAAATAGTAAATAATATTGGCCAAAGGGATTTTTTTCTTTTGAAAAGTTGTTTCTAAGGCACTTAAAAGAACACTCTCTGGATGCTGTTATTCAACAAGCTGAAAACGTATGAGACCAGCATAGTTCAGTGTACCATGCGAACTACAAGAATCCAATAATAAACCATGGTTTCATTGATTAATGTCTCCAAACCCTACAGCCATAGCTGCCCCCTGGTCTATCAAGCTAAGCACTCTGTAAAAGAAAAAGAAAAAGAAAAGAGGTTAAGCTGACATGATTCTTACTTAATAATTTATGCTGTTTGTTAATGATAGCATTGTTTTCTACATGCTTGCAGATATGTACTTGGGCAATTTGTGCTGTTATATTGCAAGTATAGATGTTAAACTGAATTCTCCTCTTCCTCTTTTTAAATATTAGGACAACATTGGCTCTCCCCCCCACCCGACTAGTTCTTTAGCAGTTTTTGAAAAGCACTTCCACGATTTCCTTAAAAACTCTGGAATGCAATTCCTCTGGCTATTGAAACTTAAATGCTTGTAAGGAAGCAAGGTGTTTTTTTCTGTATTTTACCAGCTCTAAACTTGTCTAGCTCCTTTTTCTCAATCATGCTTTTCTGAGAAAGATATTTGAAAAGAACTTAAGCAGAACTGTCCTCTTCCCCATTATTTCATCCCCACCAGAAACTAGTTCCTGTTTGTTACCTTTATTCTCTCCATCGATGAACAGGAGCTGAAGATGACACTAACTACAGATTTCCTTTCTACCATGTAGATTGTAGTAGGGCCTTTCAAGTACCCTTTCCTTCCTTCTTCCTCCTGTATGATCTTGTACAGCCATATCACTAATGCCTAGCACTTCTTTACCTGGACCTACGCATTTATCTTCCTCTCTTCTTCAATTTAAAGCCCCTTTCATATGGCTCTTGCCAAATGTATTTCTTCTTCTTCTGTGTGATGTAACCTATTCCATGTAGTTTAAGCTGTGATCTAGAAAGTATATAGATTGTTTAGTTTTATTTTAATTCTGTATGTCTCAAGAGCAGGGGTGTCAAAGTTGCATCATCATGGTGACATCATGTGATGTATCGGGACTTCTTTCCAATTCACTAAACTGGGCATGGCCAGCGCATGATGTATCTGGCCTGCAGGCCGGGAGTTTGACAGCTCTTTTCTAGAGTAACATGGAAGTGAGATGGGTGACTCTATTCATTCAATCAATCATCAATCAATCAATCTTGTTGACCAGCACATTCTTAGGGTTCTATTCAGGGTGGGCTTCAAAAAATTAAGCAACTGGTTCTCTGCCCAGTTGCTGGGTACACTTACCTGGGATCCAAAATGGGCCACGTGGGGACTCCTGGGTGGGGCAGGATGGGTGGGACCAGCCAGGAGTGGGATTTGTGGGTTCACTGTATCGACCATAAAATTAACAACTAGTTTGTGTGAACTGGGGCAAACTGGTAGCAGCTCACCCCTGGTTCTATTACTCCTTGTAATATTCTGAAGTATTTGTCTTCTTCTAGCAGATAAGCAAGGAAGGATAGTTTAGTGAGTTTGGTGAATCTTGGTAATCTTTTCATTCCATTCTGGATAGATGAAACCAGAATAAAGCATACTTTTAAAAAAAATTGCCTGGACATGCAATGGAGTCCTTTAGTTTTGTCCTCTTAGCTAGTTACTGAAGATCTCTAATTCTAAATACAGGCAAGAGAAAATAGGCTGTCCTTAATTTTATTTGTTACTGTTCTGACCCAGACTTTGTCAAATGCACTGAAACACAAGCTTGTTTGAAAAGCAAAACCTATTTTAATGCAACACTGGGAATTACTTTCGTTTTCCAGCCAGAATTAATTATACAATTTCCCAAGATAAGCCCACGCTTGTCAGTGCTGTGGAATGCTGCCAAAAACAGAAGTCTCTAAAGCAATTGTAACAGAACTCACCCAAAGTACCAGAAAAAAACGACCATGTACAGAGCTTCAAGAAGGACTCAAAATATATTGAACTGCTTTGCTTCCTGCAAAGCTTTCATCATTGAGGTCTGATTTTATCCCTTATGGAAAGGGCCCAGCCTTATTCCTGAGTCACCTCCTCTGCTTCGCTGCTGCCAGATTCCGAAGGCTCCGAAGGCCCCATCCCTGCATCAGATGCAGGACCCTTGTCCTGCAGGGCCCTCATCCAAGTCCTCTTCTGACTCCCTGACTGTTCATCCTCACTGTCTGATACTTCTGCCGTCTGCACCGGCTGCCAGCGAACCACAACAGCTACTATATATTTAGTTAACATTAGTTAAAAGGAGAGTAGCTAGCACAGAGTTGTGATGGAAAGAGGAGAAAGTTTAATCTCCCCTTATTTCCATGGTCCTAATCAGAATTAGCACCTCCAATGAGGAACACATATTCTACATGAAGAAATCATTGAAAGGAATAGATCAGTGTCAAAAACTTATACTGTTTTCCCCAACAAGTTGTTTTAGATCTTTTTTTATACTTAATTGCAATCACATGCACATTACTCAGAACCAAAACCCACTAAGGCCAATGGAATTAATTTCCTAGTAATTACTAATTCCCTCTAGGGCTTAAAGAAACTCTCTCTCTTTCCCTCTCTCAGAATAACATATTTAATTATGCTGAATCTGCTTACCAGTAGGGCCTGGCAATGGTGCTGCTTTTCTTCTTCGTTTGATATCACCCATACATAAGGATCCTAAATGGACGCTTGTCTGTCTGCAATGAAATCAGATATATGTAGGCAAAATGGTAAACAAATAGTTACATGGGGAAATTAATATCATAAAATTCATGATATAGTATCCAATTTCTTCTTTAAAACATCTAGTCTTGGATCATCCACAACTTCTGGAGGCAAGTTGTTTCACTGATTAATTGTTCTAAATGTCAGGAAATTTCTCCTTCGTTCTATGTTGCTTCTCTCTTTGATTAGTTTCCATCCACTGCTTCTTGTCCTGCATTCAGATAATGATATATGGATGTGAAAGTTTGACACTGATAATGGCTGATTGAAAAAAAATAAACGCCTTTGAACTGTGGTGCTGAATCGTATAAAACCAGAAACTTCACTTAAAGCCAAATCTGATTTACTACATCTGATTTACTTTGGCCATGTCTTGCATGAAAATACATTGGAGAAGTCAATAATGCTAGGAATGTTTAGTAGATCAAGAAGGGACAAGCAAAGAACTTGCTGGCTTTACTATCAAAGCTGATACAAAGATGAACATCCAACACCTGAAAGAAGCCGTGCTTGACAGGGTAGCATGGAGAGCACTTGCCTATAAAATTGGAAAGAGTCAGAAACAACTGAATGGTTAAAACTAACTAAACTAGTTATAACTTATCAGATCCTTAAAAACCCCCACCACTTTTATATTAATTATGCATTGGGGGTCTTTAAGGATAGTTTCTGTACAGTTTTCCCTTGGTGTGCCAGCCTTTTTGTATGATGTGTGTACATGTGTGCTTACATGAAAAAATGTTTCAGAATCTTGCCTTCATAGTATTCACTGCTTTAGGTTAAGTGTGAAATGCTTTACCTATGACTCACATCCCTTACTTGAATTCCATTATTCTCAGTGATATACCTATGCTAGACAAATATTCATTATAAAAAGATAATCCTGACACATTAGACTACTGAGTAGTGAGGATTCTGATAAACCATGAAAACTAGTTGCTTCAACTCTGTTTGCTTCTAAGGTTAATATATAAGTCTTTAAAAGTTTAATAATTTAGTAAAGATATTCATGAGATCATGAGAAGCGACAGATAATGTAATCAATAGACTTAATTTAATGTGTTTAAAAGAAACAAAAATGAACCACATCAAACCAAAAACAAATAATTCAATATCCTGTATTATATATAGAATTCATGCCTGAGTGAAAGCTTCCATGTCAGCTATTGACATTGTATCTAAACAATGAGCTTTCACATTGTTTGGGGATAATATCTGATGTAAGAAATTGAAAGCTTCTGTAAAAGAGGGACTATGAATATCTTTTGGTTCAAAAACAGATCATAGAGACTTGGAGCAACAACAGACTGACTTAATTGTGTGTCCTCTCAGGAAATATACAATTTGTCCACTGTACCATACAATATTAGTTGCACCAATTAGTCTTCAGTTTTAAAGGATGTAAATGTTCTAACCAATTAGATTTCATAGAATGTTAAATGTCTTAAAATAATGGAAATTTTACAAACAGATATGTAACTGAAAATTATGTGAATTTCATATAACGTAAGCCTTCCTTCTTTGCTGAAACAAGTTCCTAAAATTATTAATATCAAAAGCAGCAGACTTCTAAATACAGTTCAGACTAGGGCTATAATGAAGAGTATGGAAAGGCATGAGAAAGAGGGAAGCTAGAATTCAAATAGAATGAAAGATAAAAATTAATAAAGTCAGCCAATTGAACCTGAAGACCTTAGTAGCAGGAATAATAGCTAGTTCTGCTTAAGTAATTCTGCTCACATTGATTATCTGTTACACTGCATTGAGATATCTAGATTATTGATCAGTTAGATTATGGAATTTAGATCCTCCTCCCTGTTTCTTGCTTGGCAATACATGAAGTTGCACCAAACAATATTAAGTAAGGACTATTGTTATAGTTATCACTCTTTCTGCAAAACATCACATTGCTTTTTAATTTAAAATCAATGGATGTGTGAAAGGCAGCTCTGTTTCTTCAGCATAAATGAATCACTTGTCTCTGCAAAGCATAGCAATTTGATAACTAACCAAGGTCCGAATATTGATAGTGTGTTTCTTTCTTTCTTTCTTTTTTAATTTGCTACTGTATTGAGGAAAAAACATTTCCAGCAGGCTGAAAACAATTAAACACAATGATAAACAATGGAAAATATAATAATTATTACTAAAATATCCCCTGCCTTCTCCAATGAAACACAAAAGTTAACAGCTATTCTGCATGTTGATATACTATGTTGTGGTGAAAAGTGAATCTAAAAAGCAATTTGAAGGAGGTGATTATTGTACACACAATGTTTTTCTCAAGTCAAATCTATCATAATAGTAATCAAATCTATTATAAGAGTAATAGTAATATTAAAATAATAACAACAAAAGGAGATGAACTTGATCTAACACGGGTAAGAGCTGCTACTAAGGCCTACCTTGTGGCAATTCGTGAGGCGAAGTGTAAATACTTCTCCACACTAATTGCATCTGCAGATCGCCCAGCAACCCTCTTTGGCCACTCTCAGTCAGTGTTGATAGGAGGTGAGAGATCCAACCCTTGCCCACTGCTTTATGGGGTTCTGCAGGGCTCGGTACTCTCTCCGCTCCTATTCAACATTTATATGAAACTGCTGGGTGAGATCATCCGTCACCATGGACTGAGGTACCACCAATATGCTGATAATACTCAGCTGTATATCTCAGCCCGTGGTGAGTTAAGTGTTGCTGTGTCCTCCCTCTCACAGTGCCTAGAGGCTGTTAGGGGCTGGATGGGAAGCAACGGGTTGAAACTTAACCCATGCAAGACTGAGTGGCTCTGGGTCTGGGGTTCGTTGGTTCAGGGAGAATTACCAGCTTTGGTCTTGGATGGGGTGGCACTTCCCCAAGCAGACCATATGCATATTCTAGGGGTTCTCCTGGACTCACGACTCTTGTTCGAAGAGCAGGTGGCGGTCATAGCCAGGAGGGCCTTTGCGCAACTGTGGATTGTGCACCAGTTATGCCCTTTCCTGGATCAGCGGTCCCTACTTACAGTCACTCATGCCCTGGTCACTTCCTGTCTTGATTATTGCAACACGCTCTACATGGGGTTGCCCTTGAAAAGCACCCGGAAGCTCCAGTGCAAAATGCAGCAGCCTGCATGGTTTTATGCAGACCACGGTGCGCACATGTATCACCTGTCCTACAGGAGTTGCATTGGCTGCCAATTTGCTTCTGGGTGCAATTCAAGGTGCTAATTGTCACCTTTAAAGCCCTTCATGGCTTGGGTCCGGGTTATGTGAGGAAACATCTCTTGCCAGTGACATCTACCCAACCCATTAGAGAGAGGAGACAGGGAATGCTGCGGGTCCCACCCCTGAGGGAGATACACTTGGTGGGACCAAGAAGAAGGGCCTTCTCTGTAGTGGCTCCATCTCTCTGGAACATCATTCCCCCAGAGATTAGAATGCCCCCCTCGTTAATACTATTCCGAAAGACACTGAAGACCTGGTTTTGCCAATGGGCCTGGGGAACCCAGAGAGGGATGGAATCTATCAGATGGCTAGCGTGACCCACTATCGTTGGGGTTGGGGGGTGGGAGTTGGTTTTTGTTCTGTTTTTTGTTTTCCCAAATTTTGTTCTGTTGTACTTTACTAATTTATTTGATTCTTTTTGTTAGTTCTTATTGTTTTTATTTTTATTTTTTGGTTTAAACATGATTTTACATTGTGTAAGCTGTCTTGAGTCGCCATGAGCAAATAGGCGGCAATATAAATCAAATAAATGAATACATAAATAAATAAATCCATTTCTATGAAGAACTCTGTGAATAATACCTGGGAAGTTCTATCTTACAAAAGCAGAATGAGTGAATCCACTTGCCCATCTAGTTTTCAATGTAAACGATGCTTCTGAAGTTGTCTTTAAGATGTTTTATGGTATTTTTAAAGAAAATATTTTATAGTTTTCTTTTTAAAGAAAACACTATGAATGATATCCAAAGTATTGAACTTTTAATAGAGGTTAGATATTATAATTATCATTGAAAGCAAACCCCACTTCCTATTGAAGAGAAGCAAATGCCTGTAAGCAGGACATTGGGTAGGAGCTGAAGCTGTAATCGTAACAGCAACTTCTTTAAATAGATTTATATTGTTTTAATGATGTTACTTTTCCTAGTTATCTTACTATAAACTTCTCTAAGCCTTCTTGGCATACATTTATTTTTTGAAAAAAAAAAAAAAGCAAAAGCAAAAAATAAAAACACCTGTGACAAAACTAAATGAATATTTTCCAAAAATATTAATGTCTTGCCTAATTATACATTTTATATGCCTTCAATGGGACTTGGGAAAACAAAATGTCACTCAACAGCCTTGTCTATATGTTTCTTAGCATGAAACTGTAGCCTTGAAGATTAAAAAGAGCTAATTCCCTTGATTCCTCTCTATTTATCCAAAGATAGCTGCAAGCTATCATTTATAAACAATATTCTGGCAGGAAGCTCAGGATACTAGATGGCAGGGCTAGATAACTTGTTAAGACCACCTTGCCTGAAAACCTGGCTGCTGACATGCTGGTGACAGGGACTCGAGCAAGTTGTGTCAAAGGGAATAATTCTACAGGAAAGACAACAGAAACTTGTCGCCTCTTTGTACATATTTACAAACAGGGCTTTCCAGAGTATTAAGCCTAGTTAAAGCTGCCCCCTGGATAAAGAGTGTTCTGAACAGCCTCAGACAAGCTCAGAAGACAAACAGATGTGACTATGGTCCCTGGCATTTGGCAAGAACACTCATTGTCACTAAGAAGGATATAAACCTCGACAGGGCATCAGCTGTACAACTGTGAAGCAGGCCTGCAAGTATCACAGTGGCAACAGAATTGTGGCAAAGGGGAAAAACTGGCTGGAAAAGCCAGACTAATGTGAATTTACATGAGCAGACCAATCATGTATTGCTTATTCTCATGTCTTCTGACATTAAGCAAAACAGCAGAAGATTGAGGACAAATATTCATATTTAAACATGTAATTATTTATATTAAATATATGTAAAATGTTTGCCCTCCAAAGTAACAATTACAAGAGTAGATGGATAAAATTCTGAGTCACGAGGAAAAAAATTATGAGACTGAAAATGTATTAGCGGCTATTTTTTAAAAAGATGATTTATCTATGTATATGCTATCTGATACCAACACAACTGCTTTCTTCCCTGTTATATTCCTATTTTTATATACCTATTATATACTGTTTCTTCCCTTTTATATACCTATTTCCTTTATAATTTAATTTATACTTTATGATGTTGCACAGCAAATATATCTTGTAACTTTCCCAAATAATTGTTACCAGTCACTGTACTCAAATTAAAAGACAGAATATGGTTTCTGTTTTAATTTTTATAATCTCCTAAAGGCCCTGTCACACTGGCCGACGGATGCAAAACATTTGTAAAAAGGACACAGCGGACGAGAAAAATGTTCCATCCGTTGTTATCCGCTCTCAAAAGTGCCCCGAATTTTCATAACCAGAGCGGACAACACGGAAAGGAATGGACGGGGGGATGGAAAGTGGATGCTCCATGGAAGCCTAGCGGATGGAAGCGGATGGAACATCTGCAAGGCTTCCGGGGGAGTGCAGCAAAGCGGACGCGGAACGGAAAGAGCGGATGCCAAGCGGATGCCGAGCGGATGCCGAGCGGATGAAGCGGATGCAGAGCGGAAGCCTAGCGGATGCCTAGCGTTCACTGTGCATGTGGGGAGGATGAATTGCGTCAGCCCTGCGGATATAAAGGGAAGCAGCTCCCAAGCAGGTCACCATTCAGAGGAAAGACCTGCTTCCAGACACAGCCTGCCAACCTGCCAGCCAGCCAGCAACCCAACAACCATGGGGAAGAAACGGAAGCCTCTGCCATCTGCTGCCAGCCCTGGCAAAAGGGACAGGGGCACCCTCCCACCCCCTGGCCCTGACTCTGTTTCTGCTGGGGCTTCTGCTGCCCGGGCTCGATCTTCTGGTGCTGGGGCTTCTGCTGATGCTGCTTCTGGAGGTGGTGCTTCTGCTGATGCTGCTTCTGGTGGTGGTGCTTCTGCTGGTGCTTACTCTGCTGATGCTGCTTCTGGTGGTGGTGCTTCTGCTGATGCTGCTTCTGGTGGTGGTGCTTCTGCTGGTGCTTACTTTGCTGGCACTGCTCCTGGTGCTGGTGCTTCTGCTGGTGCTTACTCTG
>BLBF01000018.1:38282666-38299096 GCA_015471245.1 Laticauda colubrina | reverse complement strand
ATGTATGTATGTATGTATGTATGTATGTATGTATGTATGTATGTATGTGTGATGGGTGAGTTTCAATCAGTGTGTCTTCTGTATTCTAACTAGTTCTTCTCAACTCCACTTGCTTCTACCTAAAACAGGGGTCCAGTACTTAGTGAGAACTAAGGCTACTAAATCTTCATTGAGTTAATATTCTTTCGCAGGATCCTCAGTTTGGTTAAACAAGTTTAAAAAGTGAGCACTTTAGTTTTCTCATAATATTGATCATATTTTTATTTCATGAAACTGTCAAACAAAGCTGAAGATAGCAAAAAGAAAATATATCAACTCACATTTGCTTGGCTCATGGAAAAGAGTGCTTTTATCTGCTGTGATCTACTTGATTGGATATCAAGTTTCCTTTCTCATGACAAATCTATAGTCCATGAAGAATTCTGTATGCAACAGAATTTTGACAAAGCTGACAACCTGGCAAAGGGAAATCACTGGATGCAGGAAAACCACAAGCATATCTTGCATATCTTTCTCTGGCAGAATGTAACTCTTAATAAGAAAAATTCGTAAAACCCTTCCTCGGAGAAACAGAATTCTTAAATAACATTGACTTGAATTATTATTTTAGATTATGTAATAGAAATGAAATATAAAATTGTTTGCCATCTGCATACTGAAGATACTTTAGCTCAAATCTCTGGCTGATGTTTCTTGCAGGTGATAAACAAAGCTATAGAAAATATAATTCTGCTACTAGAGTCTTTTAGCATACTGCACCTGTGTATGATTTGCCAACTGCACCGTGGCAGATAGGACAGCACTCCAGACGGTTAACATTATTGCCCAGAGAATCATTGGTTGCTCTCTCCCCTCCTTGGAAGAGCTTTATAGCTCCTGCTGCCTTAAGAAAGTTCAAAACATTCTTAAAGATTCATCTTATCCTGGGCACCCTTTTTTAAAACTATTACCATCTGGCAGATGGTATAGGATAATAAAAATAGGCTGAAAAACAGCTTCTATCCCAGAATAGTAACTATTTAATTCTACTGTATAGTGCAATAATAATGCAATATCAGTGGTTTTCAATTCAATTGTATGGAATGTGAAGGATGTGTGTTTGTGTTTTATTTTTATAGTTACAATGTACACTAAAGATGGCATTTAATTTCATTGTATGAGGTGCAATGACAATAAAGTAAACTAATTTAAAAAGGCTACAGCAAAGGGCCATCTACAAAATGGTGGAATAATAGTACTTTTCCAAGATCATGTTCTGAAGAGGAATAGAATTGCTAAAGAATAGCCTAACAGGTAGTCCCAAAGGTGCTTTTTTTCAAGAGGCAACTGGATTTTCTGGTTTTTCTTTGAAGACGTTTCACTTCTCATCCAAGAAGCTTCTTCAGCTCTGACTGGATAGTGGGAAATGGAAGGATTTATATTCCTTGCAGACAGCTAGTCATTTATATTCTTTTATCGGGTTGTTAAGGTCACCTGGAGGTTTGTTTGTGTCATCAGGGTTACCTGAGTGCTGCAAATGGGTGTGAAGCCTTCTTAGAACTGTTGAAAGGACTGTGTTGTAGATTGGAGATAGATGATGTCTGTGGAGAGAGGGCTGTTCAATTTTGACATAAATGGTCTTTTTAACAGTCTAACAAGTACTACGACAACGTATGCATGGCAAACGCTTCTATCCAGAGCAAATGTAATTTGGTTCTTAGGCACAACTCCTTAGGAATTCTTTTCTGCTCAAACCTAGGTTTTTATTAATTGTAAACGTGAAGATGAAAAAGACTGAGGAATGCTCTACAAGTAGTTCTTCACTTATGATCAGAATTTCTGTTGCGAAGCAAGATGGTTGTTGAGTGAGTCGTGCTCAATTTTACAATCCTTTTTGACATGGTTATTAAGTAAATCACTGCAGTTAAGTGAATAACATTGTTGTTAAGTGAATCCAGTTTACCCCATTGATTATGCTTTTCAGAAGCCAACATGGAAGTTGCAAATGACAGTCAAGTGACCCTGGAATATTGCAACCATAGTAAACACATGCTAGGTCCAGGTGCCCAAATTTTGATCATGTGACCATGGGGATGTTGCTACAGTTGTAAGTGTGAGGATGAGTCATTTTTCAGTGTCTTTGTAAATTTGAACAGTCACTAAATGCTTGGTTATACGGCGAGGACTACCTACAGTTGGCTAGAAGATGTTTTATTTTAAAAAGAAGTACCCAAATGGATTGCTGGAAGATTGATAGATTCTTTAAATAAATCAAATGAATTCCAGGAATGACAAGGTTAAGCACAAAAAATTTACCATCAATAAAGGTAAAGTTCTCGTCGCACATACGTGCTAGTCATTTCTGACTCTAGGGGGCAGTGCTCATTTCTATTACAAAGCCAAAGAGCCAGCACTGTCCAAAGATGTCTCCGTGGTCATATGGTCGGCATGACTAAACGCCGGTAGGTAGGCAGAAGCTGGGACAAGTAACAGGAGCTCACTCCGTTATGCGGTGGTCGGGATTCAAACCGCTGAACTACCGACCCTTCTGATCGATAAGCTCAGAGCCTTAGCCACTGAGCCACCGTGTCCCCATCAATACCGATAGATAATATCTGGGCATAAATGTGACCTTGGTCACAAAAAGGATGGCCCTTAGAGCTGCAGAGAGCCTTCAATTTTCACAAGCTAGTAATAAGGATAATATCACAAGTGTCCCAGCTCATAAAGGCTAGCTGCCTGCAGTAGGTAACTGTGGAGAAGCCATAAATTTTTCCAGTGAATTTGCAAGCCATCGCCCAGAACTTATCCACTGTGCATACATGGCAGATAATCAGCTAATCTGGCGTGCATGCACTGGGGGAGTCGTGCATGCTGGAGATGCATGTGCATGCACAGGAGGTGGGGCGCATATGGGGGAGGTTGTGCACACATGTGCAGAAGTGCATGGTGTGCCTGGGGGGGTCACGCATGCAGGCACACGGGACGGGGGTTCATGCACGCATTGCATTATAGATGCAGGCACAGGTGCATGCATGCGCACTTTCGGCACGCAATGACAAAAAGGTTAATCATCACTTCCCGATACCATTTCAGACAAATGGCTGTCCAATCTCTTCTTAAGGCCCCTGTCACACAGCACCAACGGATGGAAAGAGGATGTAAAATGGAGAGAAACACTTGCCATCCGTTGGTTAACATGGTGCATCCGTTCTGTACTCACTGCGTCCGTTTTTCATCCTCTCTATCCATCCAGCATCCGTCTACTGACATTTCATCCGCTCAAAAAGTTTTGAGCAGCACAAAACTTTTTGAGCGGAAAATGTATCCAACGCGTCCGTTCTGCATCCGCAACCCATACGGGGAACATCCGTTAGACGTCCATCATCATCCGTTACGCGTCCGCTATATCCACTAGGCATCCGCTGCGCATCCGTGCAACTCGCATCCGCGCCAGCGGAAAACGGACACAGGGAGGAAGCGAAACGGAGGCGGAATGGATATGCAGCATTAGCAGCACAGACGAAGAAAGGATGAAAGCGGATGCAGCTCGCATACAAAGCATTAAAACGGAAAAAACGTTCACAGAGGGGACGTATCTTGGATATTTAGGATGTCTGCAGGATGCCTAGAGGATGCAAAAGGACACCGAGCGGAAAACCTATATTTCCTATAAAAAGGGGGAGGAACTCACCTGGATCTCACTTTCAGTCCAGCAGCCCTGCTGTGCAGACCTCTGCAGCCTTCATCTGGCTCTTGCTCTTCCACAGCATGCAGTCATCTCCACCCTGGATCGTCACACACTCCTTTTGGTAGCCACCATCGTTCTACAACAGTGTGAAGTCATCTACAGGCTCTTTCACCTGTTCTACGTGAAGAAAAGGAGGCGGCCAAGAAGTGTCCGGGTCTGAAGATGGATCAGGAGAAGAGCAGAGTACGGACTATATAACAAGCTGATGGTGGAGCTGAGGAACGAAGACCCTCGTGCATTCCAGAACTTCATGAGGATGCCACCAGCCATGTTTGACAAAGTTGTGGAGCAGCTGAGACCCAGGTTGACCAAGCAGAGCACCAACTTCCGGCCCAGCCTGGAACCTGGGCTCAAGGTGGCACTGACTCTGCACCACCTGGCCTCAGGGACCACCTACAGGAGCATGCAGTACGGCTGGAGGGTGCCACAGAACACCATCAGCATTGTGGTCAGAGAAATGATGCAGGGCATCATCGAAGAATACCTGGAGGAGCTCCTCCAGTGCCCCTCCACTGAAGAAGGCTGGAAGAAAGTTGCAGAGCAGTGGTATCAGAGGTGGAACTTTCCCCACACCGTTGGAGCCATAGATGGCAAGCACGTGGCTGGCAAAGCTCCAGTTAAGTCAGGGTCCACTTATCACAACTACAAGGGCTTCTTCAGCATCATCCTTTTTGCCATGGTCGATGTTGACTACAAGTTCATGAACATCGATGCTTCAGGAAATGGCTCATCTTCAGATGCCCAGGTATACAACACCAGTGACCTCAAGGAGGGGCTGGAACGCAAACTCATCATGGGCTTCCCAGATCCAGACCCCCAACTCAACGACACACAAGATGTGCCCTATTTCATCGTGGGGGATGACACCTTCTCCCTCAGAACCTACCTCATGAAGCCCTACACTTCCAGATGCCTCACCCGTGAAGAGAGGATCTTCATCTACAGGCTGTCCAGGGCAAGGCGGGTGGTGGAGAACGCCTTTGGCATCCTGGCCAACAGGTTCCAGGTACTTCTCACCACCATGCAGCATCGCCCACAGACCGTGAGGATGATCGTGGAAGCTTGCTGCATCCTGCACAATCTCATGCGCACCCGTTACCCAGTGTTGCAGAACAGGCTCGTGGACCTCCAACAAGGCAATGGGGACATGGAACCTGGTGAATGGAGGTAAGAGCGAAACCTGATAGACACTGTGGATGTGCAAGGCCCCAACAGAGCTTCATGTGAAGGGAAGAAGCAACGGAACCTCCTGAAACACTGGTGCAACTCCCCAGCTGGAGCAGTGGAGTGGCAAGACAGGATGGTAGATGCTTAATAGATGCTTCCTTCAGACTTTCTCATCACACGGATGAGATTGTGCCATGTATGTTGAGTGGCCCTACAATGAACAAGCCATTTAATAAAGAGTTGTGTTGATGTTCAAATGTGTGGATCAATGATTACATTGTTATTGATTATAAAGGGGCAAAGGTGTGGCACCTGGGAGGGTGGACCATACAGTCCCACTATGCTTGCACTGGAGGTTTATCTATCGCACAGCTATTACCCATCCAACAGGTATCCCTGCCCATCCCACAGCTATTACTCATCCCAAAGGTATCCCTGCCCATCCCACAGCTATTACCCATCCCAAAGATATTGCTGCCCATCCCACAGCTATCCTTACCCATCCCACAAGCATGCAAAGGCTTAAACCATTTCTAAAATTATCCACCAAGACTTTATTTAATAAAATAAATGAAGCAAGTGTGTAAAGCAAAGATAATCTTTATTAATAAAAAGCTGTAAAAGCAAAATGACCCAAGTGTCCCAAGCAAAGATAAAGTCAACAGGTAGCCACCCAGTCTCTGGCACTCTTCTCAGTTACTCTGAGGCGTGCCCATAGTCTCAGGGGTGAAGGGTCCAGGTGTTGTGGAGGTGGCTGCTGCTGGAGTGCTGGTCTGAGGCACCATGGGGGTGCCTGGCTCCGAGAGAACAACAGGGGAAGGTGTGTGGAGGAAGCTCTCAGACAGCTGGCTCAGTCCTGTGATGTTGAGAGCCCCTTCCTCCAGGACATGGGGTGTCAGCCCCTATACCGATGACAGATGTTCTGAGGGTGGGCTTGGCTGTGGGGTGGAGGAAGGAGGAGTGTAGTGGGGATGTCTGGTCTGCAGGTGAGCGAGGTGAGGCGTGGGTGGCATCTGTGGCATGGGTGGCATCTGTGGCGTGGGTGGCATCTGTGGCGTGGGTGGCATCAGTGGCATCGGTGGCGTACGATGTACCTGTGCCTGGACTGGGAAGGGCTGTCTGTGCTGCTGGAGCTCCTTGTAGCCGTAGCCTTGGTAGGTGAGGGCCTGTGGAAAGCCTTGGAAGGGCAGTGACATCACCTGGGGTGGAGGAGCAGACCTGGACTGGGTGGGAGCAGGTTCAGCTGGGTCTGGAGGGTTGTGAAGAAGACCGGTGATCCTGTCCTTGATCACCTGGTACTGTGATTCCGACATGTCCAGGAGGGCTGGTTGACATAGGTGAGGAAGGGCTTGCGGTTTGAGGATGGTATGTTGTTGTGTACCAGCTGAGAGAAGAGATCTATGCTGCTTCTGATGGTGTCCCTGATCTCCAGCAGGACAGTGTGGCTCTGCCCCTCCGGTCTGCCTCTCTGCCTGCTTTCTGTGGAGGTGGAGCTGGGGGTGGATGTGGGTTGGTCTCTGGTGGAAGTGCCCTCTCCTTGCTTCCACTGCATCAGGGAGTCCTCCACGCGCTCCGCCACGGGGAGTGCAGCTGTCGGGGGGGTCTCTGTCGTGGCACGCTCCACAGATACCTGCCTGGACACAAGAGCTGACTCTTGGCCAGAAGGACTGGCTCTGTGCGGGCTGCCTGAGAGAGAGGGTTGTCAGAGGGGCTGCTCCTCGGTGGCAGATCTCACCCTCCAAGAAGCTGCACTTGGCCATCACGTAGGTCTCTCGGTCCATCAGCTTGACTGTGGCCTGGCCAGATTTCTTGAGGTGCAGCTTCCTGTACCAGGTGTGCCTGTGCTTCCACCAGCCGAGGAGCACCTCTGAAGTGTAGCCCAGGCTCTCCACCTTCTCTCTCCAAGCAGCCTGCTTCCTTTTGGTGTCTCAATAGAGCCTGTGTCCCTTCCGCCAAAGATACTCGCTCTCCCTCAGCCATTCCAGCACCTCATCCTCATGTTCCTCTTCGATGGAGTATTGCCTCCTCTCCCATTCTCGTTCTCGCGTATGCCTCTTCCTCCCTCTGGCAGGGCCATCTGGGCCCTCATCAGAGGGGCTTCGAGGTTGTGGGGGCTGCTCCACCACACCACCACCACCTCAGTAGCAACAACAGTAGCAGCAAAAGCAGGACCAGTAGCACCAGCAGGACCAGGATCAGCAGCAGCAAAGTAAGCACCAGCAGGACCAGGAGCACCAGCAGAATCAGGAGCAGCGCTAGGAGAGTAAGCCCCAGCAGAAGCCCCAGCACCAGGAGCAGCGCCAGCAGATTAAGCCCCAGTAGAAGCCCCAGCACCAGGAGCAGCGCAAACAGAGTAAGCCCCAGCAGAAGCCCCAGCACCAGGAGCAGCACCAGCAGAGTAAGCACCAGCAGAAGCCCCAGCACCAGGAGCAGCGGCAGCACCAGAAGAGTCAGCCCGAGCAGCAGAAGCCCCAGCAGAAGCAGAGTCCGGGCCAGGGGGTGGGATGGTGGCCCTGTCCTTCTTGCCAGGGCTGGTAGCAGATGGCAGAGGCTTTCTCTTCTTCCCCATGGTTGTTGGCTGGTCGGCCGGCTGGCTGGCTGGAGCTGTGTCTGGCAGCAGGTCTTTCCTCTGAATGGTGACATGCTTCCCTTTATATCCGCGGGGCTGATGCAATGCATCCTCCCCGCATGCACAGTGAACGTTTTGCATCCGCTAGGCATCCGCTAGGCTTCCGCTCTGCATCCGCTTCTTCCGCTCGGCATCCGCTCTGCATCCGTTCCTTCCGCTGCCCGTCCGCTTCGCTGTGCTCTCCTGGAAGCCCTGCAGATGTGCCATCCACTTCCATCCGCTAGGCTTCCATGGAGCATCCGCTTTACATCCTGGCTACGTCCTCCCCCTGTTCGTTCCTTTCCGTTGTTGTCCACTCTGCTTATGCAAATTCGGGGTACTTTTGAGAGCGGATAACAACAGATGGAATATTTTCTCGTCCGCTGTGTCCTTTTTACATACGTTTTGCATCCGTCGGCCTATATGACAGGCCCTTAAAAACCTCCAGTGATGAATCACCCACAACTTCTGAAGGCAAGCTGTTCCATTGGTTGATTGGTCTCACTGTTAGGAAGTTTTTCCTCAATTCCAGGTTGCTTCTTTCAATTAGTTTCCATTGTTTGTCTTGCTTTCTCGTGCTCTGGTCCCTCAGAGCTACCTACTCTATAGCTTTGCATGTCTCTTTGTCCTATCTCTTCTTTTCTGCTGAGGCTATGATAATTGTGGAAACAACTGGGTACCCAGCCTGTCATGTAATCAGAGTTAGGAAAACAATAGATAAGAGTTTGAACTTGTCCTCTTTCTTCTCTCCTCTTTGTGGAGAAAAGCTTTAGGGCACTTTCATGCATCTTACCATAAAGTGATATGGAAGAGGAGAATGTGTAAGTTCAATTCTTAATGCGGCACATGTACGTTAATACTAAGCAATGTAGATCATTGTTTCTACATTGTACATTGTATTCTCTGTTTCCAACTTCTAAGTTGGATTTTAAAATGTATTACGTTTATTGATACTTAAAAATTACCAATCCTGCAAAATTAATTATTATCCTCTTCAATACAGATCCCACAAAATGTATTGTGGTTTAGAACATTCATACTAGGTTTTAAAGTGCAATTTAAAAGTCAACTACTATCTTGAAAAGAACGAAAGGGACAAGGTATTTATTTGCCCTTTCCCCACACGATAGTTTCACCTTTTTAAGCTACCTGAATCAAGAACAATGTGAAAAAGGAAAGAGAAAGAAAACAAAAGAAAGAAAAATAAAATCACCACTTTGTAAATGACAAAGCATTGTTTTTTGCAGGTTGAAAAAGCAAAACTACAACAGTTAGAAAAAGACAATTGATAGAGAAGACATTCCTTGAAATGCAACATTGTCAAGGTATATTATCCTATAATTTTAAAATTACTGATGCAAAAATAGATTGTCTTCCACATGTTATATGTGTGCAGTCCATACGATGATATACTGTGCCCTTCTACTGCCATTCACATAATGGATTTTTGTTCACAGTTCTGTTCACCAAAACTGCAATTTAAATAAAAGGTAGAAAATATACAATTTGAAGGTTACAACTAAAATGTGGCTTTCTGTATTCCACTTAGAAGCTGTTAGAATGTGGAAAGTTGCGATAGGAATTGCAGTTAAGCTCTAAATTCCAAGGAAATTTTCCCTGGGAATCCTCTGACTCTCACAATGATCATTTGCAATAACTTATAATAATATGGCTTTCTTTTGTAAAGCCCATGTCACACTGCACCAGCGGGTGGAAAGAGGATGTAAAACAGAGAGAAACACTTGCCCTCCGTTGGTTAACGCGATTCATCCGTTCTGTACTCACTGCCTCCGTTTTTCATCCTCTCTATCTGTCCAGCATCTGTCGACTGAGGTTCCATATGCTCAAAAAGTTTTAAGCTGCTCAAAACTTTTTGAGCGGAAAATGTATCCAACGTGTCCATTCTGCATCCGCAATGCATACAGGGAACATCCGTTCTACATTTGTTGTCATCCGTTACGCATCCGCTATATCCGCTAGGCATCTCCTGCGCATCCGTGAAACTCAAATCCGCTCCAGCGGAACGGACACAAAGCGTTAGTAGCATGGACGGAGAAAGGATGAAAGCAGATGCAACTCGCATACAAAGCATTTAAAATGGAAAAAAGGTTCGCAGAGGGGACCTATCTCGGATATTAAGGATTTCTAGAGGATGCCTAGAGGATGCAAAAGGACACCTAGTGGAAAACCTATATTGCCAATAAAAAGGGGAGCAACTCATCTGGATCTCACTTTCAGTCCAGCAGCCCTGCTGTGCAGACCTCTGCAGCCTTCATCTGGCTCTTGCTCTTCCACAGAATCCAGTCATCTCCACTATGGATCGTCACACACTCCTTTTGGTAGCCACCATTGTTCTGCAACAGTGCGAAGCCATCTACAGGCTCTTTCAACTGTTCTACGTGAAGAAAAAGAGGCGGCCAAGAAGTGTCTGGGTCCGAAGATGGATCGGGAGAAGAGCAGAGTACGGACTGTACAACAAGCTGATGGTGGAACTGAGGAACGAAGACCCTCCTGCATTCCAGAACTTCATGAGGATGCCTCCAGCCATGTTTGACGAAGTTGTGGAGCAGCTGAGACACAGGTTGACCAAGGCAAACACTTCCGGCCCAGCCTGGTCCCTGGGCTCATGGTGGCACTGACTCTGCACCACCTGGCCTCAGGGGCCACCTACAGGAGCATGCAGTACGGCTGGAGGGTGCCACACAACACCATCAGCATTGTGGTCAGAGAAGTGGTGCAGGCCATCATCGAAGAACACCTGGAGGAGCTCCTCCAGTGCTCCTCCACTGAAGAAGGATGGAAGAAAGTTGCAGAGCAGTGGTATCAGAGGTGGAACTTCCCCCACACTGTTGGAGCCATCGATGGCAAGCACGTGGCCTGCAAAGCACCAGCCAAGTCGGGGTCCACTTATTTCAACTACAAGGGCTTCTTCAGCATCATCCTCTTCGCCATGGTTGATGCTGACTACAAGTTCATGTACATCGATGCTTCAGGCAATGGGTCGGCTTCAGATGCCCAGGTATACAATGCCAGTGACCTCAAGGAGGGGCTGGAACACAACCTCATCATGGGCTTTCCAGATCCAGACCCCCTGCCCAACGACACACAAGATGTGCCCTACTTCATCGTGGGGGATGATGCCTTCACCCTCAGAACCTACCTCATGAAGACCTACATTTCCAGACTCCTCACCCGTGAAGAGAGGATCTTCAACTACAGGCTGTCCAGGGTAAGGCGGGTGGTGGAGAACGCCTTTAGCATCCTGGCCAACAGGTTCCAGGTACTTTCTCACCACCATGCAGCATCGCCCAGAGACCATGAGGAGAATCGTGGAAGCTTACTGCATCCTGCACAATCTCATGCGCACCCTCTACCCCGTCTTGCAGAACAGGCTCGTGGACCTCCAACAAGGCAATGGGGACATGGAGCCTGGTGAATGGAGGCAAGGGCGAAACCTGATAGACACTAAGGATGTGCAAGGCCCCAACAGAGCTTCACGAGAAGGGAAGAAGCAGCGCAACCTCCTGAAACACTGGTGCAACTCCCCAGCTGGAGCAGTGGAGCGGCAAGACAGGATGATA
The DNA here is from genome assembly GCA_015471245.1 of Laticauda colubrina. Lineage (NCBI taxonomy): Eukaryota > Metazoa > Chordata > Lepidosauria > Squamata > Elapidae > Laticauda > Laticauda colubrina. The sequence goes on along the minus strand of BLBF01000018.1, from coordinate 38,288,010 downwards.
GATGCTTAATGGATGCTTCCTTCAGCCTGTCTCATCACACTGATGAGATTGGGCCATGTATGTTGGGTGGGCCTACAATGAACAGGGCATTTAATAAAGAGTTCTGTATATTTTGACATGTGAATGAATGATTACATTATTATTGATAATAAAGGGCCATAGATGTGGCACCTGGGAGGGTGGACCATACAGTCCCATTATGCTTGCACCCAGTCTCTGGCACTCTTCTTGGTCACTCGGAGGCGTGCCCAGTCTCAGGGGTGAATGGTCCAGGTGCTGTGGAGGTGGGTGCTGCTGGAGTGCTGGTCTGAAGCACCACTGGGATGACTGGCCCCGAGAGGAGAACATGGGACGGTGTGTTGAGGAAGCTCTCAGACAGCTGGCTCAGCCCCATGATGTTGAGAGCCCCTTCCTCCATAACATGGGGTGTTAGCCCCAATACCGATGACAGATGTACTGAGGGCGGGCTTGGCTGTGGGGTGGAGGAAGGAGCAGTGTAGTGGGGCTCTCTGGTCTGCAGCTGGGTGAGGACTGGCGTGGGTGGCATCTGTGGCGTGGGTGGCATCTGTGGCGTGGGTGGCATCCGATGTACCTGTACCTGGACTGGGAAGGGCTCCCTGTGCTGCTGGACCTCCTGGGAGCCGTAGTCTTGGTAGGGGAGGGCCTGTGGAAAGCCCTGGAAGGGCAGTGACATCACCTGGGGTGGAAGAGTAGGCCTGGACTGGGTGGGAGCAGGTTCTTCTTGGTCTGGAGGGTTGTGAAGAAGATCGGTGATCCTGTCCTTCAATTCCTGGTACCGGGGTTCCGACATGTTCATGAGGGTCTGGTTGACATAGATGAGGAAGGGCTTGCGGTTGGAGGATGGGGCATCGGTGTGTACCAGCTGAGAGAGGAGATCTACGCTGCTCCTGATGGTGTCTCTTATCTCCAGCAGGACAGTGTGGCTCTGCCCCTCCGGTTTGCCTCTCTGCCTTTCTGTGGAGGTGGAGCTGGGGGTGGATGCGGGTTGGGCTGTGGTGGAAGTGCCATCTCCTTTCTCCCACTGCGTCAGGGGGTCCTCCACGCACTCCGCCATGGGTAGTACAGCTGTCGGGGGTTGTCCGTCGTGGCACGCTCCACAGATACCTGCCTGGACAGAGGAGCTGACTCTTTGCCAGAAGAGGACTGGCTCTCAGCAGGCTGCCTGAGAGAGAGGGTTGTGAGAGGGGCTATTCCTTGGTGGCGGATCTCACCCTCCAAGAAGCTGCACTTGGCCATCATGTAGGTCTCTCTGTCCGTCAGCTTGACCGTGGCCTGGCCAGATTTCTTGAGGTGCAGCTTCCCGTACCAGGTGTGCATGTGCTTCCACCAGCCGAGGAGCACCTCCAAAGTGTAGCCCAGGCTCTCCGCCTTCTCTCTCCAAGGAACCTGCTTCCTTTTGGTGTCTCGATTGAGCCTGTGTCACTTCCGCCATAGATACTCGTTCTCCCTCAGCCACTCCAGCACCTGCTCCTCATGTTCCTCTTCTATGTTGTCTTGCCTCCGCTCCCGTTCACGCGTCTGCCTCTTCCTCCCTTTGGCAAGGCCATCTGGGCCCTCATCAGAGGGGCTTCGAGGTTGTAGGGGCTGCTTCTCCATATCACCACCACCACCAGCAGCAGCAACAACAGTAGCAGCAAAAGCAGGACCAGCAGGACCACCAGCAGCAGCAGCACCAGCAGGACCAGGACCAGGAGCAGCGCCAGCAGAGTAAGCACCAGCAGAAGCACCAGCACCAGGAGCAGTGCCAGCAGCGTAAGCACCAGCAGAAGCACCAGCACCAGGAGCAGTGCCAGCAGAGTAAGCACCAGCAGAAGCACCAGCACCAGGAGCAGTGCCAGCAGAGTAAGCACCAGCAGAAGCACCACCACCAGAAGCAGCATCAGCAGAAGCACCACCACCAGAAGCAGCATCAGCAGAGTAAGCACCAGCAGAAGCACCACCACCAGAAGCAGCATCAGCAGAAGCACCACCTCCAGAAGCAGCATCAGCAGAAGTCCCAGCACCAGAAGATCGAGCCCGGGCAGCAGAAGCCCCAGCAGAAGCAGAGTTAGGGCCAGGGGGTGGGAGGGTGGCCCTGTCCCTCTTGCCAGGGCTGGCAGCAGATGACAGAGGCTTCCGTTTCTTCCCCATGGTTGTTGGGTTGCTGGCTGGCTGGCAGGTTGGCAGGCTGTGTCTGGAAGCAGGTCTTTCCTCTGAATGGTGACCTGCTTGGGAGCTGCTTCCCTTTATATCCGCAAGGCTGACGCAATGCATCCTCCCCGCATGCGCAGTGAACGCTAGGCACCCGCTAGGCTTCCACTAGGGATCTGCTAGGCTTCCGCTCTGCATCCGCTCTGCATCCGCTCTTTCCGTTCCGCGTCCGCTTTGCTGCGCTCCCCCAGAAGCCTTGCGGATGTGCCATCTGCTTCCATCCGCTAGGCTTCCATGGAGCATCCGCTTTCCATCCCCCCGTCCATTCCTTTCCGTGTTGTCTGCTCTGGTTATGCAAATTCGGGGCACTTTTGAGAGCGGATAACAACGGATGGAACATTTTTCTCGTCCGCTGTGTCCTTTTTACAAATGTTTTGCATCCATCGGCCAGTGTGACAGGGCCTTTAGTTGTTCTTCAGCAATGTAAATCAGAATGCCTGTATTTCAAGCGTCCACTCAGAATTTGAAGAGCTTGAAATAAGAATCTGGAAATATCTAATCACTCTGTTCTACAGATCAAACTTCTCTGTTGAATGATTTCTTGACAGCTTTCATCAAGTATATCTCCCTTTTTGTTTTTAACATGTTGCAACTTATAGCGTTGAATGCACAGGGCAAGTTATATTATGAAGAAAAATATCTGTCTGGAATGAATACAGATAGTCCTCAATTTACAATCATTCTTTTAGTGATGATATAATCGTACTGAAAAAAGTAACTTTTTGAAATGACAGTTGCAGCATCTGCATGAGCACATGATCAAAATAAATTGCCAATCACGTTATTAATGATAGTTGCAGTGTCCGGTGTGTGTGTGTGTGTGTGTGTGTGATAATTTACCTTTGCGACTTTTTGACAAGCAAAATCAATGTGAAGCCAGGTTCACTTAATAATCATGGTATTAACTTAACAGTTGCAATGATTCACTCAACAATTGTGGCAAGGTTCTAAAACAGTCAAAAGTCATGTAATCCCTGCCTTGTACATCCCTGCCAATTGAAATTTTGAGAAATTTTGTGGCCATAAGTCAGATTTAACAGATAATCAGAGTTGGAAGGGACCTTGTAGTTCATCTAGTCCAACCCCCCACCCAAGTGTTTCTGACACCATTTCTGACAAATGGCAGTCCAATCTCTTCTTGAAAGTCTCAAGTGATGGCGTTCCCACAACTTCCCAGGGCAAGCTGTTCCATTTGTTGATTGTTCTGTCAGAAAGTTTCTTCTTATTTCCAGGTGAAATCTCTCCTTGTTCAGTTTCCATCCATTATTCCTTGTCTTGCCTACCGGTGCTTTAGAAAATAGCTTGACTCCTTCCTCCCTGTGGCAGCCCCTCAAATATTGGAAGACCTTTATCATGTCTCCCCTGGTCCTTCTCTTTACTAGACTAGCCAAGCCCAGTTCCTGCAACCGTTCATTGTATGTTTTAGCCTCCACTCCCCAAATCATCCTGGTTGCTCTTCTCTGTACTTTTTCTAGAGTCTAAACATCTTTTTTATAATGTGGTGAACAAAAGTGGATGCAGTACTCTAGGTGTGGTCTTACTAAGGCTTTATAGGGTGGTCTTGATCTTGATTGTATCCTTCTGTCAATACAACTTAGGATTGCATTAGCTTTTTTGGCTGCTACTGCACACTGCTGGCTCATATTTAGCTGATTGTCCACTAAGACTCCAAGATCCCTCTCACAGTTACTGCTATTGAGCCTGGTTTCACCCAGTCTATATGTGTACTTTTGGTTTTTCTTGCCTCGGTGTAGGACTTTACTTTTCTCTACACTGAATTTCATTTTGTTAGATATGGCCCAGTGTTCTAGTCTGTCAAGATCCATCTGGATCTTGAGTCTATCTTCTTGGGTGTTAGCTATTTCTGCCAGCTTAGTATCATCTGCAAATTTGGTAAGTTCCCCTTCTATTCCCTCATCTAAGTCGTTAATGAAGATATTGAAGAGTCCTGGGCCTAAGATGGAACCTTGTGGCACCCCACTGCTTACTTCCCTCCATGTAGACTGAGACCCATTAAGGACTACTCGTTGAGTATGGCTTGCCAGCCAGTTGCAAGTCCATCTAGTGGTGGTGCTATTTATTCTACTTTTTTCTAGCTTACTAAGAAGTAGGTTGTGGTCTACTTTGTCGAATGCCTTGCTGAAATCTAAATATATAATGTCCACAGGATTTTGCTGGTCTACTAAGTTAGTCACTGTGTTGAAGAATGAAATAAGATTGGTTTGGCATGATCTGTTTTTAACAAACCTGTGCTGACTGCTAGTTATTACAAGGTCAAGAACACCTTGTACTGTACTGTTCAGGATAGGCCCCCTACAAGCTTTTTTCTGTGAGCCACCTAAAAATCATAAAACTTGGGCTTGTTTCTTAATTTTATGAGATTTGTCATATATTTAATAAATATGGAGAACTTTTACAAATCAGGACAATTGCTTTATTTTTTTTTAAACATATCCATTTACTCTCACCTCCAGGTTGATATTACATGTCCCACTTCTTTGACTGCACAGTCAAATCAGCTGACTGATATCTCATGCATTGTTCATAACAAAATGAAGTACATTACTGTCTAACAATTTTAGCCTAACAGAGATGCTATTTTTACAGGTGTTATCTTGGCAAATTGTACAAAAATTTCTACCACAAAGAAGGTAGAAGATCGAAAGAAAATGAAATTTCTTATTTAGACTGCATGTCTAATTAATACACAATATCATAGATTTCTTCCTTAACTTTACAGATTTTATAGAACACGAACTTTACAGATTTTATAGACGCCATTAGTGGCTTCTAGTAACCTCTGAGTAAAATGCTGAAGTATGCAAATTGCAATTACTTCCTGTTAAAACACAAGTTTTATTTCTCAGAAATATACAGTTATTTTGAATGTAACATATTACTCAATTTTATATCAGAAATGGAAACAAAACTATAAAAAGATTCTGAGACATTTTTTCCATTTTAAAAAAAAAGTAGCACTGCAGAAATACTTTCGTATAAAGCAGTTCTATTCAATCATAAACTTGCATAAATCATTGTGTTTAATTTATAAGAGTTTATCTTACAATCTGCTTTTATGGATAGATGATAGATAGATAGATAGATAGATAGATAGATAGATAGATAGATAGAT
>BLBF01000018.1:38237610-38265522 GCA_015471245.1 Laticauda colubrina | reverse complement strand
TATATATATATATAAAATGTGTGTGTGTGTGTGTGTGTGTGTCTATGTATGTATGCATGTATTTGGAGTTCTTTTCAGTCCATATCAATGGAACAAGTGAGATATAGTTGTGGTTAATGATAGCAGCAATACATAGAAGGTTTCATAAGTGATAGGGAACTGCTGCTGCAGATGGTAATGAGTCTTAAAATATATTTGCAAAATTATTTCCACTCATTTCAGTTTTCTGATTGTTTTGAGAGGTAGTTATAATAACTGAGGAATGACTGAGGAAACAAAACATTTTTATATACTTATGAAAATTATTTTTTACATTCTACTCTGTTGCAGCTGTGGAACACTATGATCAGAAAAGATTCTCGTATCTTCCCTGAAACATCCCTGCCACTCCTTTTCCTATCTATTCCATGATAAGCGTTTAATTCATTATCAGTTTTAGAGACTTGAAGCCTCTTCATAGTGACTTGGTACTGTATGTGTTGTCATGCATGCTGAAGAAGCCTGAAATTAGATGGAATTTTCTACAGGCTTCTTTTCATTATGACTATTCAAGTTTTGTGAGCACAGGGAAAATTTTCAGTGTGTAAAAGTTGAGGTGGAGCTGATAGATCTGGAGATAATACACATGGCTCTGTTTCCCCTACATTGCTCTTTGAATTATTTCTCAGGGGAGCACATATCCACTTGCACACTTGATTGAAACATTCTTTGAGCAAAAGGAACTGCTGATAATTGCCAGTTCTACCCTATCATACCCAGGAGGCTTTCATAATAAGCTATTTGCTGCTAAATATCTTCAGTCAGTCATTTTCAATACAAAATCAGGAGATTTTGCTCCTTCTTTTACAAACCGATGTCCTTATTCCTCCAGATGTGACAGTTAAATTCCTTCAAATATATAAAATAAAATGTTCTTGATCAAAGTGGTTCTTACCTGGCTATGTTCCTTTCTAGCTGCAGGGCTAAACCAATGGCTAAGGGAAGGGGGAAAAAGGGGGGTTAGTAACACAGCTAACTGAAGCATGAGCTGTCATATGACCAGCCTGTGCATGCTCTTGGGTATTTTATTGTCCACCAGAAAAAAGTAGCCTTTGGCTATGATTTATTTAAATAGGATATTTTTCAGAACGCTCAAGGTCTGTAACAGTTTTCATAGCAACGTATGTCATTCCTCAGGTTACTACTGTTTAAGTAAATGAATATACATTAAACAGCAGCATGCCATTCTGCAATTCTTTACATAATACATCTGAAAAACTTTTCTGTATGTTTGGGCTATAGAAATGTCAAATTTAACCAGTGTAACTGAAAAAAACTTTGCAGAAATGTTGATGGCTAATGAGAAATATTTACATATATTATTAGCATTTTGGATTTAATATTTTTGCATACATATACACATCATTTAGAGAAAGTTTAATCAGAATTAAAGCCATAGATTTCAATGATATTCAGTACAATTCATGTACAAAGAACTGCATCTTCAGTATTTCAACAATATACTCCATTGTGGTATCATGGTTCTTTTTTGTATTATAGAATTCTTTGAGAACTAAACCAGTTTAAAATGAAACGCATTATTATTTTCCCTTCCCAATTCAATCAGCTTTGTTCTTGAGATAATCAGAGTTTTAGCAAGAGGAGAGAAATCTAAGAGAAGCATTAAGAACATTTTGGTATCTATCAGTAGCTGCTTTTTAAAATTGCTACGATTTTTGTGACTTAATGACATCAAGACACAGTATTATCATCACTTTCAAGTGATTATATACACCTATTGTTTTATTTAATTGTTATACATGATAATTTTGCATTTAATTTCCCTCTAATATTTCTTTCAGGGGATACTTGGAAAATTTATTCCACAATCAATTTGCTAGTTTTAAATTTGTCACAAAATACTTTGTGAAATGTTTCAAAGTAGCTTGTGCACTTCTCTCAATTACTCTCCTTTTATCTCAATACAAAAGCAAATATATAAAAAAATAGTTCTGGACGGATTCAAGCTAAATAAGATACTGTGCTTCCTTTATCTTCAGGTAGCATAGCATTCTGATTCTAGGATGAAAAAATACAAAATCACTCAAGGAATTGAGCTGTTTTAAAATTAACCTGTATATTTCCCCACAAAAATATTGCAAAGGGCAGCACTTTCATATGGTCAGAATTCTAAGATTTGACTGGACAATAAGAATGAAATTTAATATATAATTAAAACTAGGAGACATGCAAAGGAAGCTAAAAGAAATAATGAAAAAATAATATGGTAACTTACTCATGATGATGGAATTCCTGGGATAAAAGCACAGCTTTTTTGTTACTGCATGAGCCTGTTGTAGTAATCTAAAAGAATCAAAAGTATTATAAATTGGACATAGGAATTTAAAAGTATTTACAGCATGAAAACTATTTATTTGAAAATATTAAGATATTACAGATGCTGATTGTGGAGATAACAGTTTTGTATCCCAGGATTCTTTGAATAATTAGATATCCTGAGCAGACAAAGTCCATAGTATATTCCAGCAAGTCTATTCCAAGCTGCTCGATTTCTATATTATTTTGAAGAGATTATTGGAATTATCAATGCACATCGAAAGGATAGGCAGAAAATATTGCATTGTATAGCAGTAAAGGGAATAGAAAACCACAAGGGTTATTTATAATTAAGCTTTTTCTGCTATCCAAGACTCCAGAATGAAGAAAGCACATAGTGGCTCTCAGAGATGTACTACTCAATTCATAACCATCAATTAACCTTTCATAGCTTAGCTTATATTACTTTAAAAATAAGGAGATCTAGGGGTAACTAAGTGAGTAATGTGAAATTACAATGCACCCCAATGACACTAAAAAATAATCAATAAAGTCCTTGTGCTATTTCAATTTTTAATCACTTCTACATAGGATATAAAAAATTCATAAAATGGTACAGAGCAGGGATTTATTAAAGATTTAAATACAGGATAAAAATGTAGGATAATAAATGTGATCAGTAGTATAGGTCAAATACATGCTTGGAAAATGTCAAATTTATGACCAAAAGTTAGCAAACTTCCCATGGCAATATATATGCAGTTAGAAAACTTCCTATATCAAACTGTATCCAAGACTTGTTATCAAAATAAGCTCCTTTCTCTATGTGAAGACAGGAAGGTTGTGCTTGGAGAAAAGAGGCCTGAAAAAGACAGCTGTGGGACAGAGTTCTTCATGCCAGAATTCGAGCAGTAAATGCCCATTGACAGTTTCAGTAATGTCTGCTCTCCACCAGGGGCAGTAGACAATTAGATTTTAGTATAAATAAGAGCAATCTCTAATATTTTCCATTCCCAGAATTACAAAGGGTACAATTTATCAATTTTTTAATAATGAAACATTTGTGCAGTCAGAGTTTCTACCATAGAACAGAGGCATTCGGATATAATACAACAGCATCTTTATTTTTCCTTTAAAAAATGTGACAAATTGCTGATCCTTCCTGAAATGTTAAATTTCACTAAGCAAAGAAGAACATTACAAAATATATTTCTGGATGGGTTTGAAATATCAATGACACAAAAATCATACTAACTGATGATTGACTGTTTATAACATTAACAGTTTGACAGTTATTTTAACATTGCAGGTAAACATTTGGTGCAGGTCTTGAGTTACATCCTGCATTAAACTCAAAATGAGGTTTTCATGCTATTCTAGTGGGTATCCCTGGAATATAGTAATCCATTTTCTACACTGTGGCTATAAGAAAAGCCGACTGTGCCTATGTCATGCTTTGTTAGAGGTTCATGATCACATTATCTCATGGTGGACCTGACACTTTTATTCAGTTTACAGTATGTTCTGTGTACAGGCAACTTATTTCCTTTGCCAGGGCTGCTGACAACCTTTTCCACACTATATTAATCTTGTTTATTGACTTTATCTTGATACAAATATCAGAAAACTGAACTTTTTATCTCATGGAGAAAATAAACAATGTGTTGACAGAAGCAGAAGCTATTTTCTGATCTAAAAATGATTGTTTACCTCTAGCCATACTTATAGAAAAATGTTTCTAAGTCACCAGATTGCTAAACTACATAATCCATAATTTAATAAATGTGGAAATTCCATGAAAAGTCATTTAGATATATTGGAAGGGATAAGGAAAAAGTGAACTCCAAACAAAACACAATTTACAGACAAACACAATGTATACAAAACAAAAGCATATTTTATGCAGTTAGCAACTGAATGCTTTTCAGATTATTTTCACATATCAAAAATATTTTAGGGTAGGAAGGGAGAAGCTTTTCCTTTGTTTATCTTTATTCCTAACAGTTTTGTTCCACTTGGGAAGGGAATAAAGATTCAATGCAGTATTGAACATGTAAAAAGTTATTCTAGATGCTCCCAGCAGTTGTAAAAACTGAGTGGTTGTGGTGCATTTATGGATTTGTAGGTGGAGAAGACATATATGATATGATTTGGAAGTTAACTGCAGTTTCAAAATCTGCATTCTGGCAAATTTAAATACAGATAGACGTCAACTTTTGAACCCAAAGTTTCCATTACTAAGCAAGATAGTTAAGTGAGTTTTGTCCCATTTTATGATTTTTCTTGCCATAGTTGTTAAGTGAATCACCACAGATATTAACTTAGCATCATGTTGTTAAGTGAAACTGGCTTCCCCATTGACTTTGCTTGTCAGGAGATCACAAAAGGGAATCACTGCTACCGTCATAAATAGATGCCAATTACCAAACATCTGAGTTTTAATTACATGGGGATGCTGCAACATTCATAAATGTGAAAAATTCGTAAGTCACTTTTTTCAGTGCCACTATAATTTTGAATGGTCACTAAATGAATGGTTGTAAATCGAAGACAACTTGTATGTGGGCAAAAATATGTGCTGATTTCAAAATTAGTCAGAAAATTTTAAACAAATCATTCTTTAAAATATCCCCTGGGACAGGTGAAAATGCAGAAAAAAATGTTGTATGACATAGGTTTTGGTTAAGAGGCACAAATTCTAATAATTTTTAAAATATTCAGAATTATTTTACACATAAAATGCAAATGGACAAATGTATTTACACAATCCTAGAAAACTGTCATACAGAAAGAATATGGTAGCTGTGATTAAACAATCTTGTTCAGTTTATTCAGTTAGAGTAAAATCTTGTGTGAAGACCAACAACAACAAAAAGTTAGAAAGGTGTTGGCAGGCTCAGACAAGGTAATTGTACTATGTTTAGAATGAGTATATAGAGACATAAAGCAGGAAAAATATATTGCCAAATCAGTGTCCAGCTTTATGTAGCACGCAGTGAGTGGCCTCTACTGGCTGACCAAGGGCTACAGAAGTCACCTTGTCATCTATTATTATGATAGCACTTTCTGAACAGCTGAAGTGAAATACCTTTGTATGAGGCTTGTTTCATCTATCACCCTTCAAAGTTTATTCATTTCAAGATGCTATTGATATTCTGTATTTAATCTCTTTCTTTAACACTAAGGCATGAACAAGATCATTTATATAGAAGTATACAGGAGAAATGCAAAGTATATTTTATTTTTTCAAAAAAGAGACATGTAAATATAAATTAGTACTGATGATAAAGCAGGGAGACAGCAGTCAATTACTCAACTTCTGTTTTCTTTGGTGTCACAATTATACTTAAAAACAAAGCAACCTCAGGAAACAACTTAAATTTAACTTTTTATACATCTAGTCTTACCATTTCTTACTTTTCATAATTGCAATAAGCAATCAAGCAGTGATGAGCTTTTGGTCTGAATTCCTGCTTGATCAACATTTTTTTAATAAAAAATGTTGAAGTAAAATAATGTTCAAAATTCCCATTTATTTTAAATGCTGTAATGCATTATTGTGGTTTTTTTGCACTTAACAGAAAAGTCCTATGTACAAAAAACTAAGCAAAAGAAAAAGTCCAATCCAAGGACAATTCAGCTCAAACAAATCTGTGTATGCATGTATTATTTCAGGGGAGAATATATTGAATGTCCCAGTCTTATTAGATTAATACAGTAAGCTTTAATTCATAAACACTTGGAAGCAGATATAGTTGATGCCAATATAAAATAACTTCAGGCCACCATTAGATGACCAATGGCAAGTAATTATAACCTTGTATTATACTTGTCAAATAAGGATAATACTCAGTTGTATTTGATGAAATAGATTGTAAGTCCACAGAATCTTAAAACATAATACACATCAATTTTTACGGTGTCACAAGATATTTGTTAATATTTATTGAAGGATATAATCAATAAGATATATTAGCAAAGGAATGATTATTTAGGGGGTAACACTCCCGATTACATATAACAATTTTTTACATCAATGCACCCTGTGAAAAATCTTGTCAATTTTGCCCTAAAATATTCCTACATGGAAGATACATCTTCAGTGTAACATTATATAATTGTATCATATCACTATTCTATTTCTAAATATATATACTTTGAAATAATTTATTTACTTTTAATGGAAATTAGTTTTAAGTAAACACTGCCAGGACTTAAGGTTTGTTCTCTTGTTCACTAGGGGATTATGCACTTGATTCTAGCATTCCCTTAATTGTACCCTATTAGGGAGAATGTTGTCAGACCTAAATGACTAATGATGCCAAAAGGTGACTGTAGTTGTAAGAAATATTATTTTGCAGACACATAGCATGGTATTCTGGGATATTTCTGGCCTTATTTTAGAGTTCTACTTTGCTTCAAAATTCAGTCCCATTATCTTGACTGCTCAAAATTGTTCACAGGGTTATCTAGCTGACATATAAGATAACCTTCCATCTCACTAGACACCACTGGGATATGACATACTGACCCACAGTAATCATTGATTATTAGCATGAAATATATACCACACAAAAGGAGAGCTCTAGGTAAGGAATTGCTTGTAAAATCCTTTCTATCATGAGTATTTTTTTTAAAGAAGTGGTATAAGACATACAAAAATAAATGTATTAAATGACTAAGAAACATGAAATAATGCTGAATGTTTACAATCTGATTTTAACAATGTTACATGGAAGCAAATCACACAGGTTTCTTTGGAACCTATTAAAAAAATAAGTTTGTTATACATGAAGCCTAAGATAGTTAATAGGGATTACTTGGGGGTGAGAGATTAGACTAAACAGAAGAGTGCCCAGTAATTTTTGAATTATTAATTCTATTTAATTAATCGATAGTTTACACTTATATGTACTCTTAGGAAAAATATCTTATTCACTTTTCATGAGAAAAGCTTTCTAGCCCTTGTTAATAATGAATAAAGACCCCCAAATTAAGTTCCAAAGCAGAATTATATTACCACCTTCTAATTAAAAAAAATACTAGAAAGCTTCACACCAGCCTATGATGTGACAGGTTTTTAAAAAATATTTTTGGTTCCACCTTTATACTGTATTACTTTATATGTAACTCAGGATTGATTTTATTGTTTTATGAAAATAATTAGAGTGCTTAATCATTCTATAACAATTGCTCCAGTGATGGGCTGCTGGATAGTCGGCGAGGTATGGGCGATCCCCTAGCTGTGATCTCTGGCTGGGCCTGCCCACCCGCCCCTGTTCTATGCTTTCCCTAAATAACTAACTTTTCCCCCACCCAGGCTGCCCAGGTGGGTTCCACGTCATCCTGCTGTACTCACCGGAGCTGCCTGAGTCGATTAGCTGCCTGTTTGAAACTGTATTTCAGCCCCAAAGCGGCATGCATGAATGAAATGAGCGCGCATGCATGATCAGCGAGCCCCATGTCAACAAAAGTGCAGCCCACCTCTGAACTGCTCCATGTAAAAGAAATGAATTGCTTTTATATGAAACTAACTAAACCAAGTAGTTACTAGCCCTATTCGGTATTATTTATATACTTTGTAACATTTTTTGCTTTGTCTCTAACTACTTTCTGAAGTACTTGGTTATTGAAAGCCAATGATTTTCTTTTGCAAGAACAAAGGGATCATAATCTTGTTCTAAAGGAATTTCAATATCTTAACTCTGAGTTGTCTATAGAGATTCTCCATCATCCAGGTCATGGTTGTCCCACAGGTGCTAACTGGACTTTCTTGTTTTTCTTTGATGACGTTTTGCTACTCATCCAAGAAGCTTTTTGGATAAGAAATGAAATGTCTTCAAAGAAGAACAAGAAAGACCAGTTGCCTCTTGAAAATGTACCTTGGGGTTAACTCTGAATTGCTGCTAAATTGGGGAGAATTATACATTTATTTCCATAATGTTATTTGTCTTTTCATCTAAATCAAATTATCACCTGCTACTATTATACTCTGAGACAACATTTAAGATAATATTCATGTTATGAATGAGAAGCTTATCATTCACTGATAGCTAGCAGATATATTTCAGCAATAACTTTGTATTTAAAATATAATTCAGTGAAGATAAATGTAGCCTCTTCTTAGTATATCATAGTAGAGACATCATTTTCTGTTTCATGTTCAAGGCCTATTCTTTCTCTGCTGGATAGTTTCCTGCCAGTTCAAAATTGTGTTTCAATAGAACTTACTTAAACCTGACTTTAAAGGTAAATCCAAAGCCATTGTTCATGATGTCACTACTTAATCAATTCAATCAATAATGCTTTCACAATCACAGAAAGACAGCTAAAAACTCAGGATACAAAATGTGAAGCCCTTCTACATCCATTTCGTGTGCCTAAGAGTCCAAATTCTTTTTTATGCTTTACAACAAGGTTGTGTGTGTTAAGGATCAAATAGGTGCTTTTAACCCTTCCAGTTATTTTCAGCATCCATTTTATCTGTTAAAATTCCAGCAATGCTTTCCTTAACATGAATGTAAACACTGGAGTGTTCCTCGTGCTAAAAGTAGTTACATATCCTTGAGCAAGAAGATATGTTAAAAACTTCAGGACAGATTTATCTAAATAATATCAAGATAATGACCTGTACTTTTTTTTTTTTTAAAGCAGCAGCATATCTGTTTGAGAATATTGGTAACTGTGGTCTATCACATGTGCTGTGAAATTTCTAATCTACTGTAGTTAAATGTCATGGGAATGTTTGAGATTTTGCAAGTAAGAAATAGCAAGTACATTTGCAGCCAATGAATGGTCATGCATGCAGAATCTGAAATATCCAAATTTGATTTGTTTCAAAAATAAAAATAAATATATACTATATTATTAGTATTAAGCTCTTCTGTCAAAACATTGAGACTTAACAGCAATACAATATCTTACAGAAATTGTTCAGTTCCCCAAATAGTACTACATTCAAACACTTCATGCAGCTCCTTTGATTAGAATGTGGCTTAGCTTTGCTAGTAAAACCTGTCCATCTTACCAGCTGTTGAAAGTGCCTTGACAGTTCTAAATCACCATAAACCATGCAACAAGGCAAGCTTATTTCACACTAGAAATCAGATTCGGATTCCACCTGCTTCTCCTTTTCATTAAATTGTTCATGGACAGAATAGCATGACAGAGTACCCAGCAAACATGCTGTCCTGCCATGTCCTAGTACCTCACTATTGACAAACCTCTGACCTGTCACATCTACAAACATCAATAAGATTTTCTCTGTATGTGTATGTCACAGATATGTTTTACTCCAAATCTTTCTGCTTCATACTCTTTAAGAGGAAAAAAAATGCAGAGGAAAAAGCCACTTTCAGACTTTACGGACAACTTTTTGGAATTGCTCAGGTTTAGAACCAAACATAAATATTAATTTTGCACAAGTTGGTGCTCAAGAATATGTACTCCTTTCCACAAAAACACACAAACGGCCCTAATTTACATTTACAGTCTAAACTATCTTAATGGGAAAAATAAATGGAAGAAAGAAGAAACAAATAAGAAAAAAAATTGACAATAAACAACAACACGTGAAAGAAGAGTACCCAGACTGAATGCAAGCACTATTACTATACAGCACAATTTTTGCACTCATTTTGGGCACTAATGAAAGAGTTGAACCAAGATTTTGAAAAACAAGAAGGATGGCATCATTACACTTTTAGGAAATAATTTCAGTTTTTAGACCTAGAAAATGTAATGGACGGAAATGTAATTTGACAGAAATTCATTTACTAACTTAAAAGACAAGCACTTCACAAAAATATGTTGAAGGAATACATAGTGGGTCCTTCAGCACTTTATTCATGGTCTCTGGATTTTTTACTTTTTTCAATATGATATCTGTCTCAATTTTGTTAATATTTCTTTTTCATTTATAGTGTTTATATTTGGCAAATGAAACTGAGTGCATTTAAAATAATTAAGCCCCCTTAGATCCTGAAATAAGCATTTATAGTTTTAGTTGAAAAAAAATCTTAACTATTCTCCTTTGCCTTTTTGTAAATTACATTTTTGAAGAATGTGTCAAGATAAAGGAATTGATTATATTATTCTCAGTACATTTTATTTATCATGTATTTTGCATATACTGTAAACTATAGGCAACAGAAATATATTGTAAATGCATACTATCAGAGGGAAAAATATTTCCGCTATTTCACAGGGCCAATTTCTTTCTACCACATCTTTCAGCTGTAACCTTTATACTGTACTACTTTTTCTTACATCTAAAAAAGTTATTTGGTGTTAAGCCTAACGGTAATTTGCCTGTTGAAAACTGTGTGTAGTCATCTTAATTATTAATATCCTTTATCTTCACATGCAACATTGAAACAGATTGACCACTAGATGTTTTTAAAAAGGGCAACTGTTACATTGTTCCCTTGACACACCAGAATAATAGGTCAAACTTTTGTTTCTCTTGTCCTACAAACAATTTTCAAGCCCACGTTCAATAAATGAATTTGATTTCAGCACTTCCAATCAGGGCTGCACAATCCCCTCAGTAGCAGACCTATGATAAATGGACTTATTTTCCCAAATCAAACACTTGAATTTAAATTCAGATGAGTTAATGCAAAGGTCAACATTGTAATCAGTTCTTTTGATCTTTATAGAATTTCTGGAGTATACATAATAAATCTGAAACAAGGCAATTTGCAGCTCTGTATGGGTGGCTGGTAATAAAAATCTTAACGATTAGAGCCTTTATGTACTTAGGGAACGTTTTATAGTAATAGCTGTAGTGAGAACCTCTGTGCACAAGAAACAGATAAGTAGAAAGATTTGATTGCCTGATTGTTTGTGGTTTCCACAATATGTGTTCTTATATTCTGTAAAGCAAATTAAATCACATCTCTGTTGGTAGTTTAATATTGCCGTGCTCACTGGTCATTTGACAGCTTATAAGCCTGCAGTACAACAGAATATTATGTATGCTTATACAAATGTGTTAGTTTTACAGGGGTGTGCATATGTCACCTGCTCTATGCTACGAACTTAAACACACCTACTTCTTTGAAACTTGCAGGATTTACTGAATAGAAAAATTTAGAAGTTTGCATTTATTTAATTCTCCATATAATCACAGCGGCAAGATTTGCATTGGCACAATGTGGGAAGGGCAAACAAATGCCAACAAATAAAATTTTTTTCAGAAAATACTTGACTGCGCTGAAATGAACCAACTCACACAAAAACTTAGGGATAAGGAAGACTCAAGATATATTACAGCTTGGGATAAATGGTATAAGTTGATTAAAGAGAAAAAACCAGGAAATTAAAAGATAAGAATTTGATGAATGGAGTGCTTAAATTAAGAACATCTACCAAAATTGGAAATTAATAGTAGTAACATTTTTATCAATAAAAAATCACACCATCTTGGTTGATTAGAAACATATATGTTCTTTATGTTTATCTATTACATATTTGTATATATAGATTCTGTCTGCAACGTAAAGTTGTATTCTATGTATTGTATATAGTGTTCTTTTTAATCTTTAATAAAGTTCTTTTTTAAAAATTGTTTTCCTTTGAAGATGTTTTGCTTCTCTCCAAGAAGCTTCCTCAAGAGCTGAGGATGACAAGTGAAATGTCCTCAAAGAAAAACAAGAAAATCCAGTTGTCTCTTGAAAAAAGAACCTTTGCGACAACCACAACCTGGATGACTGAGAATCTCCATAGACATTCAAGTCTGAACTGTCTTATTAGAGTAAATTCTTACTGATTAAAATGTAATACAAGTTATATGAATCATAGTTCAACTGTTTTGTTTTTTACTTTTGCTGGCAGTTATTTAATTTCTACTGTTGGTTGTGTTTTGAACTGTGTTAGCTGCACAGAGTCATCCTTGTGAGATGTCCAATTATGTAAATCGAATTAAATAAATAAAACAAAAGTTTTTAACAGATCTGTTTTACAAAATAGCTAAGCTTTTTTAATGGTATAAAAATTGTTCTTTAAATATATGCATTTTTTAATGTTCACACTATTTTTAGAGCTATAATATTGAATGAAGAAGTATATTATTCTTCATGAAGAAGTACAAAACTTATTAATTGATTATATTCAGATCTGTTCAGAAGGAACTACATAGAAGTACTTAATGCACAGGATGAATGGTAGCGAGGTTCTTGACATCTAACCAATTTAGGATTTTACAGAATACCATCAATATCTGAAATTAGGTTTGACAAATCAGAGGAAGCCAGATATAGTGCTATATTCATGTCGCAGTAATTCTCTCCAAGCTGAAACTTCTAGATTGCTTTCAAAAATTGCCTTTTATTCAGTATGTTGCCGCTCTTCCAGTCCATCACTGTCTCTAGGTCCGTAATGGCTAAGCTTTGGCATGCGTGCCATGATTACCAGTACGCGAGTCCTCACCCAGAGCAGGTCTATTGTGCATGTGCATGTGCTGCCCGCCTGCCAGCTAATTGTCGGGTATCTGACGCACATGTGCGAGGGTGTGCAGGAGATACACGTGTGAACATGCAGACACAAGGGGTTGCCCGCATATGTGCCGAGATGCATGACATGAGGGGGTCACATGTGCATGCACAGATGAGCAGTGCATATGGGGGGGTCATACGCCGGTGGCGTGGAAGGGACCCACATGCACTGCCTTCTGGGTGCTAGCACACGAGTGTGAGCATGCAATTATTGGCATAGGAGCCCCAAAATTATTGGCACAGGAGCCACCACTGCTCTAGGTAGTTATCTAGTAATAATAAGTAATAATAATAATTAGTAATAAAAATATTAATGATCAGATCCTTTATGTATTTAGGTACACATGTACTATGGATTTATTTTGGTATTGATACGATGTTTTCAATTTTTGTTAGTCTCCCTGAATCACTTTCTTGAGTTGGGCAGCTTTGTTGAGATGGGCAACCATATAATTGAATAAACTAAATAAATAAAATAAATTACTGCCACTCCTACTCTAGAAGCACTGCACAAAGAGTAATTAAAATATGAATAATTATTATTCACAAATAATTGGAATAATTATGTTTGGTGTGAACAACCAGGTCAGCATGTGAAGAATTTAATTTCCTGATTCTGCTCATGCCTATACACATTAATCTGTACCTGGGTAGGACTGTATTAAGTTCAATAGCATTCAAGAGGCTGTTGGACTTTGCCCTTTTGTGCCCGTGTAAGGATTCTAGATTAATTCCCTGCTTGACTGTTCCCCCTGGCTCCACCAATCTTTTTCCAACAAAAACAAATTTCTCTTTCTTACAAAAAATGTTCACAAACTGAACTGACTGTTTGGACAGAAAAAACAAGAAAATTAATGACTATGCACAATACATTACATCCCATAGTGATATTGATAGATGACATTTGATTCACTGAAATAGGAGGCAGAGGTTTACTTCAAGTCAAACTGTCACAGAAGCAATTGGCTGTTTACAGTATGTAAAGTCATTGAAGAAGAGCACTGATGAAGTTAAAAATTAGAACATTGAATGAGTAGAAAACAAAGCCTGAATATCGAAGAAAAATAATAAAAATATAAATACAATTTTGGTGAGGAAAAATATTACATAGCTAATTTGAGGGAAAGTGGATAAAGGTAAACTTGGCAATGGATCACAACTGGAACATTAAAAAAGAAACTAAAGGCTTGATTTTGCCTGCACAAGAGCAAGTTATTCAAACTAAAGCAATCAAAGCCAGAATTGAAAAAATATCAAATGAAGGTGCAGATTGTGCAAAAAACCAGAAGAAACAGTAGACTGTATGCTCAGCTAGTCCTCTTAACGGATGGGATCTATAGCATAATACATAACTGGAGCATATAACTGACCCAGAAGGCATAACAAAACTCTGCTTTATCGACAGTTGCATGAAACAATGCAACTTCTTTTCTGCAAGGCTCCCTATTTCATGTTTTTACTTGAATAAGTGTAATTATGTGAGGCTGTGTAAAACATTAAAAAAGGCACTGCATTAATTGAGTTGACATAAGGGAAGAACATTTCAAACTATAGGAGTAACCATATCCCCTAGTAGATGTGATATAGCTGCTTGAAGAAGTTTCTCATGCTTCTTATAAATAGGAGCACTTCTAGTGGGTCTGCCGACAAAGTAATGAATTCTCTGCACATGCACATTCATTTAGTAAAAACTTGAAAAAGTCCTCAAAGCTACTTCCAAGGGATGTTTCAAGGAAGGGACACTAAGGAGATCCCCTTCAAATGCTTTTTCAGCTTTAATATATTAAAGCTAATTTATAGTTTGAACTTAATCAACCTGCTTTGGGACTGAAGGCAAGAATAAAACAGTCTGATAAAATAAAACAGTCTCCCAAAAAGAATGTAGAATTGCTCTTTGAAATTTGTTAGAGGCTTAATCAAATTGAAGAAGCATTTACAATGTCTGATATGTTTGAGGAAATCTCCAAATATCTCTAAACAGATGACAATAATGTCATCTCTTTAGAAGCATATAATAGTAATTACATAAGCATGTTTTAGACATCAGTGTTTAAACATAAGTAAGGACATTGCTTTTGCTATATAAATTTGGAAAAAATAGTAATATGAATAAAAATGAAATACTCTGTTATTTTGATTACCAGTGTCTATATTAAACAACTAAGCCATATTGTCCCACAGCATGATGCAATCAGATCTCTGCCCAAAATGATGGACAGCTCTGGCCCAATGAACAGGCAGAGTGAAAAAAAAATCCCATTTACTTTCTGCCAGATGGGACCTACTGGACGCTTCAGTGCAAACAACTCATCCTTCTTCAGACCTTCTTGTCCAGCTCTTGAGCTGGCTCCAGGTGATAATGATGGATATGAAGGCTACAGTAAAGTGGGTGACAAAAGCAGCCTTGTTATAGCTGCCAGTCTTTCAGTCTTGTCATTATTACACATTGAAGATTTATTTGAGTTTATTGTTGTGCACTGGGCTAGCCATTTGCAATTCATCACCTAGTACAGAAGGTTCAAGATAGTGGCCATAGCTATAATTGCCACCTCCACCTGCTTCTTGAAATTATGAGGTCAGCACCTAGGGCAGCCCACTGTTGAGAGTGCTCTCTGCATCAGGAGAATTGTCTGCTGTAAAATACCAGAACTGCTTTTGGCTAAATAAAAGTTGGTGTTAACCCAATGGAAATTCTAGGCTATATTCTTATATTGCACAAACAGTAACCAGTCCTGAAATATCAGAGAACGACAATTGGTTAAAAAAGAGCAAGTATTAAAAACCTAATGCTTCTAGGTTTCATTTTCAAAGATAATGGAAAGTATACATGAATACAATAGAAATAAATCAGGTGATAAGGATAATATTCTTTAATGTAAGATATTACATCTACTATATTACAGAAATAAACAATTTCTTTAATAAACAATGTGCACTTTTATCTGCTCAAAATTATACCCTTTGACACACAACATTTCTTTTTCCATGAGAATAGGTATTCTCTAAATTGTGAGGAAGGCATTATACGCACATTTTAAGATACTCATCTATATTTTTCATAAGTTAAATGGAAAGAAGAAACTGGTATTCAGAAATAGAATACTGTGTTAAAATAAGAAATCCTTGAAAACAAAAGGCATAGCATGATACATTAGAGTAAAAAACATTCATACCAAACAAAAAATAGGTAATTTTCTTCTTAGAATGAAAGCTAGAAATTCACAGAGAGAACAATTCCATATTATTGGATCACTCAGCTGGATGTAACCGGGCAAAGTGAAAATAAAAACCAAGAAATAACTATATTGTTCCATCAACTCCTTCACTTGCTATCTTGAAGTAATCAAAGCTTAAATCACCTGAATAGTTTATCCCCCTTTATTGAAGATAATTACAACAGTAAAAACTAACACAAACTGAAAAAAGATAAAAATAAAAATGGTAGAAGGGTTAATCTTTACTCCATTCAAATAATGTTGTAGAACTCGATCTTTTTTTGTAGCTCAAGAACAACAAAGAACAACCTCACCAAAATTTAGTTATTTATTTGCTTATACCTTATAGCCAGAATCTTGCCAGATTAAACCTAAACTATTCAAACAATAACAAATATACTCTATATCCTAAATCTCTTCCTCTTTCTCTGATCCAGCTCCAAGTTGTGTTATCTTTTTTCTCAACCCACCCCATTAGAATTTGCACCATCTTGCCTCTTCACTGTAGTCCATTATTCCACCTTCCCCTTCATAGACATAATCTATCATACTTTGTCTGAAGACAGAAGACAGCTCCGAAAAGTGGAGCTCACGACTGTGACAGAATGAAGAGCTGGCAAGCAATACTTGTTTGGAAGGAGAGAACTTGGGATCGCTCACAAGTGCTCTAGACAGCCATTCTTTGCAAAAATACCACAAAATAGAGACTTATTCACATTATTTTCTAATCACTTTCAGAACCTGCTTGTTAAGGCCCTGTCACACTGCCCAACGGATGCAAAACGGACACAACGGACGAGCAAAATGTTCCATCTGTTGTTATCCACTCTCAAAAGGGGCAAAATTTGCATAACCGGAGCGGATAACACGCACGCGGGGAGGACGCAGAGCGGATGGAAAGTGGATGCGGAACGGAAGCCCAGCAGATGGAAACGGATGGGAGCGGATGGTGCATCCGCTAGTCTTCCGGGGGACCTCAGCAAAGAGGACGCGGATCGGATACAGCGGATGCACAGCGGATGCAGAGCGGAAGCCTAGCGGATGCACAGTGGAAGCCGAACGGATGCCGAGCGTTAATTGCGCATGCGGGGGGCATGCATTGCATAAGCCACACAGATATAAAGGGAAGCAGCTCGCACATGGCCAGCATTCGGAGGAAAGACCTGCTGCAGGATACATCGAGTCCTTGCCTGCCCTGCCTGCATGCCTGCCTGCAAGCCTTGCTGCCAGCCTGCCTCCAAGCCTCCTGGCCAGCCTCCCTGCCAGCCTTGCTCTCTGCCTGCCTTCCAGCCTTGCTGCCAGCCTGCCTTCCAGCCTCCCTGCCAGCCTTGGTGCCTGCCTGCCTGCCTGCCTTCCTGCCAGCCTTGGTGCCAGGCTTCCTGCCAGCCTTGGTGCCTGCCAGCCTCCCAGCCAGCCAGCAACCCCACAACCATGGGGAAGAAGCGAAAGTCTCAGCAACCTGCCGCCATCCCTGCCAAGAGGGACAGGGCCACCCTCCCGCCCCCTGTCCCTGACTCTGCTTCTGCTGGGGCTTCTGCTGCTCGGGCTCGCTCTTCTGGTGCTGGAGCTCATCCTGCTCATCCTGCTCATGCTCCCGGTCCTGCTGGTGCTGCTGCTGCTGGGGCTCCTGGTGCTTACTCTGCTGCTGATGATCATGGTCCTGCTGATCCTGCTGCTGCTGATGATGATGATTATGATCCTGATGGTGATCCTGCTGCTGCTGGTGGTGGTGGTGTGGAGGAGCAGCCCCTACCACCTGGGAGCCCCTCTGATGAGGGCCCATCTGGTCCTGCCAAAGGGAGGAAGAGGCGTATGCGGGGACGGGAGAGGAGGCAATACTTCATTGAGGAGGAACACGAGGATGAGGTGCTGGAGTGGTTGAGAGAGAATGACTATCTGTGGCGGAAGGGACACCGGCTGTACAGGGACACCAAAAGGAAGCAGGCTGCTTGGAGAGAGAGGGCGGAGAGTATGGGTTACACTTCGGAGGTGCTCCTCGGCTGGTGGAAGCACATGCACACCTGGTAGGGGAAGCTGCACCTGAAGAAATCTGGCCAGGCCACGGTTAAGCTGACGGACACAGAGACCTACGTCATGGCCAGGTGCAGCTTCCTGGAGGGTGAGATCCGCCACCAAGGAGCACCAGGAGCCCCTCTCACAACCCTCTCTCTCCGGCAGCCTGCTGAGAGCCAATCCTCTTCCGGCCGAGAGTCAGTCCCTGTCTCCAGGCAGGTTTCTGTGGAGCGTGCCATGGAGAAGAACCCGCGGACAGGGGTTTTAACTGTGGTCGAGTGTGTGGAGGACTCCCTGGTGCAGTGGGAGAAAGGAGAGGGCACTTCCACCACAGTCCTACCCGCATCCACCCACAGCTCCAGCTCCACAGAAAGGCAGAGAGCCAGACAGGAGGGACAGAGCCACACTGTCCTGCTGGAGATCAGGGACACCATCCGTAGCAGCATAGATCTCCTCTCTCAGCTGGTCCACACCGACTCCTCATCCTCCAACCGCAAGCCCTTCCTCACCTATGTCAACCAGACCCTCAAGAACATGGAGGAACCCCAGTACCAGGTGGTGAAGGACTGGATCACCGAGCTGCTTCACAACCCTCCAGAACCAGAGGAACCTGCTCCCACCCAGTCCAGGTCTGCTCCTCCACCCCAGGTGATGTCCCTCCCATTCCAAGGCTTCCCACAGCCCCTCACCTACCAGGGCTACGGCTACCAGGAGGTCCAGCAGCACAGGCAGCAGCCCTTCCCAGTCCAGGCACAGAGTCATCGGACGACACCGTTGCCACCGGTTCCACTGATGCCACCGATGCCACCCACGACAATGATCCCACCGATGACAGCGATGCCACCCACGCCAGTCCTCACCCAGCTGCAGACCAGACAGCCCCACTACACTATTCCTTCCTCCACCCCACAGCCAAGCCCGGCCTCAGTACATCTGTCATCAGTACTGGGGCTGACACCCCATGACATGGAGGAAGGACCTCTCAGCATCGCGGGTCTGAGCCAGCTGTCTGAGAGCTTCCTCAACACACCGTCCCATTGTCCTCTCAGGGCCAGGCACCCCAATGACCATACAGACCAGCACTCCAGCACCACCCACTTCCACAGCACCTGGACCCTTCACCCCTGAGACTGGGCACACCTCTGAGTGACCAATAAGAGTGCCAGAGACTGGGTAGCTGGCTACCTGTGGACTTTATTTGGACACTTGACTTGGGTCATTTTTGTTTTACAGCTTGTTGTTCAATAAAGTTTATCTTTGATTCACACACTTGCTTCATTTCTTTTTTTGTAATAAAGTCTAGTTGGAAACTTTTAGAATTGGTTTAAGCCTTTGCATGCTTGGGGGATGGGTTAAGATAGCAGTGGGGTGGGCAGGGATAACTTTGGGATGGGTTAAGATAGCTGTGGGATAGATAAACCTCCAGTGCAAGCATAGTGGGACTGTACAGTCCACCCTCCCAGTTGCCACACCTTTGGCCCTTCATTAGCAATCACTGATCCACACATTTGAACATAAACACAACTCTTTATTAAACGCCCTGTTCATTGTAGGCCCACCCAACATACATGGCCCAATCTCATCCGTGTGATGAGACAGGGTGAAGGAAGCACCCATTAATCATCTAACATCCTGTCTTGCCACTCCACTGCTCCAGCTGGGGAGTTGCACCAGTGTCTCAGGAGGTTGCGCTGCTTCTTCCCTTCACGTGAGGCTCTGTTGGGGCCTTGCACATCCTCAGTGTCTATCAGGTTTCGCCCTTGCCTCCATTCCCCAGGCTCCATGTCCCCATTGCCTTGCTGGAGGTCCACGAGCCTGTTCTGCAAGACTGGGTAGCGGGTGCGCATGAGATTGTGCAGGATGCAGCAAGCTTCCACGATCCTCCTCATGGTCTCTGGGTGATGCTGCATGGTGGTGAGAATACCTGGAACCTGTTGGCCAGGATGCCAAAGGCGTTCTCCACCACCCGCCTTGCCCTGGACAGCCTGTAGTTGAAGATCCTCTCTTCACGGGTGAGGCATCTGGAAGTGTAGGGCTTCATGAGGTAGGTTCTGAGGGAGAAGGCGTCATCCCCCACGATGAAGTAGGGCACATCTTGCATGTCATTGGGCAGGGGGTCTGGATCTGGAAAGCCCATGATGAGGTTGCGTTCCAGCCCCTCCTTGAGGTCACTGGCGTTGTATACCTGGGCATCTGAACATGAGCCGCTGCCTGAAGCATCGATGTACATGAACTTGTAGTCAGCATCGACCATGGCGAAGAGGACGATGCTGAAGAAGCCCTTGTAGTTGTGATAAGTGGACCCCGACTTGGGTGGTGCTTTGCAGGCCACGTGATTGCCATCTATGACTCCAATGGTGTGTGGGAAGTTCTACCTCTGATACCACTGCTCTGCAACTTTCTTCCATCCTTCTTCAGTGGAGGGGCACTGGAGGAGCTCCTCCAGGTATTCTTCGATGATGGCCTGCACCACGTCTCTGACCACAATGCTGATGGTGTTGGGTGGCACCCTCCAGCCATACTGCATGCTGCTGTAGGTGGTCCCTGAGGCCAGGTGAGTGCCACCTTGACCCCAGGTTCCAGGCTGGGCCAGAAGTTGGTGTTTGCCTTGGTCAACCTGGGTGTCAGCCACTGCACAACTTCGTCAAACATGGCTGGAGGCATCCTCATGAAGTTCTGGAATGCCCGAGTGTCTTTGTTCCTGAGCTCCAACATCAGCTTGTTGTACAGTCCGTCCTCTGTTCTTCTGGTGATCCATCTTCGGACCCAGACGCTTCTTGGCCGCCTCCTTTTCTTCCCGTAGTAGAGTTCACAGAGCCTGTAGATGGCTTCGCACTGTTGCAGAAGGATGGTGGCTGCCAAAAGGACTGTGTTACGATCCACGGTGGACATGACTGGATGCTGTGGAAGAGGAAGAGGCAGATGAAGGCTGCAGAGGTCTGCACAGCTAGGCTGCTAGTCTGAAAATGAGATGTGGGTGAGTTGCTCCCCCTTTTTATAGGCAGTATAGGTGTCCCTTTGCATCCTCTAGGCATCCTCTAGGCATCCTTACTATCCGAGATAGGTCCCCTCTGCGAACATTTTTTCCATTTTAAATGTTTTGTTTCCGTGCTGCATCCGTTCTGCATCCGTTCTGCGTCCGTTCCGCCTCCTCCCTGCGTCTGAGCGGATGCGAGTTGTGCAGATGCGCAGCGGATGCCTAGCGTATATAGCGGATGCGTAACGGATGCAGAACGGATGCATAGCGGATGCAGAACGGACGAATTGGATACATTTTCTGCGCAAAAGTTTTGAGCAGCTCAAAACTTTCTGAGCGGATGAAACGTCCATAAACGGATGCTGGACGGATAGAGGGGAAGCAAAATGGAGGCAGTGAGTACATCACGTTTTCCAACGGATGGCAAGCTTTTTTGTCCGTTTTGCATCCTCTTTGCATCCGTTGGTGCAGTGTGACAGGGGCTTTAACTGCTTTCATCTATTAGAAACATTTGGACTGACTTGATTGAGAGCACTGAGTGAGTTTCATTCAAATCTTAATAAAAGAAGTCCTAACTACTTAAATAACTTTTTAAAAAAGTTTCTCAAATAAACAGCAAGAAGGCAATTGAAATATTGTTTTTAGAAAGTTACAAATGGACTAAAAATCCAGATAAATCTGAAATGATATTTTGGAAGCACTTATGAAAAAATTATCTGTGGGAAAACATTTCATTTTGAATGTTTTTTTAAAAAAATATGTTTTAACATAGGACCAATTCCAGAACCTTAATCCATACACCATGCTGTGTTTCCTCTTCTATCCTTCTCTACCCTGGATTGAAAAATCCAGGTTTAAGTTTCTTCAAAGCCATGGAAACTCTTAACTTTGAATCCAATCTACTTCACAACATTGTTATAAGGATAAATTGAAGGTAGATATCTATGTATGCTGCCTTGAAGAAAACATGAAAGATAAATCAAACAAAAGAATTATCTACCATTGAAATAATTCATTAACTAGCTGATCAGCAGGTAAATAGGAAACTACAAGTCAACATAGGGTACTGTCTTCTGCATACAACCAGCATCAAAGATTGTCTTCTAAAGCAGAGTTTCCAACCTTTCTGGCTTTGCGGATAGGGTGAGGGGACAGATCGTTCTCCGTGAGTGGTGGGCAAGCACATGAATATGCATGCAGCTCCATTTGAATGAACAGGTTCTAAACAGCTCAAGGCCTGGTAGTGGGATGCTGCATGGGAATTAGGGAGCCTCTTCTATTATAAATATAAAGGTCAGAATCCAAAAAGTCAGAATGAAAAAGCTTTGGAAATTAATACTATAAAGGTGCCATTATAGCTTGCATGTTGGTACTCAAAAACGTAAGATAGAAGTGGAAGAATCTTAAGTATATAAATTATAAAATACAAGTCTGGGTGGGGGGGGAATTGCATCTTTCAGAACAATATATTACTTATTATAGGGCACATATTAAAAAAAAGTACCAAAGTTTACTACTTCTAATTTGACGAGTGATATAAAAGTAATCTCTTAAGAAATATAACATTATTTGCAAATTGAGCAAGAGGACCCCAATGATAGCCATATATAATCAGTTGTCACCTTGCAGCTCAATTAGCCCTCATGTAAAAACGAGGCATGTAAGGAGAAATGAGGTTTTGACATTATCTCTGCCAGCAAGATAATTACACAGTCTTCATTTAACAGTAGGGCAACACTACTGTAGCAACAAATTAACTCAGCTCCATTTGCAATTCATGGTGTGTTTTCTCATTTAACACCATTTGTCTTACTCCAGTGAATGTTTCCATTAGTTTTATTCAGCACAGCAAAATACTTTATTTTGACTTCAACATTACATCACTAAATCACTATATCTTTATCCCAGTAACTTTAAGCATGTCGATATATGTCTGATTTTTTTAAAAAAAAATCTGCATTTTTACTGAAAATTTTCAGCATAGTTTACCAATCCTTTTTTTCATTCTTCATCCATTTCCCTGAAATAAAATTTCCTTTCGTTATTAATAAAAATAGATATATTCTAATTAAATTGCAAATAAAACCAACAAAAGCAACCTAGTTTATTGCTACAGGGAAGTATTAGTTCTGAATCACTGCTGAGTCAGTGAAAATACTTTATGCATTTGGACAGTTTCACAAAACTCATTCACTCTTGCCTGCTTCTCTTTATATAGTTGTACCTGTGATTTAAATATACAAGCACTACTACTATAAGCAGTTTTCTTTAAAATTACTTTGGAAAATACACTTTAAGTCACAAATTCTGATTAGAAACAGAGTCTGGGTAGCATGATAGTTAGTGTATGATTGTAAATATCATAGAAAGAATTATCTATCCTGCTAAATCAAGGGTCTTCAAACTTAGCAAGTTTAAGACTTCTGGACTTCAATTCCCAGAATTCCTGAGCTAACATGACTGGAGGAGCAATTCTGGAAGTTGAAGTCCACAAGTCTTAAAGCTGTCAAGTTTGAAGACCCTTGTGCTAAATCATGGAAAGGGATAGTTTGACTGTAGTGATAATGAAAACATTTGGAAAAAGTACTGCTCATTCCAATTGTAGACAGCAAGATTTTATTTATTTTATTATTTATTTATTTGCTTTCATTGTTTTTAGAAATAATTCAAGGCAGCTAGTACTCTCTCCTGTTATTTTCCCCCCATAACAATCCTGTGAGATGAGCTGGGTTGAGAAGAGTGACTGATCCAAAGTTACACAGTTGGCTTTCATGCCTAAGGCAAGACTAGAACTCACTTTTCATCATGGTGCCTTAACTGTTAAACCAAACTGGCTCAGGAAAATATCGGATTATATTCACACTTTAATATTATAGCAATAGACAGAGGAGACCTAATGGTCACAACAGCTACAGTATTTCATTCCACCCATTTCATTCAGCTCTGCACTAGGCCATGTGATTTGAAAGGAAGAATGAAAGGGACACATGGACAATGAAGGAATCAGCAACCTTTCAAACCATTGCCCAACTGCCTATTCCACAATGGAGTTTTTTTTCCCCTCGGTAGGATTTCTTATTTGTGGGAAGATGCCTTATCCATACTCTCCAGTATGTTTTTGTGCATTCAGCTCCAGCTGACTACCATAGGACACCTCTATCATTAACCAATATGAATGATCTGAACAGGTCTTCCATCTGAGCCTAGTTACATTTGCAACCTTCACACGGAAAACAGAAGTATGAAAATGCAGACCCAAGTATTCTATCACAGCTCATTATAAATTAAAAGAACTAAAAGTATCAGAGATAAACCTGTGGTAACTTTCTACATTGAAATGTCACTTTTTTCCTTCTTAAAATAACCTCTGATTGATAGCCACCTGACTGTCTTTAGTTTAGAAAAAAAAACTTTGTTTAATTTATCACATTATTTAACACATACATTTTGAACTTTGAGACAATGTCAAAGCAAAACAACTGATTCTCAAATTAATAAACAGAAGGACAGTTGATCTATCTGAGTCGATACAAGATCTATTTATCCCATAGCCAAAGAAAGGGTGTCATTTTCTGTTACGCGAATTCAAGGTGACTGCTTATATTTTGAATTGCTGGACTAATTCTAGCCTGAGCAAGAATCTGTCTTTTATTTCATAATTACTTCCTGTGTCAAAACTGCTAGATGTCCTTTTGTACCAGCCTATTAAGGCTGTTAACTATAAGACAGCAAAGTGTGATTAAACATTATTACTGAGCCTCCATTTAGAAAATAGGAAAATTTAAAAAAAGGTTAACAAAATGGCAAACAAGCAAGTTGCACTCTTTAACAAACTTTTAAAGTCAGTTTAAAAGTGACTTTAAACCTTATTCTCCTATGAGCTGTTCAGAGCATCCAGTAGTGGGAGGTGCTTCAGTCTCCACATTCATAGGCTGAGCTTGATTTGTGGAATGCTCCTCCTCCTCCACGTGACTCCTTATCAGCTTTCCCCAGCTTTTGCTCAGCCTTGTGAGAGACAGGCAGTGCTTTCGATTCTTCCTTGACCAAAACAGGAATCTTAGTTCGTGAACAGCAGGTTTGATTGTAATTCAGTTTTGTCTTTAGCCTTCTTTCCAGTCTTCAATTAGCCTGACAGTTCTGTTTAGGGGAAGCGCCCCCCAAAAAGGTGGCGGGAGGTTTCTGGTTCTGCTCTGCACCACCTCCCCACAGCCAATTCAATTACCTCTGCCAGTTTGGTTGCCGCTGTGCCTTTAATTCCATTTCTGTGCTAGTGGCTTGATTTTTCGTTTAAAAAACAAACAAACCCGAGTTGTATTGCCTTTACCCCCCTCCGAACGCCGTTCCTTCAGTGGGGAAGTAATTAGTGTTAATTTCCCCTCTTTTCTCCGCCGTTCTGTTAATTTGAGAACTCCAGCTTTGTTTGCAAGGCGGGAAGCTACTGCTGAGAAGCGCACGAAAAACCTAACCCCTGGAGGCCATCTTGAGTGCCATCTCATGGCTGTGCACCTTGTCTGCCTTTCCTGTGCTGTGTGAGGTATTCTCTGCTCAAAGCAGCAGGATCCCTCCAGGATTCTGAAAGCAATTTTACCCTCGTTTTGGTTACCTGCACTCGAGGACAATTACTTTGCTTTAAAAATCATTGGCTAAACCCTCACAGCCTTACTCTCAATGGCACAGCAGCAAGCATCTCGACCCTGTGTCCGCCTGTGCATGGAAGCTGATGAAGGAACTTACAATCATCAACCCGGATCTTAGGCGTTCGCTGTTTGGCTAATTGGATTATATGTTAATCTTGGTTGTTCTCTTATTAATATTGGAATATATATATACATACATACATACATACATACATACATACATACATACATATATATTTATTTGTTTGTTTTTTTAAGTTTTCACGGGTGAAAACTTTTTTTAAGTTTTCACGGGTGAAGCTGAATGCAGTTCAGCTTCCTTTGGGCATTATCCCACGTCATTGTAATGTTTTTAAAATTGTAGCAACATTTCAGCAGAATCTCATCTGCCATCATCAGGCTTCTGTATGGAGTTTGTATGTGGGTCAGGCTATCAAAAGTGTTGGTTTTAAATTTGAGGCCAGCCTATTGTTCTGCCAGGATGTTTTTTTTCTGCTGAAACGTTGCTATAACTTTAAAAGCATTACAATGCCATGGGATAATACCCGAAGGAAGCTGAACCACATTCATATATATACATATATACATATATACATATATACATATATATATATGCGCTGTTTAGCTTCCTTCGGGTATTATCCCACGTCATTGTAGTGCTTTCAAAGTTGTAGCAACGTTTCAGCAGAATCTCATCTGCCATCATCAGGCTTCTGTATGGATGTGGGTCTCACAGCTTTTGGTTTCAAATTCGAGGCTGGCCTATTCTGATTGGCTGGGAGTTTTGGTCTGTGTTCAACAGACTTGGAGTTTGATTGATTGGTGTTTCTGGTTTCTTCTATCTGTTTTGTGGCTTTGATTGGCTGGCAACATTCTGTTCCTGTGTTGGAGGCTTTCAGTGCAGCTTGGCTTCGTGTGAAAGGACGGCTACTATCCATTAGGAAGCCAGGTTTCACCTGGGTGCCTGGTGGGGGGGTGTTCGAGTTGGAGGCATCAAAGGGAGTCTGTGCTCAGGTGTTTGCCTGGTTTGTGGTGTGGAGATCTTTCTGTTTGAGAGTGCAGGCTTCCAAATGATTGACAGTCTGCTGGAATCATCTCTTCTATTCATGCTTTCAGGTCTTTTTTCAATCTCTATGGCTTCTCTGATGATTCTGTGGCTGGGGTTTTCTATAGTGGCTAGGGTTTTAGTGCCATTGAAGTTGATGCTGTGACCTGTGGTTTTCACGTGTTGGACGAGTGAGGAGGTGTGTTCCAGCTTTTTTACTGCATTTTTGTGTTCATCTAGGCGGGTACTTATTCTTCCATTGGTCTGTCCAATGTATGTGGCCGGGCATGATGTACAGGGAACTTCGTATATGCCTTGGTTTTCCAGGTCAATTTTGTCTTTGGGGTTTTTAAGGATGGCTGCTATTTTTTTTGTCTGTTTTGAAGGCAGTCTTGATGTGATGCCTGTGTAGTATCTTACTGATTTTATCTGTAGTACCTCTTATGTATGGCAAGACAGCTGTTCCATAGGTCTGTTGATCTTCTAGGTCTCTGTTATGTCTTGGTGTGTTTTTATGGATCGAGTTGATGATTTTGTTTTTGTGGAAGCCATTGGCTGTCAATACTTTAGTCAGGGTGCATAGTTCAGTCTTTATATGTGTCTTGTCTGCCAGGCGTTTGGTTCTGGTAATTAGTGTTTTAGCCACTGAATTTATCTGTGCTGGGTGGTGGTGGGATTGGGCGTTGAGGTAGTGGTTGGTGTGTGTTTTCTTCTGGTATATGGTGTGTCCCAGTGTGCCATCTGTTCTTTTGTAGATCAGTACATCTAGGAATGGTAGTTGTTTGTTTATTTCCGTTTCCATGGTGAACTTGATTTTGGGGTGTGTGTTGTTTAGGTGTGTTAGGAAATTGTTTAGGTTTTCTTTTCCTTGGGGCCAAATCACAAATGTGTCATCGATGTATCTTAGCCATAGTTTGGGTTTGTGGGTGGCATTAGCCAGGGCTCTGGATTTGAATTCTTCCATGAACAGGTTTGCAATGACAGGTGACAGTGGTAATCCCATAGGGGCTCCTTCAATTTGCTTGTATCTTTGTCCTTTGTATTTGAAATATGTGTTGTTTAGGCAGTGTTCTGTTAGTTCCATGAGGTCTTTAGTTGGTTGGTATTTATTTTTGATGATTTCAAGAGTTTCTTTTATCGGGACTTGAGTGAATAGTGAAACCACGTCGAAACTTACAAGCAGATCTTCTTGTTCCACGTGTAGATCTTTGAT
>BLBF01000018.1:38209713-38237600 GCA_015471245.1 Laticauda colubrina | reverse complement strand
GGGAGGCCGTATAATTTGGGGCATCTAGAAGATTTTTCTCTTGGGATGATCGTCTGTTGGATTTCTTTGCTCATGTGGCTGGTTATAATTTTCTTCTTGGTTAATTTTTCTAGATATGTGGTTGGGTCTGTGTTTATAGGTTTATATGTGGAATCTTGGAGTAGGTCTGTCAATTTTGTTTCATAGTCTTTTCTGTCCATTACTACTGTGGCATTTCCTTTCTCTGCTGAGAGTATTATTATGCTGTTATCATTTTTCAGGGCTTGTAGTGCTCTGAATTCATCTTTTTGAAAATTATTTTTTGGTGGTTTCGTTGTGCATAAGATGTGAGTAACCTGGTGTCTTATTCTGTCAGCTTCATCTCAATTTAATTTGGTTAGGCTAGATTCTACTGCACATATGATGGATTCTGTTGGGATTTTTTTGGGTGCTATGGCCTAATTGAATCCTTTGGATAGGACATCTGTTTCATGTTCTAATTTTTTTAGTTTCTTTGAGAGTTTTTCATTTTTGTAAGTGGTTTCAGTTTCAGCTCTCCAAGTTGTAAGTTGTTTTATCTTTTCCCAAAGTAGAGGGTGGATTTTGTTGCTCAATTCCAGGTGTTTTGCTAGCAAATCTTTGTTTAACTGATCCAATTGGAATCTTTTACTGTGAACTTCATTTCTGAGTAAAGCCATCTCTGTTCTTTTCAGGATATGTTTGGTATCTGCTGTGTGCTTTTGAAATGTTAATTTGAAGCAGGTTGGTGTTGCATTGTTGTCTCTGCAGCTGCATAGGAATTTTAGGTCACATAGTATTCCTGCTCTTTTAACTTCCAGCTTCTCATAGCTTTTGATCTGGCTGTTTATTTCCTCCCCGTAGTGGTCAGATATTTGTTTTTTTAAGCTTTCGCGGGAACTTACATGTGTGCTGTTCAGCTTCCTTCGGGTATTATCCCATGTCATTGTAGTGCTTTCAAAGTTGTAGCAACGTTTCAGCAGAATCTCATCTGCCATCATCAGGCTTCTGTATGGATGTGGGTCTCACAGCTTTTGGTTTCAAATTCGAGGCTGGCCTATTCTGATTTGCTGGGAGTTTTGGTCTGTGTTCACCAGACTTGGAGTTTGATTGATTGGTGTTTCTGGTTTCTTCTGTCCGTTTTGTGGCTTTGATTGGCTGGCAACACTCTGTTCCTGTGTTGGAGGCTTTCAGTGCAGCTTGACTTCGTGTGAAAGGACGGCTGCCATCCATTAGGAAGCAAGGTTTCACCTGGGTGCCTGGTGGGGGGTGTTCGAGTTGGAGGCATCAGAGGGAGTCTGTCTGTGCTCAGGTGTTTGTCTGGTTTGTGGTGTGGAGATCTTTCTATTTGAGAGTGCAGGCTTCCAAATGATTGACAGTCTGCTGGAATCATCTCTTCTATTCATGCTTTCAGGTCTTTTTTCAATCTCTATGGCTTATCTGATGATTCTGTGGCTGGGGTTTTCTATAGTGGCTAGCGTTTTAGTGCCATTGAAGTTGATGTTGTGACCTGTGGTTTTCATGTGTTGGATGTATAGTTTTTTTTAAAGTTTATTGAGTTTGTACAAACTCTATACAGAAGCCTGATGATGGCAGATGAGATTCTGCTGAAACGTTGCTACAACTTTAAAAGCACTACAATGACATGGGATAATACCCGAAGGAAGCTGAACAGCACATATATATATATATATATGTATGTATGTATGTATGTATGTATGTATGTATGTATGTATATATATATATATATATATATACACATACATACATACATACACACATATACATATACATATATACACACATACACATACATACAACTATCACCACTCCTAGGAGCAATTACAAAGCAATTATAGCAATAATATTATAATAATTATTACAATAATAATCACTCATGGCAATAAACTATTTGACAGTATAATATTTTAATTTCAAGAAAATATTATTACTGAGATACGACTCTTTATATATATATAGACACCAGTAAAAAATAAAAATTTAAATTTTAAAAAATAAAAGAGGGCAATAAGAACTTTATCAGGGCAACCGTTTTTGACTCAGATCGGACCCTGTGCGCGCCAACTGTCTTGTCCCCAATTTATATTCAATTACTGTTATTCTGATTTTAATCAAAATGGCAGATGGTAGCACCTCTCAGACCCCTTGCTTGAAAGCAAAAGTCAAATCAAGACACATTGGAAATTCTAAAGCCTCAGAAAGGACACCTCAAGGTGTCATAAGGCCTTACAAAAGCAAATAGACAGGCATACTCAAGAGGTCCACACTATATCACAGGGTGCCTCCTCTTCCAGTCCGTCAGTTTCTTCACACCTTCCTCCTCCCCAAGATCTCTCCCTTTCACCCAGACGCAGCTTAACTCCACCAGGAGAACAGGTCCATGTTTCTGGAACATCGACCAGATGGGCTCCTGAAGTCACATTCACTCTGACAGCCGATAGTCCTCGCCAGAGTGACAGTTTCATTGAGGAGGACCCGGAAAGGATGAAAGCCTGGATGGAGATGGCTATTCGCCAAGGGATTGCAGCCGGGCTCCAAAACGCTGTAATGTCCAGACCTTACCCTGTGGCTACCGACCAAGATTCCCAACCGCTGAGGTCACTGACCAGGTCGGAGAAACACCAGACCCAGGTACATTTACAGAGGGAGACACCCCCCCTCCAAGGGCGGGTGGAGGAGGAGGAAGTAGATGAAATCATTCAAATGGCCGAGTCTGAATTGGGATCAATGCACGATAGCGAGCCCCTGTCAGAGGCAGACCCCTTAGAAGGGGAAATGTCTGAGGATGAAGGTCTTATTCCTGACCAGCCTGCTTTTACAGGCTTATTTCGGCCACAGCTTTTCAAATCTCTCTTGTTTAAGGCAAAGAACATTGCAGGCCTAAACAAGCCAAAACCATCTGACACACCTAACCCTTCAGGGGAGGGACCAGAGGACATGATCTTCAACCAACCAGTAGTTAAAGCAGGGGTAATTCCAGTTCTACCCATATTTTTGGACCTGGTGCAGAAGCAGTGGGCTTCTGCAGCGGTATACACCTCCCCAACTGGACATGACAGGAAATATTTCAACTTGGACCCTGATTTTGCAAAGTTACTGAGTACCCCCGAGGTAGACCAGCCTATAGTAGCTTTAGGGTCCCCCTCTATTCCCAGTGAGGTGCTGGAGGCCTTAAAGCTGGAGGAAAAACGGGTTGAACTAGCCCAATGCAGAGCTCATCAGTCTGACGCGTGGGCTATCACATCAGCCATGGCTGCCTCCTTTTTCATGCTGTTGTCTCTTAGATAGCTTTGTCTTTTGAAACAACATGTTCCTTCTTCTAACATTAGGGCACACCAAGATATCGCCAAACTTACGGCAGCTGCTGAATTTTCTGCCAATGCTACCTATCACACAGTCAAGTTTTCAGCAAGAGCCATTACCTCATATGTCACAGTGCGTCGCTTGCTATGGTTAAGACATTGGCAAGCTGACTTCAAACACAAATCCAAGCTGGCCTTTGTGGGACATAGATTGTTTGGCCCTTCCTTGGATCCGCTACTAATTGAAACACGCAACAAGAAGAAAATTCTCCCTTCCCTTTTTCGGAAGTCAGATTTCAGAAGCCCCCAGTCCTTTCGGAGGGGATCCTCTCTATCTTTCTATCTGGGATCCTTCTCTTCCAGATACCAGAGACCCCCAGCAGTTAGACCAGGACAACAACCAGGTAGGTCCGACTCAGTGGACAGAAGTAGAAAGGGTGGTCAATCCAAAAGATCCTTTTGGGGAACAGGGAACAGGTCCTTCCGGCGACTAAGATAACTCCTGGGACCCAATTCCCATTGGCGGTCATCTTAAGTTATTCACTGACCAATGGGACTCCTCTACCTCTGATGCCTGGGTCAGAGATATGGTTGGCCTCGCGCTGGAGTTTAGATCCACTCTCCCAGATTCCTTCTTGTCATACCCTCCTTCCAGGGACCCGGTCAAGCATAATCTCTATCCAACATCTACTGGATATACGAGCCATCCAACCAGTAGTGACCAATCAATGAAGGCAAGGTTTTTATTCACATCTTTTCATTGTGCTAAAAAATTTGGGAGGGCGGACTGAGAGACCATTTAAAGGCTCAGGAACCCTTTGCAGGTATTATGGCTTAATTAGCTGATTAGAGTGGGACACTTTGAGCCTAGAATATTGAACCTTTTCACAATATTCTAATTTTCTGATTGTGGATTTGGGGTTTTCATGAGCTGTAAGCCATAATAATCTCAATTATGACACATCACGACTTGAACTATCTTGCTTTGCATGTAATGAGTCTATCTCATATATTAGTTTCACTTTTTAAGTTGCATTACTGAAATAAATGAACTTTTGCACGATATTCTAATTTTTCGAGTTTCACCTGTACGTATAATGAATTTGAATTAAGAATGAGCAAGGACATGTTCCCAAAACAACAAATTAATTAAACCAAAACAACAAATTAATTAAACTGAGTAAAACAAGGTTACAAAAAGGGCGTTGGTACTTACCTGATACGCCCGTTCTCTTTGAGCTGTGAAGAGCATCCAGTAGTGGGAGGTGCTTAGTCTCCGCATTCACAGGCTGAGCTTGATTTGTGGAACGCTCCTCCTCCACCACGTGACTCCTCAGCGTTCCCCAGTTTTGGCGAAGACGAGGGAAAAAAGCACTCTCATCCTCACATACAAAAAAGTTCATTGGCCGAAACAGGACTGCACCAGACGGAAAAAAAGGGTGGGGCTGGATGCTCTTCACAGCTCAAAGAGAATGGGCATATCATGTAAGTACCAACGCCCTTTCTCCTATGAGCTGCTCAGAGCATCCAGTAGTGGGACATACCAAAGCTTGGCCTGTCCTATGGGAGGGACTCTGTCTGGTCTGGAATCTCCTCCTGATCTCTGTGGACCCATTGCAGAACTCTTCTGCCAAAGGAAGCCTCAGCAGAAGCAAACACATCAATTTTGTAGTGTCTAATGAAGGGCGATGGGGAAGCCCAAGCCGCGGCCCAACAGATTTCAGTTATTGATGCCTGTGTGGCCCATGCTGCCGAAGTTGCTGCACTCCTTGTTGAATGAGCTTTTATGCCGTTTGGCACCTGCAGAGATTGGGTCTGGTATGTTTTTGCTATTGCCGCCCGTATCCAATGGCCTATTGTAGATGGTGAAACCTTGCAACCCTGAGAATTTGGCTGAAAGGACACGAATAAAGCCTCTGATTTCCTGAAAGCTGCTGTATGCTTGATATAGATTCGCAGGGGACGCCTCACATGAAGCTTATGCCATTGTCTTTCCATCCCCTGTGATGGTCTGGGACAAAAATTTGGAAGAATAAGCTCTTGAGCTCTATGAAAAACTGAATTGACCTTGGGCATAAATGTGGGATTGGGACGAAGGACCACACTATCAGCATGAAAAATACAGAGATCTTGTCTGACAAACAGGGCTGCAATTTCTGTGATACGACGAGCGGAAGTGATTGCTACCAGGAAAACTACTTTGTACGTGAGAAATTGGAGACTTGACGATTTCAAAGGTTCGAAAGGACCTTTAGTGAGAGCGACAAGGACCTTGTTAAGGTCCCAGGTGGGATAACGGTGCACTGCTGGAGGGCGTAAGTTGGTGGCTCCTCGAAGGATCTTATGTGTGGGTGATGTGAAAGAGAACTGAGACCCTTGTGATCGAGAACTGATGCCAAGGCCGCCACCTGCCTTTTTAAAATATTAGGTGACAATCCCTTATCAAGTCCCTCCTGTAAAAACTCTAGAACCTGGGTGACAGAGGGAGAGGCAGGATCAATTTGAAGTTTACTACACCATTTGCAGAAAGTTGACCATGTGGCGTTGTAAATGCGAATTGTTGAGGGGCGTCTGGCGGCTAAAATAGTGTCAATAACTCTGTTGGAGCTTTTCGCTCTTCAAACCACTCCGCGAAACCTCCAGATGGTCAATTGTAACCATTGAGGATCCGGAAGTTGAAGAGGCCCCTGAGTTAATGAGATTCTGTCTGATGGGATTCTCCAGGGGGGGGCTACTGAGAGACTGTGGAGGTCCGCGAACCATGGCCGTCTGGGCCAATAAGGCGCTACTAGAAGTAATTCTGCTCTCTTGTCTAGTAACTTCTGGATGACTTTGGGAACCAGCGGAAGTGGAGGAAAGGCATACAGGAGCCCCGGGGGCCAATGACAGTGGAGCGAGTTGTAATTCTCTGCCCCTTGGGATGGGTACCTGGAAAAAAATCTCGGGAGGTGAGTGTTGAGAGGGGAAGCAAATAGGTCTACCACCGGCTGACCAAATGACCGTGTCGCTTAACAGGGATGGGTAAAAGCGCCACTCCGACTGATCTATGGTGGCCCTGCTTAGCCAGTCTGCCTGTGTATTTGACAGACCTGAAATGTGTTCTGCTTTGATGGAAAGTATGTTGTTCTCCGCCCAGAGACACAGGCGCTCTGCTTCCCGCATTAGCTGCTTCGATTGTGTGCCCCCCTGCTTTTTTATGTGAGCTTTGGCTGTTACATTGTCTGTCAGTAATCAGTATGTGCTGACCGCATACCTGGGGGAAGAAATTCCGAAGGGCCAGGTGTACTGCACGAGGTTCCAGCCAGTTTATATTGCATGACTGTTCTATGTCGGACCATCAGCCTTGGCTTGTGAGCGACTGTACATGAGCTCCCCATCCAAACAGACTGGTGATGGTGAGCCTTTGTGGTTCCTTGAAGAGACAGCCACTGTTGATAACCGGTTTGGACCACCAGAGGAGAGACTTGAGAACCTTGGGCGGGACCCTGACTTTGTGTTTGGAGTTGCTTCGGCCGGATCGCTGGTACAGTAGCAGGAACGACTGGAGGGATCTAGTGTGAAGGCAAGCCCAAGGAATAATAGAAATACATGAGATCATTTTGCCCAACAATTTGGATAAGTCCATCAGGGACACCCTCCTAAGTGCCCTGATTTCCTGAACCAATTTTTGAATGCTATTTAGTCTATCTGGTGACAGATAAACTTTGCCTTCCACTGTATCTATGACCACCCCTAAATGGATTATCCGAGTTGATGGTGTTAATT
This sequence comes from Laticauda colubrina, assembly GCA_015471245.1. Taxonomy (NCBI): domain Eukaryota; kingdom Metazoa; phylum Chordata; class Lepidosauria; order Squamata; family Elapidae; genus Laticauda; species Laticauda colubrina. Next base: position 38,230,515 of record BLBF01000018.1, on the reverse strand, counting down.
GACTCTTCTTCCAATTTATTAAGAAGCCATGCTCTTGTAGGGATAGTAATGTGTTCTGAGTGTCTATGACTGCCTCATGGGCGGAAGGAGGTAAAATCAAAATATCATCAAGATAACACTGGAGGCGTACCGGGATGTTCCTGAGGTGAGCAGCTAGCGCTGCAAGGACCTTGGTGAAGGTCCTGGGGGGAGAGGCCAATCCAAATGGAAGGGCCACATATTCAAAGTGGTGGTTATTGTTGCAAAATCTCAGAAACCTATAATGGGAGGGCCGAATAGCAATGTGAAGGTACGCCTCCGTCAAGTCTATGGACGTTAGCACGTCCCCTTTCCTGATGCCCTGCAATATTGATTGGAGGGTATGCATTTTAAATTTGCGATATACTAAGGAACGGTTGAGATGTTTCAAATCCAGTATTTCGCTCCACCCCCCTGAATTTTTTGGCACAACAAAAAGATGTGAATAAAAACCCTGCCCTTGTTGGCTGGTCGCTACTGGTATGGATGGCTCGTATATCCAGGTGCTGGATAGCGGAATCCATGAGATTACGCTTGACCGGGTCTCTGGAAGGAGGGTATGACATGAAGGAATTTGGGGGAGTGGATCTAAACTCCAGCGCGAGTCCAAATCTAACCGTATCTCTAACCCAGGCGTCAAAGGTAGAGGAGTCCCATTGGTCAGTGAATAACTTAAGATGACCGCCAATGGGAATTGGGTCCCGGGAGTTTTCTTGGTCGCCGGAAGGACCTGTTCCCTGTTCCTCGAAAGGATCTTTTGGATTGACCACCCCTTCTACTTATATCCACTGAGTCGGACCTATCTCGTTGTTGTCCTGGTCTAACTGCTGGGGTCTCTGGTATCTGGAAGAGAAGGATCCCTGATAGAAAGATCGAGAGGATCCCCTCCGAAAGGACTGGGGGGCTTCTGAAATCTGACTTCCGAAAAAGGGAAGGGAGAATTTTCTTCTTGTTGCATGTTTCAATTAGTAGTGGATCTAGGGAAGGACCAAACAATCTATCTCCCGCAATGGGGGATGATGCCAGCTTGGATTTATGTTTGAAGTCAGCTTGCCAGTGTCTTAACCATAGCAAGCGACGCACTGTGACATGCGAGGTAATGGCCCTTGCTGAAAATTTGACTGCATGATAGGTAGCATCGGCAGAGAATTCAGCAGCTGCCGTAAGTTTAGTGATGTCTTGGTGTGCCCTGATGTTAGAAGAAGGAACATGTTGTTTCAAAAGACGAAGCCATCTAAGAGACGACTGCGTGAAGAAGGAGGCGGCCGTGGCTGATGTGATAGCCCACACGTCAGACTGATGAGCTCTGCGTAGGGACTTTAAGGCCTCCAGCACCTCACTGGGAATAGAGGGGGACGTTAAAGCCACTATGGGCTCATCTACCTCGGGAGTCCCCAGTAACTTTGCAAAATCAGGGTCCAAGTTGAAGAATTTCCTATCATGTCCAGTTGGGGAGGTGTATACTGCTGCAGAAGCCGACTGCTTCTGCACCAGGTCCAAAAATATGGGTGGGACTGGAATTACCTTTGCTTCAACTATCGGTTGGTTGAAGATCATGTCCTCTGGTCCCTCCCCTGAAGGGTCAGGTGTGTCAGATGGTTTTGGCTTGTTTAGGCCTGCAATGTTCTTTGCCTTAAACAAGAGAGATTTGAAAAGCTGTGGCCGAAATAAGCCTGTAAAAGCAGGCTGGTCAGGAATAAGACCTTCATCCTCAGACATTTCCCCTTCTAAGGGGTCTGCCTCTGACAGGGGCTCGCTATCGTGCATTGATCCCAATTCAGACTCGGCCATTTGAATGATTTGATCTACTTCCTCCTCCTCCTCCTCCAGCTCTTGGAGAGGGGTCTCCCCCTGTAAGTGTACCTGGGACTGGTGTTGTTCCGACCTGGTCAGTGACCTCAGTGGTTGGGGCTCTTGGTCAGTAGCTATAGGGTAAGGTCTGGACATTACCGCGTGTTGAAGCCCTGCTGCAATCCCTTGGCGAATAGCCATCTCCATCCAGGCTTTCATCCTCTCTGGAACCTCCTCAATGAAGCTATCACCCTGGCGAAAACCAGAGGCTGTCGGAGTGAATGTGGCTTCAGGGGGCCGTCTGGTTGGTGTTCCAGACACTTGGGCCTCTTGTCCTTGTGGAGTTAAGCTGCACCTGGATGAAAGGGAGAGATCTAGAGGAGGAGGAAAGTTTGAAGAAACTGACGGACTGGAAGAGGGGGAACCCTGAGATACAGCGTGGACCTCTCGAGAATGCCTGTCTATTTACTTTTGTAAGGCCTTATGGCACCTTAAGGCATCCCTTTCTGAGGCTTTAGAATTTCCACTGTGTTTAGATTTGGCTTTTGCTTTCAAGCAAGGTGCCTGAGAGGTGCTACCATCTGCCATTTTGATTAAAATTAGAATAACAGTAGTTGAATATAATCTGTGTACAAGGCTGTTGGCACGCCCAGGGTCCGATCTGAGTCAAAAATGGTTGCCCTGATAAAGTTCTTATTGCCCCCTTTTATTTTATTTATTCTTTTTATTTTACTGGTGTCTATATACATATAAGTCGTATCTCAGTAATAATATTTTATTGAAATTAAAATATTATACTGTTAAGTAGTTTGTTACCATGAGTGCTTATTATGATTCTAATAATTATTATAACATTATTGCTATAATTGCTTTGTAATTGCTCCTATGAATAGTGATATATGTATATTCCAATTTTAATAATAGAACAACCAACATTAATGAGTAGTCCAATTAGCCAAATAGCGAATGCCTAAGGCCCAGATTGATGATTGTAAGGGCCTTCAGCAGCTTCCCTGCACAGGTGGACACTGGCCTAGGTGCTTGCTGCTGTGCCACTGAGAATAAGGCTGTGAGGGTTTAGCCAACAATTTTTAAAAAGCAAATTAATTATCCTCGAGTGCAGGTAGCCAAAATGAGGGTAAGAAAGCTCTCAGAATCTTGAAGGAATTCTGCTGCTTTGAGCAGAAAATACCTCATACAGCTCACGAAAGATAAATAGGGCGCGCAGACACGAGGTGGCATTCAAGATGGCCTCCAACAGTTAAAGTCTTTTCGTGCGCTTCTCAGCAGCAGCTTTCTGCCTTGCAAACCAAGCCAGAGCTCAAATGAAGCCTGAGCTCTCAAATAACAGAACGGCGGAGAAGAAAGGTGAATTAATCCCAATTAACTTCCCCACTGAAGAAATGGTGTTCGTGGGGGGGGGGTGTGATACGACTTTTAAAATGAATATCAAGCCTCTAGCAAGTAAACGGAATAAAGACACAGTGGCAATCAAACTGGCAGAGATAAGAAAATTTTGGCTGTGGGGAGGTGGAGCAGAGCAGCTCCAAAAAGCCTCCCACCACCTTTTTTTTGGGGGGGGGGGGCGAACAGCGCTTCCCTTAAGCCGGGCTCTCAGACTGATAAGGATTGAAGGCTAAAGACAAAGGAAAAAACCAAAGGAAAACCGAACTGCAATCAAATCTGCTAATATTCCTGTTTCAGTCAAGGAAGTATCCAAAGCATTGCCTGTCTCGCACGAGGCTGAGCAAAAACTGGGGAACGCTGAGGAGTCACGTGGTGGAGGAGGGGCGTTCCACAAATCAAGCTCAGCCTGTGAATGCAGAGACTAAGCACCTCCCACTACTGGATACTCTGAGTAGCTCATAGGAGAAGCATCTCTCTCTCTCCCCCTCCCTCCCTCCTTCTCCCTTTTTCCCTCCCTCCCACCCTCCCTCATGGAGGAATGAACATTGGTAAATGAAGTGCAAAGAAAGCAAATGTAAAATAATGCATGCAGGGGCAACAAGTACATACACACAAGTCCTCAGCTGGTAGAGACCTGACTACAGTGCACTTCTTCCAATGAAAACATTCGCGTTCATGGAAAACATTAATCAAAGAGCATCTTCAACAAAAGGATCAAATTTCTTAAGCTATTGGAAAATAATGTCTGAATGTGTGTGTGGGGGGGAGTAAGCTTTAGATGAAAACTCTGAAAGCTGAAATCATGGGTAAATTTTGAATAATATTCCATATCTGAGATGACATCAATAGTTACAGATTCTACAGAATATTTAGCCCGTTCTTCAAATTACAGATAACAAATTCAATGCATCTATCATATAATATTCTATGTGCTGATGATTTTGAGGAACATTCATATCCTAATAAATCAGATTTAAATAATAACAAAACTGCAAAACAAAAAATTAAATACATCCACACAAATAAATACTGAGAATAGAAGTAACATTAAATTAACGTAGTTCAAAATTTGAGGAAAGAGCATTAAAACCCACAAGTTATATTGGAATAGCAAAGATTTAATTGTCTTCCTACAAACCATTCAGGGCACAAGCATTTTTTGTTTGTTGGGGTTGAGCCTAAGCCTTTTTTTCCTATCCAGGCTTTAATAATTTCTAGGCACCATAAAAACATTTTGGTATTGTCTATTCAATCCAGGATTGGAGATGTAATATTGAGTATTACCTGCATGCTAATTATATCTGACTTTAGGTGATCTTTCCAAATGGCTTCAGGCAGATATTAATAGGAGGAGGGAGTGTTGACCCAGATGCATCGTACAATGGAGAAAGAGCTTACAGCTTGATCTCTCCATCCCTATCATCACTGAGTATAATTGCCTGCTTAGGAAGGAGTAACCACTGTAAATCAGTGCCACAAACTCTTCTAATGTAACAAGGCTACCAACACTGAATGGTGGCAGATCTAGTACACAGTAAATGAATGATAAAATTTGCTTCTATAAAATGTAATGATAGCTGCCAATGCTTATGTTTTCAAAAGGGAAGACCAGAGAACTGCACTACAAATGTCTATGAATTATAATGACAACATATTCCCAGTATCAGAAGCAATAAACCTCTGCAGATCAGTTGCTGAGAACACAAATGGAGAGTTCTATGCAATGCCTGTCATCTTCTGATGCAATTATGTGAAAGCTATTCTTTTGTTTACTAAATATCTTTATCCATAGAAGCTATCAAAGTTTGATGAGAGTTTTACTGATATTGAATGACTGAAAAAGAATTCCAAAGTTTAGTGCTTGTTTCATTTACTTCAGAAACACTAAACAGACTTGCAATGTGCCAGTATGAAAAATATATAGGCCACCTTTTAATTGATTCAATTAAAGGGATCAATGGATCACTTCAATTAAAGGGGTCACTAAATGAGTTATTCATTTAGCAAAACGGCCTTATTTGTCCTATATAAATCTCACAAGGTTTCCTTATATGCCACAGGGAATGAAGTTTTCACCACAAAGATGCTAGAAATCCTGTCTAGCAATTAAATGTAATTATTATTAAAATTCTGAATATGTTTTTTAAACCTCATTGATGCCTATCAGCCTGGAAAAAAAGTACATAATCATTTCTAAAGCTCCAAAGCTTCACCAATTCATGGCTAAGAGACTTATCTTGCAATAGTGAATCTTTTTAAATATATCTCTCTTATCAAAATCATTCCAGCAGCTCAAGACATCAAAAAGGACTCTAGAACAACATCCAGGAATCTGCAAACTTCACTTGCTTTAGTTAAAACCAATGTTTATGACATCATTGTCAAAGAAGCACTGGATAAAAATGAGAAATCAGCAAAGTAGAAGCAATTACTGAGACTAACACTGATGATCATCTCACATTTGATTCTCCAGTTTCCTGGAGGAAAGTTTTATGGAATGATGAATAAAAAAATCTGGGACCTTTATATCTAAAAAAATGAAATACTATGTTCTAATTTTGAACCTCATACCAACTTGTGAAGTGTGAAGATGACATGGTTTGGGGATGATATGCTGCCTCAGGACCTGGATACGGTGCCATCACTGAAGGAAGCATGAATTCTGCTTTGTATCAGATAATTCTACAGAAGAGTATCGGGCCATCTGTCCATCAGCTGAAGCTGAAGTGCAAGTGGATCATGCAGCAAGACAATGATCCCAATCATACAAGCAAGTCTATAAGAAAATGGATGAAGAACAAATTCAATGTCTTGGAATGGCCAAGTAAAACTCCAGATCTAAACCCCACAGAGATTTTTTATCAAGATCTGGGGGGAAAAAAAATCATGCTAGAAAACCCTCAAATGTTACTGAGGGAGTACTAGACCACAATCTGAGAATGTGATCACTAATTACGGGACGTGGACAGTGGTAGTTATTGCAACTTATGATAATGTAACCAACCATTCATTTTTAACATTGGTACTGAATGTTGAATAATTTTGTTTATGAAATAAAAGTAACAAGCACCAAATGTTGATAACATTTGTTTTCGTAGACTCAGTTTCTCTACTAGTTTGACCTACATTAATTTCTGATAACTTTCAGCACCAACACAAAAGAAATGTTCAAAAAGTCTGAAAGATGACAATTGTTTTTTCACAGAACTGTAGACATCTAGTTATTTTGTCAGGAATGTTCAACATCTATTTTTATTTATTTTACAATATTTATGACCTGTCTCAATCTTGATAGATTTTGAACAAGGAACAAACATGGAAACTGAATATAAACTATTGGAATTATACAAACATTATTATTAAAGTCACAGGCATCCTTACAGTAAACTAATATAATCATGCAGAAACATATACTGGGACAAAAATGTGTTGATAGTTTATGAAATGCCAGTGTGATCAGGGACATTTGAAACTCCAGGGAGAGAAAAGTGGGAGCCACACAGAGAAGGTATTGCCTCATCCACTCCGTAAAGAAGACCTGAAACATTCCTTTTTAACATAGGTAGAATTCTGGTAAGACATTTCGCGGTATTTCTAGTGCTGTTATAAGATCTTTGAACTTATATAGTATGGTACTTTTATGCTCAAGCCTCGAACAGACAGTTGGTTTAACTGAAAACAGGAATGAAATTTTTCCATGGGTCACTGATCTTTTATCAAAATTAATGTTGAATCTAGAGTTACACTTGGATAGACAAAACTCGCCTCAGTGACAATGCAAGTAATGTACAGTGTAAGCATTTTAATTGAAAACATTCTTATTTGCAAGAAAAGCTCACTAAAATCAATAGAACCATTTTGGGGGGTAAACAAGGACTTGCAACTGCTAATTCTGAACAAGCAACAATAAATGAGGACAGAAGTGATTGGTACTTCAAAGTATCTAGAGCACAAATATCAGATAATAGATTTTTGAACTGGCTGGCAATGGTTTCATAAGAATTCAGTGAGGAGATGTCAAGGGATCTATGACAAATAATTCTATGTCATGTGATATATAATGGTTACTCTACCATATAGTCAGGCTGCCCCTGCCTTTGGTTTAAAATAGAACATGTTCCAAAAAGAGCTGTATAAAACTATATAAAAAGATAATATATATATTCAACAAATATGTAAATAAATAATTCTATCTTTCAGGCTGAAAAGTATCAAGAATTCAGAACTGACATTCCTAGATTTATTTTTATTGAACTGCAGTGATCCAAATACATTCACATCATGAAGTAATTCCTTTTGAATTAAATGAATTCTATTATAATGGAATGACTGAGAGACTTGAAAGAATTGCTTACAAATGCACACGGAGTGGGGGTGGGGGTCAATTGCTAAGTCTAAATTAAGATGTCGGCTATGAAGTTTCCAATAGGACCTTGACATGACTGTTGACCTACTCATGACATGATCACACCAATAAGGATTTGGAATTCTATTAGTATTACCAGAGGAAAAAAGTCAAGGAGTCATCAGGAAAACAAATCTATATCTGCTACTCCATCAGCCAATTACTGTTGTTAAAGTGGAATTAGATGGGTATTGACAATGTGAAGGGGATAAGGATTAAACAGATGACTGAGTATACAACTAGCTACATTGCCATGCTTTGCTGCATAATTTTTAAAAAAAAAAAACTGTCTGAGAAAGTAAAAGAACGTTTCGCATCAAGATATTATTATGAACTTCAAAATATCCTTGACAAGAATAAGTATTTATATAGTATAACAACAAAAGAAAATATAACTTATTGAATGAATAAAGAACTGCACAAGACTGCCCAATAAATTATACTATTAATTTGATATAATAGCTCACCAACAATTACCTAATGTGTTCAGGATTTTGATTAATTATAAATAAATAAATATTCAAGTAATTTCTTTCAATTGTACTAAAAAGTGTCAGGGAGGCATGAACTTAATAGTAAATTCCATATCTTTGATATAGACAGGCAATATAACGCTTCTCTCATTGTGCCCAACCCTTTCCCTGCAGTGAAGCACTGCCTCAGATATAATGTACTGTCCTTCACAAGGTATTATCATAAATACAACAATGATTGCAAGAAATTTACTTATATACGCCATAATTTAGAGGAGTAATTACAGTTAAATTAGCTCTTCCTTTACATTAAAATAGAAACAAATGTTTTCAAACTCTTCATAATTGTTCTATTGGAAGAGGAGAAAGGAGAATCCTTACTACCAATTGTTTCATGTGATATCTGAAAGGGAAGGAAGAAGAAATTAACAGCTACATGTTCATGATCATACACAGGACATGTATTTGGCTAACATATTTAGCTCATTTACCTCAGGACTGAAAACACTGTTAATGACTCGTTATGGGCAAGTTCTTCTGCTATTGGGAAATCAATTGCATTGACTAGTACAGTAGTCCTCTACTTGCAATTATTCAAAGTTATGACAGACCCTGAAAAAGGGACTTAACGACCAAGATTTTAAGGTCCTTCCCACAATCATGGAGCTGCATTTTGATCACCTGGAATGGGGCTGGCCTTTATAGCTGTCTGCACGTCCTGGGGTCAACGTGACCATGATTTAAGATGTTTTTGCCAGAATCCAGCATTTACTTCTGGTCTATGGCAAAAAATGCCCATAGCACACAATGGGTTCGTTGAACAACCAGTGTTCACTTAATGAATAAAGCATTTGCTTTATGATTGCAACAACAAAACATTGTACAGCTGGGCACAGTCACTTGATGACTCACTTTACAACCATCACAACTTACAACCATAATTACGGGCTTAATGATGATCATAAGTCAAAATAAGCAATGGCTTCCAAGGATGGAAACTTTTGTTCATTGTTTCTTTTTGTATTCAAACCATTTTAATTACAATTTTTTCTTTCCTCAACCTTTTGTGTTCCAATTGTATTTTTTTCTTCCTTAGGCAGGAGATGTTTTTTAAAAAAATATTACAGTGGTGAATATACATTTAGTAGCTTTATAAATGGTAATTAAAATCCATTCTATGGATTTAATTTGTATGTTTAAATAATAAAGTCTAAATTTATAAAGGCTAAACTGCAGAATTAAACATTAGTGAAAGTATTAACACTTTCATAAATAGAAAAAAGTATTGAAATATTATCCAGTACTAACTCCCTCACACTAAATAACTCTCTATTTTGTTCCAACCAGATAGTTTACTTGTTAGAATATTCTATCCCTGACTTATTTGATAAGCTGGCATGAACAAGGGACTGAACTTTCTACTTTCACTTTCTTTTTTTGTTCTCTCTTAAGGATTTGATTCATAAACCAACATTAAATTCTGTTTTGGACATAGAATGAAACAATGGGGGGGAAGATAATCAGTGAAAGTACGGTCAAAGAGTAAGTTGTGGTTGCTAAACAATGGATTACCAAACACAAAATGAATATCAGATATTCTAGACCAGTGGTCCCCTACCTTTTTTGTACCAGGGACCAGTTTCACGCAGAAACACTTTTTCATGGACTGGCAAAATCAATTCTTCCCCAATAGTAAAGGGCTTCTTTACTATTTCTTTACTAAAAACATATTTTTATATATATTTTAATCATGATTAGTCATTCTTTGCGGCCCGGTACAAAATGATCCACGGCCTGGTACCGGTCTGGGGCCTGGTGGTTGGTGACCCCTGTTTTAGACTACACTATTTCTTGCCAAATTTCCAGAGAATATCAGTTAGCGGGAACAATTAAATATTTTCCATTTATACTTCTGCCAGTAAATATGGATATCAGTTGACATTATAAAAACAATTGATGAACAGAAGATCAAATCTTTATTATAGGAAAAATGTATCCAAAACAGTTAAGTGGGAAAATAAAACTTGCACAAATAAAATTATTCTGTAGTCTCTCTTTTGGCTAGAATATAACACCCTGTACCTTTAAAGTAAAGTTGCATTGTGACTTCAACATGATAAACTAATGCAAGCATCAGAAAGTTGCATGTATTTTATAGTCCCATTCATATTTTCTATAACATATTATTGGCAGAATGAAAGGCTGAATGAATCCCTGGTAAGATTTTATTCTGGAAAGCAAGGATTCTTTCCAGAACTAATTACAGTTTTTTTAAAAAAAATTCTTGAAGCTTTTCTAATAGCAACATAAAAATTGTTCAATACATTTTCACAACCTTGATCATTTTTCTCATTGGCTTGATATACTGAAGCATTGCAAGTCCTAAAAGAGATCTTATGTTCTTTTGACTGATCGTAGCGTACTCTGGTTAACATTAAATAGTATGACATAGAACCTATATTTTCTACCTAGGCAAATTTCACTTTATGTATTAATGTACTTTATGTATTAATTTATTTTATGTATTAATGTACACTCACTGGCCTCACTTGGCTACCCAAGCTATGTGACTTTTAAGGGTGAGAGAATATCAACAATATTTGCTTCATACTATGTATATTCTTGATTAACCAAGAGAAACGATAAGTAATTACTCTGAACATTCATACAATAGTATTTTAGGATTAATTTTCAAACAAGCCAAACAGATTTTACAAGGTCTGCTACATACTTTATACAGTGAAAATGTCAGAAATGATGACATTTTAAATAAATGTCACTCTTTCAGTTATTAAATGAATAAATGGCACTCTTTCAGTTATTAAACTATTTTTATGACACTCTTTCAGTTATTAAATGAATAAATACTTCTTATTCAACCGTGCAATGCATCTTCCTGTTGATTCAATAAAGTTCCAATTAAGTGACAATAAGCCTGTTTGATGGGAAGATGTTCTTCCTCAGATTAATAAAATAGTTGGCACTTTGAGTTTGCAGATTATTTAATTATTTTTCTGCCATGAGGAAAAAAAACAATCATTTTCCTGATGAGAACAAAATCTGGAAAGTATTGACATGCTCAAAACTATCCAATAAAAGTTTCACTTTCAGAGAATGCCTTCTATTTCCAAGTCACTAGTACTGACCAGTTTCCTGTGAAGACAGATACTCTCCCTGTAGTAACAGTAAGAATGACTGAATGATCCCTTTTGTCTTTATTTAAAATATTTGTATTTTGGGGGCTCTATGGTGATCATAGGTAGAGGACTACCTATATTCAAAATAGCAATACTACTGTTGAATTTCTCTTGAAATTCAATAATGTCACACATAAAAAAGGACAGAGAAAAATGATTAAATTAATGCTGAATTATTCAAAGATGCTAGTTTTACAATTAACTGACCCATCAATTCTTTTGTTTAAACAGCTAACATAGATAGATAGTTATTTAATGGGGCAGCATATCTATTACAAATATTAAAGAGAATTATATCTGTGTGAGGATAAGAATTTCAAAATTCTAATACTTACTAAGAATACAAGGTAAAAAGTGAAAACATTTAATATAGAAGTACATATGTTTAAATTAACTCACACAATGAAATCTACCTTGCCAAATCTTTTTAACTTACTGTAAAGTCCTTTTACTTAATACTGGCACAAAGATGTATAATTCAATACATTCAGAATGAATGATATATTTTAATTTAAAAATACTCAAACTGTAGCAGAAAATCTATATATTTAGCACAAATAATAAAAAATATGTGTGTTTTGCAATTCAATATTAAGATATTACAGGTCATTCTTTGCACTGCAAATTTAATTTTTGTTAGAAATATTTTTTGATCTCCCTAATTGTTGACTTTTGCAGTCACTAAAAAGAGGGAACCTACTTTGCTGAATTTGGTATTTAAATATCTCAAAGATGAATATTACACTAACTCAAAAATGTAGTACCAAATGAACTAAACTTGTTCTTAAGCTTATCTCATAATTTTGTAACTTTACCACCCTGTTTCTCCAAAATACGGCCTACCTCAATAGGAAGTCCCAGCATGTTTTATAGGCATGAAATGAAATTAAACCCCTCCCCCTAAATTAAGGCCTACATTAAAACATGCAAAATGGAGGGGAATAGTGGGGGGGCTTGCCATTAGGAAGCACTTTTGTTACATACCCGGATATGGTGCTGCCTGCGTTGACTGCGAGACGAAGTGCCCCACCAACACCGAGGTCAACATCCAAGCCATCGCCACCCGCCCACCCGAAGATGTAAGGGGGGGGGGAAATTAAGTCACCCCAAAAAACACGGCCTAGCCATTTTTTCAGGGCTCAAAAAAAAAATAAGACCTGGCCTTATTATATGAGAAACACAGTATGAGTATTCTGTGTCTTGTGCTCTATTTTTGGATTTTTTTTTCCAGTTAACATGTACAATTATATCCAGTGAAATGACATATTAATATGAAAAATATAGAATATTAATTATAACCTCTAGGATCTTAACCCAGCATATTTTGATGCTGTTATTGATTTTTTGCAGATTCCAAGAACCTGAGGCACAAAGCAAATTAGAGCTTCATAGGTCATGGTCAATAATTCTGGATATTTCTTGAAAAATATGTAGAAACCAAGGCTATAAGACATCCCAAGTAATTCATATTCCTTAAGTAGTAAGTGAATGCCTTTATCTTAGGTGCCATCATATCCAAAAAGTTTCAGCAATTTTGTATGAAACATGATCACTATGGTTGATATGTATCACAGTGACTATCAGGCTAAAGTTTTTGATTTGTGAAAAAACTTGGAGGCAACAACATACATTTATTTGGTTTATACAATGGCTGAGTAAACTATAATTGCTGTTGCTTTCATTAAAAGAAATAAATTGTTCTTTTAAACAATTAGTTTTTTTTACAAAAATATTTATATAAAAGGATAGGCCTACAGATAGTACTGGACCATCACTATACCTAATAACTAGAAAGATGAGATAATTTGGATAAAAGAGTTATCTTTTCCTTAATATTATTTTCTTTCAATACATCTGTGATAAAAAAACATCCAAAACACTTTAAATAGGCTTCAAGTGATTACATGTCAGGCATTTTGCCAAGGGACAGACCATTAAAGAATTCAATGATCATTTCCACATTGATACACATGTCAAGACAGATCATCTCAGATAAAACAAAGAGTTTAAATGAGGTCATAAAGTCTTTCTTATCACAAGCTATGGGAGCTTCAGCTCCATCAACATTTTTTTGATCAATCAAGGAACATTGTGAGCTTATATTTAATTAGGTTGATGCCAATAGAATTTATCTGAACTGCTATTATGTTCAGGTTTTGTCCAATTTGATTAATTTAGCATAATGGTGAACTGATTCTATCAATTTAACTATAATAATTTGTTTGTGAAAGTCAAAACCATTTGGCATATATATACATATATATACACACACATATATATATATATGTAAGTTTTAAGTTTTCATGGGTACTTACATGTATGGTATTCAGCTTTGTTGGATATTTTCCCACGTCATCATAGTTGTGCTTTTAAAGTTGTAGCACCGTTTCGGCAGAATGTCATCTGCCATCATCAGGCTTCTGTATTGTGTTCGTCTGTGAGTCAGACTTTCACAGCCGTTTCAGTTTTAAATTTGGGGCTAGCCTACTGCTGTGCCAGAATGGTTTTTTCTTCATCCTGATGAGTTGGGAGTCTTGGTCTGTGTTTATAGGTCTTGGAGTTTGCGTGTTCTGCTTGATCGATGTTTCTAATATCTTCTGTCTGTTTTGTGGCTTGTTTTGTCTTGATTGTGTTCCTGTATTGGAGGCTTTAGTGTAGCTTGACTCCGAGTAAATGGATGGCTATCATTAATTAGGAAGGTAGGTTTCATCTGGGTGCCTGGTTGGGATGTGTTTGAGCTGGAAGTATCAGGGGGGATCTGTTTGTGCCTGGCTTGTGGTGTGGAGATTTTTTTGTTTGTGAGTGAAGGCTTCCAAATAATTGACAGTCTGGTGACATCTCTTCTATTCATGCTTTCAGATCTTTTTTCAATCTTTATGGCTTCTCTGATAATTCTGTACAGAAGGAACCAAATTAATATCCAACACTGAACACTTCAGCAAAAGAATAATCAGGGAAGCCATCGAGATAAGAGAAACACCTCCATAACATGATGATGAAATGATACCTCCCACCTACCAGACATCTGGAAGCTAGCCCTCACCAACAAACGAGTCCCAGCCACGAAAACCAACACCCAAAACAACACAGGACACCACCGCCAATCCCCCCATCAGACCCAGGCCCAACCCCAACTTATAAATGAAGGACAACCACCATCCAGAAAACAGACCATGGCTGCTTCGCCAGCTGCGCACTCCCCAACCCCAAAACCAAACAAGCGGACACACGCCAAGAACACAGACCCGGACCCCAAACTCGAAGCCAGACTAAAACCCAGAATGCTACATCACAGCCACCCACTCAGGATATCACATCAGAAAACTCAGGAAATTACACCAGAAGAACTCAAGAAGTTGCAACACAAATGACCCAGGAGATTACAATGCAGGACCCAGGATACCACAACAAAAGAACTCGCAAGCCCATCACACAACCCATTACCCAAGTTGTTAAAACACTAGAGGCTAATGGAAAAAAGATCACTACAAAACAAATGACCCAGGAGATTACAGCACAAGATCCAGGATATCTCCACAACAAAACTCACAAGGCCATCACACAGCCCATTATACCAACATCAACTCCATCAACCAATCAACATGCAGAAGCGCAGCCAACCAGCCCAGCACACCAGCCCCCACCACCAGTATTTATAGAGAGATAGCAGCTCCAATCACACACTGCTTGCACTAGCACAAAGCCGAAAGCACCAGCCTGAGGATGGTGAGTGGGACCTTGCCGAAATGTCACCAAGATACTCTTAATCTTACACGGGAAAAGACCCGAACACACCTAGACCTACATACCTGTACCTGTGAAAATCTATGAAAATATACACACACACACACGTTTTTTCTAATATGGAATAAAGCATGGACACTTTAAAATAGTATTGCAGCTATTAGAGGCATTCTCTCCTGTTTATTTGAAAATATCAACATTTTTCCCCCCCCAAAAAGAAGAAATTTAGAATTGGGAGAGATATTTTCAAAAAAATAGCACAAGTTCATTGTAATGTAACTGGTAAATAATACTTTATAAAATCCTACTTTACTGTTAAGTGAACTTCACTTGCTCAGTAATTTTTTTAAAAAAAATGTATTTCAGGCTGTCAAGATTTCCTATGAAAATAAAACAAAATTAAAGACAGAAAACCACATCTATCCACTATTTTTAGATGAATTGTTAAGACCTGTATTTCATATCAATACTCAATGTCTGTGGGTAACAAGCATTATATGCATAATGCAGTAGATGTCACAGGAGAGAGAGAGAGAGGAATACAAACACATGTTTACAGAAAATAAATGATACCTTGGCTCTGGGAAAAGTGGTAAGAATAAGGAAGAGACTCTAAAATAATTCTGGCTTGATTCTGCACAGAATAATAGAGGACAGAAGGGAATTCTGGGAAGCTTTCAAGACCCTGTTATTATTCCCTACAATAGAGATCCAATAGTCCTTATAGCATCTATTTCCTGCCTGACTCTATTGCAGTGGGATTGTATACAGCAAAACTACGCATCCAGTGATTTGCAATTCCTCCTCGACTAACATCTGTTACTTATACAGTGGTTGAATAGATGTCGCTGCTAGATTTTCAATTCATAAGAAAAAAAGTTATATGTATTGTTAACCAGTGAGATCAATAAGAGCATAAGAATATAAGCAATATCCTGCTGGATTGGATCCTTGGCCCATCTAGTCCAGCAGTCTGTCCTCCCAGTGGCTTTCTGAGGCAGTCACATGGTCATCAAGGTTAATGGTCTCCAATCCCTATTACTTCTGTGAATTGTTCAATATTTTTTTGAAGCAGCCATGCTCGTACCCAGCACCACTTCTTATGGTAGTGAATTCCAAATGTAAACTTGCTTGTTGTGGAAAAAATATTTTTATTTTTCTTGATTGCTCCAGTATTTAAGTTCATTGGGTGACATCTGGTTCTCAAATTTTGAAATGGACAAAATACTTATCATAGTCCATTTATCCATGCCATGCATAAATATGCCTATGAATATGGCAGAAGGGACTAATGTCTATGTACATAGATGAAGGGATTAATTCTTTTCAGTCTCATAGTATCTAACTATAAATCTCCCATACCTCTGGAATTAGCTTGAAAACAAAACAAAACCTGCAGTGGAATTAACATTCCAGGAATGATTCCATCCTGCAATTATTCATTACACTTGACTCCATATTCAGTAGTTGGAAGCTTATGATATCTTTTGATTAAATTCTATACCAAGGTTCAGTCAGACAACATGAAACACGTAACACCACAGTTAAAATAACCAAGGTTAAAAGAGTACATCTGCCTTTACACCAATTTCAGACATTGTCCATTTTGAATAATACAATAAATAATATTGCGAAAATGCACTGTACAAATTAGCATTCTATAATTAGCAATAGCAATAGCACTTAAACTTATATACCACTTCACAGTGCTTTACAGCCCACTCTAAGCATTTTACAGAGTCAGCATATTGCCCCCAACAATTTGGGTCCTCATTTTATCTACCTCAGAAGGATAAGTCAACCTTGAGCCTGGTGAGATTTGAACTGCCAAATTGCAGTCAGCTGGCAGTCAGCAGAAGTAGCCTACAGTACTGCATTCAACCACTCCGTCACCACAGCTCATAATTGTCCTCACACTGAAGATCAGAAACTAAAGGGAATACATGCTAAAATCAACAAGTGAGTTATATTTAAAGTAAGCTAATCTAGCAACACTAATTTATAAATGAAAGTCACAGGATTAAGTCCATTTATTTTTTTAAAAAATTGTAAGTATATTTTTGTACTGGATATTTGAATGATTCCTGTTTACCTAATTTCTTCTAGATAGAAAATACCAGCATGACATGAAAGTATATAAAGAAAATATAGAAGATGTTTTATATAGTTCATATAAAAAAAAGGCTTACTTCTGAAACATCTACCCAATTTTGTCTAAATTTCTGGGTTTTTACTAATTTGGACAATTTCTATTACTGAAGTGTTTTGTCTGGCTGCTAAATTAACCATGTGATTCCAACTTGTTGGGATACAAAAGCTGAATAAACATACTTAATTATGCATATTTAGTTCATATATCATATGAACTGGCAAGCTTAACAGACAATTCACTTGTGGGTTTTTTTTGTTTTTTCAATGAACATTCTGGATCTGCAAATAAGCAGAGTCTCATCTTATACCCTGGAAGAAATTGATATGTAAATAAAGCATATGGACCATGCTTAAAAATTCTTCTTTTGACCTCATTATCTGTCATGGGCATTTAATCCTAACATATATCCCTCAAAGTATTTCTTTTTATCAAATTTCTGGATGTGTATAAATCACATTACTACAATTTTAAAATAATTAGAAAAATATTTTTAATTAACATATTTTGTTAATTAAATTGCAGTATTGTAATCTAAAACATCTCTTGAAAAACTATCAATAGCTTGATGCATTTGTTAACATAATTTTATTTGAAAATTGTCTTATTAATGAGGTCTTGACAATTCCATAATGTCAAGACTTTCTATGAAAATCAACAATTTAGAGAGAAAAACTAAACATATTGTCACTATTTTTAGATGAACAGGTAAGACCCATAATTAATGTCTGCTCTTTTGTGAAGAAAACAGATGCTTTCTTCATTATGTAATTAGTGAAATTAATGAATTCTAATGTTCCCATGCAAATGATTTCTTTATCTCTCAAATTAATCATTTTAGCGCCCAATATGTTATCAGGTCTTTTCAGATTTACTGATATAGCATACCAAGCTTCAATTTTGTCTACTGTATTTATTAAGTCATTTTTTTCTTTGTTGTTACTGCAGTGTTTTATAATAGCTCACTAGTTTATCAACATATTGTTATGATACAAACAAAATAAGATGAGGAATTAAATTTATTATAATTATATGTAATTGCAATTATGTTGTAATTAAATAAAAAGCCAAATACAGAATCTGAAAGATGTATAGAGTGATTTTTAAATGTGGATGAATCAATATGTACAATAAAATGAGTTCCCATAAGTTCTTACATAATGCAAAGTACTTTTCTACTTCAAATTATAATTGGTGAAGGAGGATTATATTTTTAATGCTGCATTATGTCAAATCAAAAGATTTGATGTACAATTTCTTGGTCCAGAAGGCAATGGTAAACTATTTTCATACTGTTGCCAGAAACTTCTAGATGGACTATTTGTTCATGTAATCTGTTTGGAGGATTTATTCATTCATTCAAAAAATTTACATAGCCACCCATTTCACACAAGCTACTCTGAGTGGCAAAAAGAGTTGAGTTTAGTATGAAGGATTTTTTTTTGTAATAACTCTTGTGGGTATATATTTTTAATCCCAATAAAGAATATTTTATTATTGTTTCTTTTTTTAACATAAGGCAGAAGTGTAACTATTTTTAATGTATAAAGTTCATTTTCATACAAGGAAACTTAATGGGATTTCTGAATCTCCAAGGATCACAGAATGATCTAAGATTAGGATTGGAATGAAATGCTATTTATTAAAACTGAGAAGGTATCTTGGTGTAAATAATTTTTTATTTATTTCAATAGTTGTCCATCTCAATAAGTGATTCTGTGTGATACATATCATAGAAATATAAAACAAAACAGTATAGTATAATATGTATGTATGTATGTATGCATGCATGCATGCATGTAAACTGAGTAAAACTATTGTCATAGATTTTTAATATAGCCAAAAATGGTACCCTTAACACACCTGGGCATGAAAACAGGTCTTCACCGCCTTACAAAAGACCAGCTGTGTCCATTGTCATCCTGGTTTCTGAAGGGAGCATTTCCCAGAGGACAAGGGCTTGGCAGAGAACCCTAGTCTCTCATTGATCAACAGTTCTTGGATGATGGGATCCTAACGCACTGGCCGCCAATGCAGCTCATGAAGTAGTCATGTTATGTGAGTTGAACATCCAATACCATTTACTACCGATACAACCTCATTTTGTAACAGTTGAATGTTCTGAATACTTTTCAAGAGCAGTCCCGAGTAGCATGCCTTGCAATAATCCAGATGAGAGCACGAGGACAAATGTGACTGTGAGCAAAGCCTTCTGGTCCAAGAGGTTTTGCCACTTTTTTGAGGGGAAGAGATTCTTTCATGTTCACTATGTAAACATAGTGGCATATTCTTGAAAAAGAAGTATTTGAGCCATTAAGAGTTTGGTAGTTGGAAAATTCAGTTGTTTTATAGAAATCACAATTTTGTATTATTCTTTTTCAGATAGTTTAGGTATTTTTTTTTAAAAAAAGCAAAAGGTGGAAACGTGAATGATATCTAAAAATAGGCAATATGCATCTGTGGTGTTTTATGGCTGCAAAAATGTAAAAATTGTAAAAATGCTTCCTGTTTTTACTTCAAGGATAAAAAATATAAATGGATCTTAGCATATAACCACAATTGGGCCTGCAATTTCCATTCCATCCATTCATTCAGCAACATCACAACACTGAACGGTTGCTGAACGAATGTCTTAAGTTAAGGACTATCTGTACAGCACAACATTAATTTTTGTTCATATTCAACTGTTTTACATTTGGTTTAATTTATCTGGTGTATGCAAATAAAATCTAGAATAATCATTTTCATACCGGTTGCTTTGCTATCTAATGCTTTCAAAACCCATAAAAAGTATTCTGATTGTCTTATTGGGCTGAATCAAAGTTCAAGGGTATTAATATGTGTAAAGGACAAAAAAGAGAAGTGGCTAAGGGATAGATTTTAACTTTTAAGTAGCAAATGGATTCAGAATAGATTTATAATTTACAATGAATCAATCAAAAGGGAAAAAACCCAACAACAATAGACTATAGCAAAAGTGGTGCAAATGTATCAGGCAGCAAATGAATAAACATTTGAGAAGATTTATTATTAGAAATTGCAATAAATTTTGAAAAGATGAATTGATTTAGTTAAAAGGTATAACTGACAATTTATTGGGTAGGAAGATGCATTATTTTCCAATTGTTATCCACCTATAGTAAAACTGATTTGTGTCTCATTGTATTTTATGGAAAAGGAGAAGGCAACTTTCAGTGATTTAGATTAAATGTATTAATCATAACCAGACACTGTGAACTATATATCTACTATTAAAGAAGATTTTTGACATTTAATTCTGTAGCAATATTTTGACTCTGTACCTCTCTTCCTAAATCTAATTCCTGCTACAGTTGGCAGATTTCTTCCTCTAAATTTTATGAGTCTTAAACTAGTATTTTACCCATTCATGCGGTAAATAATGCAGGATTAGAAATATTTAGTGTTTTGTTTCTCTTTAAAGAGTAGAAATCTATCAAACCCAAAGAAGTTTCTGATTTCTTAAAACTGTAGTTTTAACATGACCAATAAGAGCTCAAATACAATCCTTTTTAAAGAAAGACATTATTAAAAAGTATAGTTTTAAGTTATATTCCTACACTAAAGAGTTGAAAGTCATATATATGTATGTATGTATGT
>BLBF01000018.1:38079091-38201979 GCA_015471245.1 Laticauda colubrina | reverse complement strand
TCTATCTATCTATCTATCTATCTATCTATCTATCTATCTATCTATCTATCTGTCATCTATCTATCTATCTTCAAATAATCCTGACAAAATTTTCTATCTCTACACTATAGATAGCAGAAGCTGAGAAACAGATACATACAGTAGAATAATTCAATGAGTTTATGAGGCAGGATCTTAATCTGAGGTTTTTTGTCCACATATTTCACAGAATTTAAATCAATTGCAAACTACACCATATTTAAGTACATTCTTGAAATTATTGTTCTATAAATAATAGAACCACGAGTAGTAACACTCTAATGCTATACAACAAATGGACTACACTGACCACCACCAGAAGTATTCAGTAATAAATAACTGATATTATTGCAGGAATATCAGGTTACATACACCTCTCTCCACACTTCAGTTAATTTCTTTCATTGAAAAAAAATCACAGCCTATGTCTTTATATTATAATAATATTATTTTAATTATGTTTTGATTTTATGTAGATGCCTCTTGGAAATATTTCAAAGGCAAAATATCAACAATTCCATTCTAACAGAAGAAACAAATTGGAACTTCAACATAAGTATATAATAAAGGCAGAATTGCCAGCAATGAGGCATATACATTTTATCTTCTCCAGAATCTGACTAATATCTTCACTTTTGATCAACAAAATGAAACACATGCACACATAAAACCTTGTACCTCTTCACTCCTTTCCTGACCCACTTAGTTGAGTTCTTAGGATGCACAAACACTGTAGAAGGATTTATTTACATTGCTATTACATCATATGTATCTACTACATCATATGAAATCTATTACATCGTATGATTTAATCAAGCTGAACAGAAGTATATGGTTAAGGTTATGTGCATTGCTATGGGCATTGCTACACAGTTTATTTGGCCCTTTCTTAAGATGAAACCTCATCAGAAAGTATGTCCTTTTCCCTTCCTCCCTGTCCTTTCTTCTTTTCATAGGCACTGAGCAACTGTTCCTATAAAGGCTTTGCAAACTCATCTGTGTTAAAAGTGAAAGAACAGGTCATCATCTCAATTCTGTTCAAAGAGTTGCATTTGCAGTATCCTATTTAGCTCAGGGAATTAATCTTTCTAAAAGCACTTTTGCTTTCAGTGTAACAGTCTAATAGCAGTAATTACTTCTTGTTCAGCATTACCAGATGTCACAGGCATTAGATTCCTCCTTTTGTTATTGGTTTTCAGCATTTTTAAGATTGCTTTTGAACTTTCTTCACTGATAACTAATAACTTTATGTCTTCTGTCGTGACAGATCAAATTTTCAAGGCAAATCTATTGGGTGTGTCTGTAGTAGATTGTAGGAAGCATAGGCTGCTTGTACAGTAGGAAATCAGCCATACTAAAGTTGTTCTTCATCCTTCTTTAAATTGCATGAAGCAGCAATGTACATATTAATAATATTACAAGCTTAATACATATGTGAAGAGAGATGAGAATTTTTATCAGAATGAAATTTATCCACAAAAATACTTTTCCTATCAAATTTAAAAAGAAATCAGAATACCGTCACCAGTCCAATATTTCTAAAGTGAATAGTAGTAATTTGTTATTTTAAAAAATTGTGTAAAAAAGCATAAATTATCCAGATTTCTGAAAATTATTTAATATAAGTAATATTCGTATGCAACATGCATACATACATACATACGGATCTATTTTCCAGGAAAAAGATAATATTTCAACTTTTAAGATCTCATATCAAAAAACAAATTTTGACTCTTTCCATTTATTTACATATACACAAACATACATTAATGTATGCATATACATATATACATGGCATATTCCCATCAATTGAACTTAATCACCTTTTTCACAATTTAGAGGAGAAATGTAGTTTTTAGTTTGGTTAAGTCATGTGTCATCAATATCATGAACTTAATCTATCAGTTGTAATAGCACCTATAAAATACTAGAATGAGATTGCAATAAGTCTCGAAAATGGGCTATGTTCAAGCAAGCAGTGAACCAAAAATAAAAATACGGAGATCTGTAACCAGCAACTAGACACCATTCATCTGATTCATTACCTCTAAAGACAAAGTTCACAGGCCAAGGTCTTAAAGTAGATTTAACCCAGAACTGCTGCTCTTGCACAAGGAAATATACAATTTCATATAGTTAGCCAAACTAATTTTCACAAAAAGACTTTTTATACTAACACAAAGTCATGTTTATCAAGCATACATGTAAAAATCACATGTATATTAATATTAGTCTAACATTTCAAATAAACTTGACAGATTCAAGCTTTTTTTTTTCCTGTTTTCAGATTTTATCTACTACAGCAGGATAATTTTTAGTTTCCAGAACAAAAGATGATTTTGTTCTGGATAACAATGAAGATTAAAATTAGGTTTCTCCAAATCTGTCTGTAGTATTTGATACACTGCATTCTAGTGATCAAACCTTTAAACATTTTAGGGTAAAAGATACATGGATTTCCCAGAATTAGAGGTAAGCAGGTCATTTACTATAGAATTACAAACACAGAAGTTTGAGACAATTGCTAAATACATTTGTTAACAAATATGATAAATGCTAAATAAATATGCTAAACAAATAAATATTGTCTACCCCATCATTTAATCACATCATAATTTAATATATCTTTACTTTTTGTATTATGGATTTGTACAGTTCTGAAAAAAGTCCACTATTAAAAATGGCAGGAGAATCAAATGTTACTGTAATTGCTTTATACAATTGTTTGCAGACAGTTGATACTGGCATATGATTTAATTTAGTAAGAAAATGTGGGTCACAATAAATTATAAGAACCAGCTCACCATTGCAGTTGTGTTTCCTGTTACCTTTTTGATGTTCCTGGCTGGCATTCCATGAAGATGACTAAGCCTTGTCTGGAAATCTAGAAATAAAATTACAATTCAATTAATATATAGTAATATATACACTTACAAAGGAACAATCTAAAAAATAAATATTTTTTCTTCATTTAAAATATTTTAAAATTCTCTTTTGGATTAAAATTAATTGGATAAGAAAATTGCATATAAATAGTACAAGGACATGAAAGGAAATGTGTAATTATTATCTAGAGAAGGCAACAATCTCCTTATATATAGTATGTAGCTTTTAAAGGAATTGTCAATGACAGATTAAACAGTTGGACTACTACCCTGCATATCACACATGCTTTCCTAAATTCTATGCTTAAATTGCAGAGGAGAACAATACAGATGTTTAGAGGACTGGAGGCTAAAACATACAAAGAACGGTTGCTGGAACTGGGTATGTCTAGTTTAATGAAAAGAAGGAGTGACATGATAGCAGTGTTTCAATATCTCAGGGGTTGCCACAAAGAAGAGGGAGTCAAGTTATTTTCCAAAGCATCTAAGGGCAGGATAAGAAGCAATGCATGGAAACTAATCAAGTAGAGAAGCAAGCTATAACTAAGAAATTTCCTGACAGAACAATCAATCAATGGAACAACTGGCTTCTAGAAGTGAATGCTCCAACACTGGAAGTTTTTAAGAACAGATTGACAACCATTTGTCTGAAATGATATGGGGTTTCCCACTGGAGCAGGGGGTTAGACTAAAAAACCTCCAAGGTCCATTCCTTCCATTCCATCCCTCTCATGAAATATATTCAATTAAATTTTCTGCTA
Organism: Laticauda colubrina; assembly: GCA_015471245.1. NCBI lineage: Eukaryota > Metazoa > Chordata > Lepidosauria > Squamata > Elapidae > Laticauda > Laticauda colubrina. Next base: position 38,198,315 of record BLBF01000018.1, on the reverse strand, counting down.
TGTAACTATATTGGCATTCTACGACAGCTATGATGACAGATGTAAACATTTTATTTACATTTATCTAAAAATAAAATGTGACAAATCTCTACTGCAATTTTAACAGGTTGCATTATCAGACATGGATCAACATATACATGTTTATATGAAATTTACTTGTACTATTAAATACATAATGCTACCATAGTGTTGGAATCATTCCAAAATTGGAAACTTGATAATTATATATATTTATAAATCACTCTCTTATGTCATTGTCCAAGAGATGAATAATCAGACAAGGCACAATTAGATTGTTTAGTGGATTGCAATTTTCAAAAAAATTATAAAAGGAAAAAAAAAGTGAAATGGAGTATTTGTAGAGATGGAACTTTTGAGAAGTCTTCATTTTCTTTCAATAATTTTAAAAGGAATAAATGAATAATAAATAATTCAATAAATAAATGAATAAATAAATAATAATTAGGGATTTCTCACTCAAACTCTTTCAAATTTTAAATACTCCATTTCAAGTTTGAAGTGCCTCATTTCAATTGCAAAATACCTGTTTCAAGTGTAAAACAACCTACCACTGGGAAATGTTTCAAGCTCAGTTACAAACTTGAAATAGAACTGTCTCGAACTTTACGCTCTTTTAAAATGAAGAGTTTTGAATTAAACAAGGGTTTGAAATAGAACCTGTTCACTTTCTTAGTAATAGACCATCCCGAAATCAGTATGAATATCAAAATATCAAAGAATCTCATGGTGCACTGAAAACTAATTTTACTGTGGACCATATGTTATTTTATCAAGTGTGCATTCCACAAAGTCCTTGTCATATTTGCTGTAAGAGAGCAGCACTGCTATCTTCTTAGAAGATGGCTCTAGTTATTACTTCAGAATATAAACACATCACACTGTTGTTTAAGGACTGAAAACTGATTTTGGCTTTTTCCCAGTTACTACTTATGTATTATCAAAAACTTTAAAAAAAAAGAAAAAGCTAGTTTTTACCATAGAACACAATGGGAAATGTACAGAGGAGAAGGGAGGAATGAGATCTAGAATATTGAATGTTTAGAAAAGTATTGGAGATAGCATACAGAATTGTAAGGGGAGAACACAATCAGCCCAAACTATGTCCCTTTCTCTTCCATAAATACCTGAACTTTTGACAATGAAACTCCAACCCCAGTTGGGATCGAAATACCTTTACAATATACAACAAAGCTTTAGACTGAAATTTAAAAAAAAAATAAGTTGGTTGCAGACTTCAAATTCTATTAACAATATTTAATTTAATACAATTCTAATTCCAAAGCAGTCTTTTAAAAGTTACTGACCTCTCTTGCCTGAATGTGACATAAGTGGGAAGCTGCCTGTTAAAATACTTTCAAAGATGGGATCAGGCATCTCTTTCTCCAGTCCTGCTGAATCTTCCTTTTCCCACCAAGGAATAATTCCAGTAATCCCACAGGCACCTCCAGGCTCACTTTCATGGAACCAGTCACTTTGCTCATCATCACCTATAAGAAACATTTCACATGTTTTTCAGACATATTGAAATTTGTTATCCTCCCAAAAGTTTCATCTGTAATAAGAATTATTTCTTCTTTCTCTTCTATATTGTATTTTCTTTGGCAGCAGAACTCTTTGGGATTTCTCATTTACTAGCATCAGATTCAAAGAAAATAAAATTCTATTTGCAGGTCATTTAAAAAATCTGAGAAATAATTTAAAAACCAAACAATTCTATTTCACTTAGTATGGTTTCAACACGAATAAAACAAACTATAATCCCATATGGGAATTTTTTTTAAAGTATAAATCATATAGTCTAAAATTCAAAAGAAAATCTCAAATATGCCCTCCACAAAATTATTTGAAATGTTTACACCTTTGTTAGAGTACCCTAAAGGTATTCTTCATTTTCCATATGGCTAAAATGATACAACTGGTAAAAAGAGTGGATGATGTCAGAAATGCCAACTTGGAACTATAGCCACTTGAAGCAAGGATTTGTTTTAGCTTGGCTGAAAATTTTCAGAATCATCATGAGGAATTAAGACCTGGACTGGACATATAACAAAGACTTTAGCTCCTGTCATTCAACTTCAATATTTGAGGTTACCCAATCTCTCAAAAGAATTCATCCCATGGTCTATCTGAGTACATCTAAGAAAGCACTTAAAGATGCAGCTCGATCAAATCTCTTTTCTGATATTTATATCCAGATTTGCTTTAATCTTTTGTTTGCTTGTTTGCTTTCTTACTCTCTTCCTTCCTTCCTTCCTTCTTTCCTTCCTTCCTTCCTTTCAAAAAGAGTTCTTCAACTTGTTCTCAATGAACATAAACATAAACTTTTAAACTGGAATGACTTAAATGATTGGAACATACTGATAGAAGAATACAAACTGTTAAGAAAAAAAAACAGATCCCATAAAAGAGGAGGTGGAGTTGCACTGTATGTAAAGGACTACTATATAGAAATGCATGAAATGAAAAGACGAAAACCTTCCAGAATGTTTATGGGTCAATACAAAAAAAAAAAAAAGAATGACATGGCTATAGGTGCATACTATAGGCCAATCAAACAGAAAAAAATAGATAGAAATAGAACCAACTAACAAATATATTTAGGAAACATACTACAATAGTAATGGGGACTTCAATTACTCTGATATAAATTGGAAAACTAATTCTGAGCCAAGTGAGAAATCAAATAGGTTCCTAACCAACCTAGTTGACAACTTTGTTGTCCAAAAGGTAGAGGAGGGAACTAGAGGGATAGCCATACCGGACTTAATACTTATAAACAGAGAAGATATTATAAAGGGAGTTGAAACTGCAGGAACCTTGGGTGAGAGTGACCATGTCATACTAGAATTCAACATAACACAAACACAGGCAATAGAACATAATGACACCAGAGTCTTGGATTTTAAAAGAGCTGATTTCAATAAACTGAGAGAGAACTTGGGAAAGATTCCTTGGATGAAAATTCTAAAGGGGAAAACAACTCAAGAATCTTGGGAAACTCTGAAAAGTATGATCACAAAAGCCCAGACCAGCATAATAACACTGAGAAAGAAAAACAAGAAAATGCAGTAAGAAACCAGCATGGCTGCAGAAAGATCTCTCAAACAAATTGAATGACAAAAAGGACAAGTACAAAAAATGGAAGGAGAGGCAGAATATCAAAGACAGAATCTGCAAAGACAAAGTCAGGAAAGCAAAGGCTCAGAATGAACAAAGACTTACAACAAAAATCAAAGATAATAAAAAAAAGTTTCTTCCAACATATAAGTAACAAGAAAAAAAATCAAGGAAACAAGTCGGTCTACTAAAGATTGAAGATGGCAAGGAAGTAACAGGCAACAGAAAGAAAGCAGAGCTGCTGAACTCATTCTGTGCATCTGTCTTCACACACAAAAAAAACTATAGCCCAACCTATCAAAAACATAACTGTAAAAGACAGACAAGAAATAAAAGTTAAAATAAGCAAAATAATAAGAAAACATCTGTCTGATCTTGATGAACACAAATCACTGGGACCTGATGGATTACATCCCAGAGTTCTAAAGCAGCTGGCAGAGATCAACTCAGAACTACTGGACCACATCTTTAAAAAAAATCTTGGAGCACCAGGGAACTACCAGAGGACTAGAAAAGAACTGATGTGATTCCCACCTTCTAAAAAGTTTAAAAAAAAAAACAAAACCAGACCACAGAAACTATAGACCAATCAGCTGAACATCAATACCCGGGAAGATACTGGAAAAGATAATAAAAGAACAGATCTGCGAACATCTAGAAACAAGTAAAATAATAACTAGCAGTCAACACGGGTTTGTTAAAAATAGATCATGCCAAACCAATCATACTTAATTTTTCAACATGGTGACTAAATGAGCAGACCAGCGAAATACTGTGGACATAATATACTTAGACTTCTGCAAGGCATTTGACAAAGTAGACCATAACCTACTTCTTGGAAAGCCCCCCCAAAAATGGGATAGATAGAATCACCTCCAGATGGATTTGCAACTGGCTGACAAACGTACTCAATGGGTAATTCTTAATGGGTCTAAGTCTACATGGAAGGAAGGAAACAGTGGGGTGCCACAAGGTTCCATCTTAGGCCCAGTACTTTTCAATATCTTCATAAATAATGAACAAATTTGCAGATGATACCAAACTGTTAGGGATAGCTAACACCCTAGAACAGTGGTCTTCAAACTTGACAGCTTTAAGACTTGTGGACTTCAACTCCCAGAATTCCTCCTCCAGTCATGTTAGATCAGGAATTCTGGGAGTTGAAAACCACAAGTCTTAAACTTGCCAACTTTGAAGACCCTTGCTCTGACCTAGAAGATAGGCTCAAGAAACAGATGGATCTTGATAGACTTGAACACAGGGCTGTATTTAAAAAATGAAATTCAATGTAGAGAAAAGTAAAGTCCTATACTTAGACAAGAAAAACCAAAAGCACACATATAGATTGGGTAAAACCAGGTGTAATAGCAGTAACTGTGACAGGGATCTTTCAGTCTTAGTGGACAACCAGCTAAATATGAGCCAGCAGTGTGCAGCAGCAGCCAAAAAAGCCAATGCAATCCTAAGTTGATCAACAGAAGGATACAATCAAGATCAAGTGAAGTACTAATACCATTCTATAAAGCCTTACTAAAACCACACCTAGAGTACTGAATCCAGTTTTGGTCACCACACTGTAAAAAAGATGTTGAGACTCTAGAAAGTGTGCAGAGAAGAGCAACCAGGATGATTTGGGGATTGGAGACTAAAACATATGATGAACAGTTGCAAGAACTGGGCATGGATAGTCTAGTGAAGAGAAGGACCAGGGGAGACATGATAGCAGTGTTCCAATATTTGAGGGGCTACCACAGAGAGGAAGTGGTCAAGCTATTTTCTAAAGCATGTGTAGGCCAGACAAAGAATAATGGATGGAAACTGGACAAGGAGAGATTTAACCTGGAAGTAAGGAGAAACTTACTAACAGTGAGAACAATCAATCAATGGAACACCTTTCCCTCAGAAGTTGTGGGAGCATCATCACTTGAGACTTTCAAGAAGAGATTGAACTGCCATTTATCAGAAATGGTATAGGGTCTTCTGCTTGGGTGGGGGGTGGACTAGATAATCTACAAGGTCCCTTCCAATTCAGTTAATCTAATCTAAACTGTAAAAGCTATCCTTAATATAAAAAAAGATATCTTCAATAGTTCAGTGTCCACAGAACATAAATAACACCACCTCATCACAGTCAGAGAATGAATTATACTGAATGTTCATTGATCACAACTAAACACAGAAATTCCTATTTATTGCAACACAGTCTTAAATCAAATATATTATCTTTGAAATTAATTATTTGGGACCATGAAACAATAAATAATTTACAATGTGTATGTCTCTAAACTCAGTTGCAGTGAAGAAGAAGAGTACAATTGGATTAAAGTATCCTTCATGAAATTATAAAAATAAAACAATGTATCAAAACCCAACAAACTGTATTTTCTATACAACATTTTTAATCAAAAAAACAAAAACTAGGATATTGATTATCTGCTTATGTAGTATACAAACACTTAACTGGATACATTTCTTAAAAATGTTTCAGTACCTTGTCTTCCTTCATCATTGGTAAACAAACCAGCATCACTACTGCTGAGGCTGCTGGATTCACTGTGATAATAGGGAAAAAGAAAAGATCAGAAGTGCAGTCATAAAATTTTAAACAGGCAAGATTGCACTCAGATGAAACTTAAGCCTTAACAAAATCTAAAAGAAAATAGGATATTATTTTAAAAAAGAAAGAAAGATCAAACTGCAAATATAACGGTTCCATTAACTCCAGAATGTATTATTTTTGGCACATAAAACCATAGGAATCTAATGGGACCTTGACAGTAAGCCAGATGTGACTGCAATGAGGTGATGATACAATTGATGCATTTTATTATCTGCTTCCATCAAAGGCTCACTGTTCCTTTCTTACGCTGTGCTATTCAGCTTGATCCTAAAACCATTGCTCACTTTAAAAAGAAAAAGAAAAAAAAAAAAGGGGGGGGGGAGAGAATTTGAGTCAAAACTATTTCAGCTTTTGGTTGCATGAAAAATAGGTATTCCATGTCAGAATACCCATTCTTAACATTTGGAAATATTACGGGCCTACCTCATAAATGTTCATTGCAATTCTATTATTTAATTAAAAAAGAGCTTTTGTACAATGATGTTTTTTAAATCAATGTATAAGGTCTCTTGAGAAAAACAAGAAAAAACAATATTGCAAAAAATATAATTTCTGCTACTTTCTAATTTCTGTTTCTTACAACATATTTATATTCATTACCCAAATGTTTGCATGTATAAGTAAAAATGTAGAAAATTATGTAAAAATGTAGATTTAATATTATGAACATTTAATATTGTAAAACAGCATCAGGATCCAGAATTCAATCAATGTCAAAACATTTCTAATATTCTGTAGGAAGTAGTCCTGAGTTTAAAATTTATCAAAATATCACTGCTAATGAACTACTGTTTCATACAAATTATTTTTCTAAAAGATACAAAGTAAAATCCCACAATAACTTGAAATACTTATTTGGAATTTAATTGTGACCAACAAAAAGGGACCTTTTAACATTTGCAGTACATTTCCACTTTTGTGGTTTTGAGATTAATTCCCATCCATTTATAAATCCTAAAGAGAATAGCTATACTGTATCAATATGTGGATACTGTATAAATTTTGAACTTAGTCCACAGACTTATATCAGTAATTTAATACAAATCAATCCAGTAATCCTATATTTTAATTTTTTTTAATCAGTTCTTAACTTTGTTATTTAAACTTCTTTTAAAGTTGTATCTTTGAACTAGGTTATCTCAGAGATTTTTAGCAATTTTGGTGCCTAATTTCTCTGATGATTTGGTTATCTTTAAAGTATACTTTTGAACTTTTAAAACTGTAACTGTTCTATCATTATTGTTGTACACTGAGAGCTTATGCACTGGAGACAAATTCCTTGTGTGTCTAATCATACTTGGCCAATAAAGAATTCTACTCTACTCTGTATTGTACACAACTGGATGCTTAGTTACTTTACTTACCCAAATTGCATAAGAAATGCTGGTAAAGATTTGGAAGTTATTGTTGTTAATCCTAAAAATTCACCTGTGTTCAGGAACACTCACCTCTCCAGAAATAATTTTAATGGTAAATCAGAAATTAGTATAATCTAGGCCTGTAGGCAAACAAGTCACAATTATAACCAGGAAAAAAAATCTGATCATACCTAAAAGGGATTCAGCAATCATCATATCTAGCCAGAACTGAAATGCAATGCTGTCTGCAATAACAAGGATTGGACTTAAAAAGTATCAAAGCTTTCCAATGCCAATTTGCTTAATAAGTGTGTAATTGTGCAGTCACATGACTGCATCTATCACAGTAACTGCTGGTTTTCTCTGCTGGTGCTAATTTATAATGTCCATAAGAAGTACTTTGGGTTTTAAATATGTTTAAAAAAATTCAATATTTCAGTGCATCAAGAGTCTGCCACTTATCTAGGAGAGCTATTATCAAAAGCAGAACAGGAACAATTTGCCATGAAAAAAAATCAAATTAGGAATGTCCTTTATAAATGCCAATGGAGTTTTTTTTAATTTAGATTTTAAGGAAGTCCTTTCAGATTTCTTCTAATTGTTCTTTTAAGTTTTCTCCATACAATTATTTAGCCATTTTATTGCATGCAACAGTTAGGCAATACTGAAAATTGTTTACAAGTTAACCCATTGATCCATTTACTTCTGTTAGTGCAGAGATTAGCTTACATCGGTTTTCAAGGTTTCAGACAGATCTTTTTTTCCAACCACTATTTAAATAGTCAGGAATTGAAATGGCTTGCCAAGTACATGCTATTTCCAATCTGTTATCAGTTGTTAAATGTCTTTGTTTCCCATGCTAAAGGAAGACAAGGCAAATGTTTCAGTAAATAACTACAACTATTGTTGGATTAAAGTTCTCAACAAATAAAAGCCATTGTATTAAAAGGGAATAGCATTAGCAAGAAGATAGAAATAGTGTTGTATGAACTCTATTCATACTGGAAAACACAATTAATTACATATATAGTAAAATTACATATATAATACCACTGACCCCTGTAACTTACTTACAAATTAGGCCAAATAGGGTAGGATTGCACAGGAGTACTTTCTGTAGTGAAAGATTTAATGCAGAATGGCAGAAAAACTTTAAACAATTTTAAATAGTTCATCTGTGGTGGTATACTATGGAATTCTAAAGCAAAATATAATACTTTAACATAAGAATAGCACCACAATAATCTAAATTTCATAATTAAAAGAAAAACTGAAAACAACCTGTCGCTCATATTTTCATCTGAGCCCTTTTGCTCTTCATACTCCATTTTATCCTTGTTCACAGGATTGATTTCATCGTTCTCTATGACCACGCCTTCATCCAAAATGTCTGGGCCTTGCCTATTTGCTGCTAGCTTTCTTTTTTTAACTTTACTTTTTGATAGTTCTTGATGGGAGTAAGATCTGTTGTCGTTGTCCATTTCCTGGTCCTTAATGTTGCCTTGTTGGGGCAACGTAATTTTGTTTGTTATTTCGGAAGGTAGATCAATTGCCATTCGTTTCACCTTTCGACGTCTACGCAGAGTCCTATTACCTAAATTGTCAACGGCTAGATCAGGTTCGTGCCAGAGAGGCCTTTTACCTCTTAGGTTATTTAAATTTGAATTTGGTCTGCGTTTTGCAACCAACAGTTGGTCATCAGAATCACTATGGTCTTTCTTATTAGCAGCATAGTTTTCTCTATAATCCTTGTTTGGCTCTTCAAGGCTGGAATCAGAACCTTCACTTAAACAATATCCAGTCTCCCAGGGATGATGTGAATTAAATGAACGTCTTTTCCTTCCTCTTCTCTTTCGAGCCTGGCGTTTTAGAAGACATGAGATGCTGCGAGAATGATCACCCGTATCTGCAAAGCCACCTCTTGCTTGCTCTGAACTTTCTTCCAGTGCAGAGACTAGATCATGAACTAGTTCCTCCATAGTCTTACTAAAATGCCTGTAAATAGCAAAATAAAATCTAGTTAATTCATATCTTGTTATAGTGACTGTTTTAGCAAAGTGAAATAACTACTCCTTCCCTCATATGGTATTTGAAGATATTAGAGGAGATAGGATCTTTGTTCGTTTTTTTGTGGTGCTTTGGAATTGGTACCACTACATTGTGTTTTTTGCCCTAACCATTTACCTATCAGATGGTAAGTAAAATAGAAACAATCACCCACCCACCTCCATATCAGACATTTTATTCTTATGCAAAGCCCTACAAGACCAAAGCAGTATCTTGCCTTGAGTCTCAGGGAAATAAATATAATAGAACATTATAAATGGTGAAAAGCTATGCAGATTTTACTTGTCTTAGTTCTACTTTTTCAAGAACAAGAGACATATATCCATCCATCCATCCAAACTTGTTGGGAAGTTTGAAAAGGAAGGATTCAGTAGTAATCATAGATAACAAGAGCCCCAAAAAATGTTAACACAATGTCTCCACAATAAAATATCACAAAATAATTATTATGATGCTTCATGTTTCCTTAACATGAAGCTTAAACTTAACAAAAACACAACACACAATAACATGAATAGAAGAATATATTTAACTGGTCAGGGAGAAATTTAGCACAATGTTTAATTAAACAAACAAAACTTCGTATGCTATAATTGCACTTCTGACTTATAGTGAAAATTAGACAGGCATTCAAAACACAAATACAGAAAACAGAATAGTTTAGTTTTATTTTATTCTAAGAGATTATATGAAAAGGGTAATTTACACATTATTACTAATCTATAAAACAATTAGTTTATTTACTTGATTTATTTTCTGCTTTTCCAAGACTGGAAGGCAACTTACATGGGGATCTCCTTTCATTTTAACCCCACAACATGAATATTTTACATAGTCATATGTATATAGACCAAGTACATTCAATTTAATATTTCCTTAATCATAGAGTTTCATCATTTAAAATATGTATTTTGCTATCTGTTATCCATGTTGCTAAGCTGGACAAATATTTTTGGCAGCAATCATAAACTATGACCAATATTTAAACTAGCTAATAATGTGCTTTTCAGACCACAAAAATCAATTACGTCTATATTTTACCCTCTGAATGGCATAATCCAAGAAAAACACAAGAGAAATGAGGTAGGACTGCAGGATAGTTTTTTATAACGTTCTTAATTATAATGAAAGAACAATACAGTATAAAATCAGCATGAGCACAAATCAACTGTGAAAGCCATGTAAATTTAGTTGAAATACCCTCTATTTGCAAATACCCCATTCTCCATGCAGTCTTATTTTTCAAACCTAATGTCTGCTGAAAAGTTTGTGCAAGTAATGACATCATTTGAAAAAAATGGTAAAGTATATGTTTATGAGATATAGCAATAAGCACTCTGAGTTACTCAGTGCCATATTTTTGATTCCAATTTAATCTCTGAAGAAGGTTGCTGAGAAATCTCATTAAAATCACTTTACGAATGGATGCAGGAAATAGACTCGCTTATCTGTCTCTTAAAAAGGCAGCTTGAATTATATTGATGATATTCCATCAGCTGAAAGAAAACTGTTACATGCTGAAGTATAAAAAGAATGCTGAATAACTGTAACCAAAATTCTGATCTGCTTGGTCTTTTGTAAGGCCTTGAAGATCTGGCTTTGAGCTTGGGCCCAAGGCCCAGAGGATATGAAGGGTCATGTTTCCTAACTATATTGATATCTAGGTTGATTTTTTTTCATGAGGGAAATGTATAGTCATGAGGAAATGTGTAGTCTAGAAATATAAATAAAAATATCAAATTTGTATTATACTGTAATTGTTTTCACTGTTTTATGTTCATTCACCACCAAGAGTCACTTACTTGTGGTGGCTGGCCATAGAAATGTAATAAATAAAAATATGAAGTCATATAATCATCTAGTGATTTGCTAAATGTTCAGCATCTTGTTCTTTTACCTATTTATTTTACCCAAATAAACAATTCATCTTTATGAATTTATGTATAATTCAGTGATGGCTAACCTTTTCCACGTTGCATGCCAAGTGTGTGCACGTGCGTGCGCACGTCTGCTTGCACCTATGATGCAATGCGCACACGACTCCCCTGCACATGCATACGTGACCCCACACAGCATGCCTCTGCGCATTCACATGCAACCCCCCGCATGCTGCATGCCTCTGCATATGTGCTCGCATCTCCCATGCATGCATCACCCCCACACATGTGTGACAGATACCTTACATACAGCTGGCTGACAGGGGGGCTCATGTGCAGTGGGGCTCTTCCGGGTGACCTCTCATATGCCGGCAGAAGTGGCTCTGCATGCCACTTCCGGCACATGTGCCATAGGTTCGCCATTACGGGTATAGTTCATCTTTACTAGGCTTTTTACATCATAGAACTACATGGAAATTCAGGGTATATAATTATAAAAACACAAGCAAAAATACATTTTAAAATGTGTTTCAATTAAAGTCAAAGTCTTTTAATTTCTGTATTGTATTTTGTTTAAAAAAACAGAGTGAGGTAAAGCTATTCTATTTTTAAAATAGAGAACTATCTAACAAATTACTTGATAGAAAAACAAACACTCCTCTTTCCAATAATTATCTCTGGAAAGGAGGAGGTTTGTCTTCATGTTTGCTGAAAAATTGGTGTGGAAAATAAACAAAGGAGCAGGATACAAATCACTGCAAGCAAGCACTGCTTCTTAAAAAGTAGATACTTTTGAAGAATAACCTGAAAAGTGTGCATACCTTGAATATTAGATTAAAAATAACTACTGCCTTGGAGAAGCTATTTTTAAACAGTTTTGCTTTCTTTTTTGCACTTTAGGTCTTCACTTAGGTCTTCACAATTAACTTATGTCTTCTCATGCCCACAAATCCAGCTTTGATTTTCTGTAATTTCTTTTCTTCTACAGTTAACATTGCTCCATATCTCATAGTATATAATATCCTTTACTTGATATTTCTGCTTGTAAGTGGACAAATGTTCTCTGTATGTGCATGTATTTGAATGTATGACAGATGTTTACTATGCACAAATGTCTGTGGAGATTCTCAGTCATCCAGGGCATGGTTATCTCAGAGGTGCTTTTTCAAGAGGCACCTGGACTTTGTTTTGTCTTTGAAGACTTTTTGCTTTTCTTCAGCTTCTTCAGCTCTGACTGGATGTTGGGGAATGGAAGGATTTATACTCCTTAAAGAAAGCTGGTCATTTGCATTCTTTTATCGGGTTATTAAGGTCACCTGGAGGTTTATCTGTGTCAGAACAAATACATCAGGACTAGACTCAGCAATCCATCTGCATTTAAAGACAAAGGCCACTCTTTTTAAGACAACGAAGTCCACATTTTGGACAGAGAGGACCACTGGTTTGAAAGAGAGGTCAAAGAGGCCATCTTTGTCAAAATTGAACAACCCTCCCTCAACAGAGGGGGAGGGATACGACATCATCTATCACCAGTCTACAACACAGTCCTTTCAACAGTTCCAAGAAGGCTCCACACTCACTTCCACCAGTCAGGTGATCCTGATGACAGATAAACCTCAAGGTGACATTAATGACTTGCTGAAAGAATGCAAATGACCAGCTGTCTCAAGGAGTATAAATTCTTCCATTCCACACTATCCAATCAGAGCTGAAGAAGTTTATTGGATGAGAAGTACAGTGTTTTTAAAGAAAAACAAAGTCCAGTTGCCTCTTGAAACAGCACCTTTGAGATATACACAAATGGAAGATAAATTAAGCAAGTTGACCAACCAAGACCACGCCAAGAATAATAGATTATTCTGGGAAATCTCAAAGAAATTTAGGATAATGTCTAATGAACCAAAGGCCTCTCTTGCATTGGTTGAATGTCAGTGTTATGAGACCACCATCCTGAGAACACTGAACAATGGTATGTGAGTGTGTAGCAGGATTGCAAGAAGAAAGAAAATGAAATTGCCTGTCTACAGTTTCTGAAAGACCTTGCATATAAGCCAGAAGAATATTCTGTGGATGGATGAGATCAAAGAAGAACCTTCTTGATTAACGAACCTTCTTGAAAAGTGTTATATTTGGTTTAAGGCAAACATTGGATTCTTGCATAAGAGCCTTATTCTATCTGTGAAATGTGATGGCAGTATCATGGTTTGGGCCTACTTTGCTGTCTCTGGATCAGGATGGTTTGCCATCATTGATCGACTCTGAATTCTAAATGGTACCAGAAAATTCTACATTTAAGCATCAGGTTACTCTGTTCATGAATATAAGCTTAAGAGAAAGTGTGACATACAGCAAGATGATCCAAAAGAGACAAGTCATGCAAACAAAGGATGGTTAAGGTTAGAGTTAAAAGTGTTTTAATCCTATGAAAGTGTTTTAGATTATATTTATGCAGAAATATTAAATTCAAAAGGATTCACAAACTTTAAAGCACCATTTTATTATAAAAGATGCTTTATGGAGGCCAGTGGTTGTTACTCTCTGCCCATAAAATGAGTCAAGTTTATAGCATGGTTATTGAGATAGCACTATAGAGTTAAATCTCCCTTTTATGAAACAATATTTTTTCAATGATATCTCACACTTTAACTGTGCTCTATATTCCCAACATCTTTCTTCTCTAGCCTTATTTATGTGCAATTAAAGACAATTGCCTGTTTACCCTCTACCATATGAAAACATGAATATGAATTCTGGATCACTTGTAGATGTGTCAAAAATTGCTGTGCTATTCTTTTACCTAGCTACAGCATATATTTTCTATAATTTGTTTTAACAGTAAAGAGTTACCAATTTCAGTATTTGTCATATATTTTAAATTATAACAATTAATTTATCCTTGTTTCCTCCTTGCCAGATTTGCAGTATCTCCTATTCTTGTACCTCCATATATGTACATCATTAATCTCTTTGGACACTTCTAAATTTCCCGATGCATTCATGGAAAGTCAGCAAGAGGAAGCCAGTTTGGTCTAGCAGTTAGGGCAGCAGCCTACAAACTAGGAGACTGATTTCTAGTGCCACCTTAGATATAAAAGCTGACTGGGTAACCTTGGGTTACTCTTTCAGTCCATAAATTCAGGCCTGGGCCAATTCCAATTGCAACCAATGTGTCAACATTTGGTACACTAAACAAACCATCCCTGAACTTGAGGAAATACTACAAGAAAAAACCAATAGTCCACAAATGTGTTGGTATTTACTGCAAACTTCCTTTTTTCTCGCATTTAGCAATACTTTTATCAGACTTCTATTGGACTTTATTTCTGAAGGCACTGTATAAGTTTACAAAGGAAAAACAAGTCTGCCCTATCTTTCTGTTTTTCCTTCTATACTTGCAGCATGTAAGTTTATTGTATAAAAAAAAATAGAGCAAGAAAGAATTCATGGCCTAAATGGTTTTTCTCAAGGATATTTAATCTTGTAACAAAAGAAGTGCTCTGTTAGTTCCCCAAATACCACATCCTGTTCAGAGGTATGTATTCCTTTGACAGCAACCATAAAAATCACACCTTAAATTCTGATCACTCCCCAACTATGGAAGGTACAGTGGGCAATGTCTTCTGGTACCTAGCCTGATCCCAATACAAGGAAAAGTATGACCATCTCTTTCAGGTCTGTTACAGAGGGAACTTCAGCAGATGCTCAAGGCCTAAAGCCCCTGTCACACTACACCAACGGATGGAAAGAGGATGTAAAACGGAGAAAAACACTTGCCATCCGTTGGTTAACGCGATGCTTCTGTTCTGTACTCACTGCCTCCGTTTTGCTTCCTCTCTATCCGTCCAGCATCCGTCTATTGACATTTCATCCGCTCAGAAGGTTTTGAGCTGCCCAAAACTTTTGAGCGGAAAATGTACCCAATGCATCCGTTCTGCATCCTCTAGGCATACGGGGGACATCCGTTCTGCATCCATTACGCATCTGCTATATCCGCTAGGCATCCGCTGCGCATCCGCGCAACTCAAATCTGTTCCAGCGTTAAACGGATGCAGGGAGGAAGCGGAACGGACGCTCAGCGTTAGTAGCACGGACGGAGAAAGGATGAAAGCGGATGCAGCTACGCATCTGCGTCATCCGCTACGCATCTGCTCTGCATCCTCTACGCATCTGCTCTGCATCTTCTACGCATCCGCTCTGCATCCGCTTCCATCCGCTAGGCTTCCGTTCCGCATCCGCTTTCCATCCGCTCTGCGTCCTCCCCCCCCCCTCCGTTCCTTTCCGTGTTATCCGCTCTGCTTATGCAAATTTTTGCCCCTTCTGAGAGCGGAAAACAACGGATGGAACATTTTTCTCGTCCGCTGTGTCCTTTTTACAAACGTTTCGCATCCGTTGGGCAGTGTGACAGGGCCTTTTTTTCCAAACCAAGGATTCACACCCTGGCCGCTCATCCCAGCCACCCTTTCCTTGCATTCTCCCTTCCAGCCCATTTCAGGAAACAGGTTTACAAGTCTTCTGCTATTTATCAAACCTCCACTTTACCCCTTCGGTTTGGAGATTCACGCACGGGACGCCAACTTCTTCCACAAGGCCCTAAAGGCCGGCCTGACCCAGGAGACTTTAAATGAAAACACCGACCCAAATTATAACCCGAGTCTCCATGCCGCAGCTGCTCGAGAGTTGATTTTCGAAAGAATATCTCTCGGCAAAGCTCGTAATAGGTCCCCGCTGCTTTCCCTTCGACGTCGGCTGTACTCCGCGGGGCAACCTACCCGTCGCCCCTCTCCCTCCTCACCCCCAGGGCCAGCCGTTCCGCTGCTCCCCGCTCGCCACCCGTCCCCGCCCCTCACCAGCTCTTCCTGGCGGCCGGAGGTCTGCTCGGGTTGGGCTGAGCCACCCGGAACATGTACTCAGCGCCCACAGTCGGCCGCTCCCTGAGGAGACAGATGCCGCTTTGCAGAATTCGGGGAAGAGGAAGAGGAAGAGGACGGTTCACCGGGCCGCGGACGGGCTGCCGCACCTCTCACTCCCTCAGGGTGGTATCCCGGAAGCAGCTCCGGCGCTGGAAGGAAACCGGGCTCGACCATGACTGTTTCCCTGTTGGGGACGTGACACAACCGTGGAGGAGTGGTTGTCTCCCCGTCGCTGCCGCTTCGCCTAAATCATGACACCCCGTTTTCACCCCGCGGAGCTAAACCCTCCGCTCCTCTGTCTGTCTGTGAGTGTCTCTCTCCCCGCAGAAGTTGTATCCTTCTCCCCTCTCGGCGACTGGGATCAGATGGTACGATCCAGTTGCCATGACGAAAATTTGTATACCATCCCTGGGAGCCGGTGGGGGGGCAAGATGGCCACTTTGGCTCGGCTGCAACAGCGGCTGCCAAGTTTCAAGGAGGAGTATTTCAGTAGAAACAGGTAATTCGGGCCTCCTTCTCGAGGTTCTTGAATTATTCGTCCAGAAGCGATTCCCTTCCTTATCTCTGAGAGGATTCCAGGTTTGCGGGTGTTCCCCCCCCTTCCCTCCTTCCCCCCCTCCCCCCGTCAAGAAATATCGGGAATTCCCACCTCGCAAAAGTAGAGTTCACACGTGTAGCCTATGAAAAAAGTCACCATGGTAACATAAGGGGTGGGTGGAAAGATCAGAGAAGGGCGAGTTTCTCACGAGTGTTGGAACTGAAAAGGGAATCGGGTTGATATTGTGGAAAACTGAAACTTAATGACATTTTTTTCCTGCTTCTAAAAGTGAAGTTTCCTCCAGAAGTAAACAGTGCAGCGTTTTCATTCCCATGACTGTGAACTCCACCAGATTCATCTTGGCGACAAAGAGAAGGCAGTTACTTCGGCATTTGTTCCTCACCTTTAGCATTAAAAAGAGTCTCTTGGCTCTTTCCAGATGTCATGGGAATTTTGTCACCTTGAAATGGAAATAGAAAGCAGTGTGTCTGAACAGTTCTCTAAGGAATAAAGTTGACAACAGCTTGAGGAAACAACTTGTTTGCCCTTGGTTAATCATAGGAGGGGAAGGGAAGAGTCACATTGCAATCTGACATAAACTAACTCATTGACTAGGTTAGCAGAACATACAAGGCTAAAGTGTCATTGGCTAGTTAGTAGTTTGTGATTGAGATGTGTTAGCTTGCAATTTCCATTGGAATTGCGTGGACAGGCTGGAAATGATGACAGCTGGAACTATACTTCAAAATTGGAAACTGTTTTTGAAATATCACTACTTCTCCAAATATTAAAAAATACTTTTTAAAAAGTAATTTAAAAAATAATAATTTGGGCCATAGGAATAAATGTGGATATTGCCATAATAACACAATAGATAAAGAGATGCATTTTTTCTTTCTTTTTTGTTTTGTTTAATGTGGGCAGCAAACTGACTATAAATGGTTCAAATGGTTTTCTACTGGTGTTCCAAGTCCCAACAAGGAGATCACATTGTATTACTGTTCTATTTACCAGTGCATTTCTCGATCCAGTTCCAAGTGCTGGTGATAATTTCTAAGCTACAAATGATTTGGGGCAGTGGTATGAATAATTATTGACTGATTATATACCATGAAATCCTTGTCAACTCTTGGTGACCACATAGATTTTCTTCATGCCAATCTGCCCTTAATCAAGTCTTTCAGTGTTCTAACTATGCCATAATCACCACTGTAATAGAGTCCACCCACCTTGCTGCTGGTTCGCTTCTTTCCATCTTTGCCAGCATTAGAGGTTCTTCTAGAACTAGGTCTCCGCATTATAAGTACAAAGTATGATAATTTGTATCTTGAGTGAGACCTTTGAGTTGATTTGTTCAATGATCCTTTTGTTTGTTTTCTAGTTCTGTTCACAGTGTTCTCAGGAGTCTTTTCCAACACCAAAGTTCAAAAGCATGTCCATTCTTCCTATCTTGCTCTTTCAAAGTCTAACTGTCACTTCCATAGAGTGCCTCAGGGAATACCTTGGCTTACATAAGGCATTCATGGCTGCTCTTTGAAGTCCTAGTCTGCCACTTATTTCTTGATTGCTAAATAAATATACCCATGATTTAAGAACTTTTTCAGAAGTCCTACTTATTGGACTTCAGTAAAATCAGTAGGGTTGTTTGGGACTAGAGTACCTTTAGTAGCTTCTAATGTTTCAAATCCATATGTAAATGTGTTTGAAAGCACTTTTAAAGCAAACTTGCATCCTCTTAATTTCTTTTAAATATTTGAAATATTTTTCAATACCTTTGAAATATCGATGTTTATTTGTTTATAAATAAATATTTATTTTTATTTGTATCCCATTTTTATTATTTTTACAAAAACTCAAGGTAGTGAACATAGCCACCATACCTTCCTCCTCCTAATTTTCCCACAAGAACCCTATGAGGTGAGGTGAGATGAGAGAGAATGATTTTTTCCATATTATACTAAAACTCTATGTCTGGTTATTTGTTGCTTCATAGGACAATTTTTATTTAATGAATATAAAAGAGTGCAAAGCAGAACAATAAAGATGATTAGGGGATTGCAGGCTAAAACATATGAAGAATGATTGCATGAATTGGCTATCGCTAGTCTAATGAAAAGAAGGACTAATGTGTGCCAATATTTAAGATGATGGGGTCAACCTATTCTATAAAACACCTGAAAGCAGAAAAAGTAGCAATGAATGGAAACTAATCAAAAAGAGAATCAACCTAAGGAGCATTTCATGATAAAACAATCAGTTCTTGCCTAAAAAGTTGGGGGTGATCCAACACTGGAAGTTTTGAAGAAGATATTGGACAACCATTTGTCTGAAATGGTATCGGGCAGAGTTCCCCAATCTTTCTGGGTTGGCAGCCCAGAGATGGGAGGGCAGACACCTTTATGTGTGTATGCGTGTACACAAACAGGACTGTGAGCATGTGCAAGAATGGGGCCATGAAGATGCATGTGATGCAAACAGAGTCACGAGTACCCACGCAACACTAGCACCTGCCCAATACTGTAATGCTAGCGTAAGTGGGGGGAATGTATGCTCATACTGAAGTTAGCACATGGACGCCACTGCAATGCTAGTGCAAGTAAGAAGTGTGCGCTCGCAGTGGCGCCAGTGTGTGTGATGCAGCATCACTAGCATTCGTGTGACGCTATGATGTTAGTGCAAGTGGGGATGATGCGCACATACCTGCACTGGCCAAGCATTCATGTGGCCCACTGGCCAACAGGCCATGGCCTGGTAGTGGGCCATAACCCACAGGTTGGGGACCTTTGGTACAGGGTCTCCTGTTTAAGTAGGGTGTTGGGCTAGAGGTTGTCCAAGTTCCTTTCCAACTTTCTTATTCTGTACCTTTGCTTCAGTGCTTCCATGGTGCTGCAGTTAACTGCAGTCACAGTCATTTTTATATTCCCTGCCAACTTCCTTCAAAGTCAGAGGGAAGCTGGCAGGAAGTTGGAAGTTACTCCTACTCATCTGTGGTGATTCTGTTTCTCTGTTTATGTAAGGAAATATCTCTGAAAAAATGACCCAACAGCCCATAGGTTGTCTAGTATGGTAGATAGATAAATATAAGATCCTAGGCCTTGTACTCTTCGGTGTTTTATTAGAATAGTCAGCAGATCCACAGAAACAATTAAGTGGGATAACATGACAATAGTACAATCATACAGGCTAAAAAAAAACAAGATAAAGAGAAAAAAAAACAAAGGAGTTTAGGCCCATTAATTAAAAACAGAATCCAATATACAAATGACATTCATAAAACCATCTAAACTATTGAGTGAAAATAAGAATGAGAGAGAAAAATCAACACAATTTTAAACTATTTTATTCCCTTTATAATCAGCTGCCACGGCTGCCACTGCTTTTGCTCTAATCTTCCTTGCTGCAGCAACATCCAGTTCTGCTTGCTGAATTATATATACCAGTTAGACTGATATAACCATGGATAAATAAATTGAATTCTTCATGCCAAGTATAATTTACAGATCAATACATAATGCATTAAATCTTTTGCCCTCAGAACACACAGATAAACGAGGATTTCACTGCTAGTTCCCCTTTATAACTCTTATCCAGATATGATGAAGGCATTTATTGAAAGCAAGGGACAAAAAAGTAGAAGTCTGTCAAAGCCTGAAGATAAGTGGACTTTCTACTACAGGTAGTCCTCATTTGATGATCATTTGTTTAGCTACTACTTGAAGTTATGGCAGCACTGAACAAAGAGTAATTAATGCCCAATACCCAAAATTATGGCCATTGTAGCAGCCCACGATCATGATCAAAATTCAGGTGCGTGGTAGTTTGCCATCATTGACAATTGCAGAAGCACTTCAAACTCTCTCTACCTGCCTGTTTCCTGTGAATCTCTGCCCTTTGGCTTCTGCTGGCCCTGCTGTCATGAGCTCCACTGGTCCTATTGCCCTGTTGATGTTGTAGCTCCCACTACTGATGAAGCAAGCATAGCCTGGCTATTTGCTATTGTAGTCCCTCCCCTCCTGGTCAGGTGATCAAAATGTAGGTATTTGGCAGTCCACTTGCACTTATGATCCCCCACCCGCTTAACTTCCCCCATCTTTTGCCTTTTGGCTGCTTTGTCCTTCACCATCTCTGCTGTTCCTGCCAATCTGTGCTCCACTGGCCTTGCCAACCTAATCTCCAGTGGAACTGCTGTCCTGGGCTTCCAAAACCTTCCAAAATGTTGTGAGAAGACTGCACACAATTTGCCAAGGCTACACATCACTTTGAGAAAAGGCCTGGTGCAGCCAGCAGCTGCCTCATGAAGGGCTAGCCAGGCATGCCTCAGCAGCAGTGGGAAGTAGAAGTCAGTGAAAGTCAGCTGGGACTGATAGGGAAGCAGAAGCAACAGAAAACATGGTGGCCAAAATGGCAGAAATGGGAGGAAAATAGGCAAGTGGGGAGAACTGAAGAGGAGGCAACCCCTTACCTCACTGAGGCTCAAGCCTGGGATGGACCAAGTCAGGAATGACGTTATTTGAAGTGGGTTCTTGCTGAATAATGATGTGGGATTCAGTTATCAATAGCAACGGGAAGAGCTAGATTTTGGCCACTAGGAGATAATGTCAATTGGCATTATACTTTATGACTACCTTGCTTAGCAATGGAAATTCTGATCACAATTACTTTCGTTAACCAGGAATTACATGTACACAATTTAGTTAAAATACACTTTAGAAAATTCTTTCTTATAAATTGTGCACCGAATCTGGAGAAAATCCACCAAGTGAAGCCACTTCCTCAGGTTATCCTTAAATCCTGAAATATGCTTGTGTTCTTCAGGTGGGGATAATATATGAAATATAAACAAATTTAAGATCAGACACCCCTTCTAGTACTTCTTCCAGACATATGCCTGGCTAAATGGGAATCTGTATTTCATCAGTCTTTTAAAATATAGAAGGACCTTAGCTACATTAAGAATAATTAAAGGTATGCTCTCTTCCATACTAAGCAAAGCTACAAGGGAATCTTGGAGAAGAATGGGGGGCTGTATTCTAGGGGGGAGTTTTTCTGTGCTGTAGGGTATCCTAAGATTTCACAGAAATGTCAAGTTTTGTAAAAGATTAAAGACAAAAAAATCAAGTATAACCAATTTTCTATTACTAAAACTTTGCCTCTTGATCAGTTTTTTTTTAATTAGGAAACATATTATTTGGCCTTAAAGATGTTCAAATGTTCTTGTCTAAATATATTCAGCATTGTCTTGGTGAATTACAAAGAGGGCTGAAAATAACAGATTGGTAAATATAATACTTTAAAAATAGAAGTCCATAGATGGTGATATCTTTCTTAGTAATATAGCTTATAAAAAGAACATGGGCTACAGAGCAAATATGAGTGTGCTGTGACTGTCCCCCACAAAAGCTAAAGCAATTTTAGAGGGCACCAACATAAATCTAGTTTCCAAATTGCAGAAAATAATTATTCTGTTTTTGTTTGTATTGTTCATTTCACCTCCAATACTGTGTTCAATTCTGGGCACCAGAAGATTCAGACAACTGAAAAACATACAAACAGTGAGGATGACCAAAGACTGGAGTCTACGTTACCAAACTAAGTACTGGTAGAATTGAGTATGTTGAGACAGTGGAGTTGGGGATATGACAGCACTTTTCAATTACCTGAAAGGTTAAAACCTATTTTCTGTTATGCCGAAGTAAAGAATAATGATCTAAAATTATAAAGCATGTTCCTTCCTAATGTCATGAACCACCTAAGAGTGGGACCAGTAATAAGGGAGCTAGTAAGCTATTTTTCAGTAATTGAAACTTTGGAAGGAATCCAAATTAAAGCATCCCTAACTAATATTCATACAACCTTTGTTAAGGATGTATGAACATTTGTCAGTAGGGCTTTAATTTGGATCCTTTCCCAACACACTGTTTGGACTTGTTGGTTTCTATGGTTTCTATTCCTATGTTTTTTTTTAAATGATACTAAAATGATGGTAATTCATATACAATTCAGTTATAAATGCTTTTATAGTTTAATACTGAATGTTGTAAGGCAGGGGATATTGTAAGTTGTCTTTACACCAAAGACTGATAAAAGGGTATTAAATAAATAAAGGCACTTGATTTAATAAAAATAAATCTATTTGCGTATTCTGATCATGAATATAAATGATCACAGAACATATTGTTATCCCTTTTGCTTTCAGATGTGTAGATGAACACAGAAAAACAGAATATTATGCTGCTGTAAAAATTCAGAGTTGGTTTCGAGGGTGTAAAGTCCGGGCATATATCAGGTAATTTAAGCTATAGCTGTAAACATCATAAATATCTTTATCTGAAAACTAACATGCATGTCTACTTACATGAGAGATAAAATCCTTTTTTACATGAAATGGGGAGTTTAGGTTTAATGTTCATTTTCTTACAAAATGATTGCAATTTTTTTTTCATGTTTGGTGCTGTTTCAAATTGGTTAACAAGAAAGAAGTACTGTAAACATACACATAGGGGGAACTATGCAAGAATAAGAACATTTGTTATATAATCAACAACCATTTTGTTGGTTATACAACAAATTAATACTGAAAAGATCGTATGTTTGAAACAGCGTTAAGAGTTATATTGAACATGATGCATTGATTGTATCTTAAGATACACTCTTCAGAATACAAATTGTTCTAAAACTGAAATTGATAAAACTGATATTGAAATTTCATACTCAGAAACTTAAAAGCTGTAAAAATCTCTGTTAATTTGCAGCATTATATCCTTACTAAAGTATTTTGTTTTAGGTATCTGAACAAGATGATGGTATTTATTCAGAAATGGTGGCGGGGATATCAAGGGCGGAAAAAATTCAGAAAAATGGTGGAGGTAAAATAAAGTTTTTAAAACTATATTTAAAGTTTTTCATAATTTGTATCAGCATAAAACAGGTGCAATTATTTTATTGGAACACCATGTATTTTCAGATTTATGCATTTTTAATCATGCATAAATGTTCAGATATCTGAAAAATAAAGTAAATAGGCAGGGATAAAAAAGTGAAATAAATCTTATATTTTTGTAATTTTGAATTTGTGCATTGCAAAACAGGATTTCATTGGTTCCTTGTGCCACTATCCTCTTATTCAGCAGTGACCACAGAATCCTGCTACATTTGTTAAGTGTCAAAGTATTATTGTACCACAAGTTCCAGCCTTTTGGGGGGAGGAGAACCATCAAGTGTCTGGAGAAAAGTAGTGAGATTTGTGTCACAGCATTGCAATTCTACTTTCATCAGTTCAATCTTCCCTTCCACCTCAGTGGACACTGCTGCTGTTGTCTAGAATTTCCAGCAGATAGTACAACTGGCCAGCCTTATATGAGATTTGAAGTTAAGCAAAAGGAGGCTTAATAGTATAGGTAATTCTCTTTTAGCAACTGCCTCAAATAACAGCTGTTCACAAATATAGGCTAGTAAACAATAATAAAAAATTATTTTTCTGACTAATGCATGCAGTAACAACAAAAGTGTTCAGTATGAAACCGATTAAGGTTTGGCCAGTTTCAAGTGACAGCCATGAGCTTGTGAGAGATCAACTAATTAAGATCACAAAACTGAGCTTTTTAACTTGTAGCTGGCACATTTTAGGAAAGTGCACTACAGAGAAGAACATATTCTTGCTCTATAAGGAGGGAAAAAAGGGAAAAAATACCATGACAGGTACAGGACATTATAAGAGACCATTTCATTTAAATAAGATGGCAGTAATCAGCAATCTTTGCAGTATCTCTCTCTCTTTCTCCTCTCCCTCTCCCACTCCCCCCCCCCTCTTCACTAAGCAATTGTGTCACTTAATGACCATCTCTCTGGAAATAATTGCAGTCACTAAACAAAACTACCTGTATTTGATTGGAAGATTACCAGTGAATTCCTTGGATGTAGACTAGACCTAGAAGTTGAAAAAAATAAATAAGGCAACTTATTTTAGAAACTACTTGGATGTCTTCATTCAAGAGTAATGCTTGATTTGAGGATGTCTTTATTTCTTAATCTAGCTTCCATACTTGAAGAATGGAGCAATGGGCATTCATTAAGCTGGGGAGAGTTTTACAGCTTTTTTCTTTTACTCATTAAAATAGAGCATCAGACGTTTTGGAAAAGTATAAAAGCTGCTTTAGACCTGCTATCATGTCACACATTCCAGCACTTTGTAGATATAATCCAGAGATAATATATATGCCTAGTTACTAGTACCCTAAAAACTATGAAAGTAGCAGTTCTAGATATTGATAAAACTTTTTGAGGATTTAGGCTTCCACAATAATATGTGTTTTAATTTGTCACCTCTGATCCATAGCATTCCATGCCTAGTTCAGTCTATTTGAAACATACTAACAAAGCAGAGTTAGATAAAAATTAAGTTATGGAAAGAAGAGAAAAATATTCCTATCAGTGGCTCCTATCAATTGTAGGAATCTCGATAGGAGGTGAACTTTATCATCAAACTGAAGGATTTCCTGGCATAAGTATATTGGTTCCCCCCCAAAGAGCTATTTCTTCTCTATTTTTTTTTCTTTGGGGTATATTATTGAGGAAGCAATATGTTATTAAGGTAAGCATTTAAAAAAGTGGCTTAATTAAACAAAAGCAATAATGCCTCAACTTAATGTAATGAAGAAAGTGAATCTAAAATGAAGTAGCGTCATTGTGTTCATTTGTAAATAACATATTGCAGCCAACTGCTTCTTAATTGCCCAGACAGTTGATAAATAATCCAGTCCTGCTGCTCTCCACAGACAATTTGCTTTAGATCAGACTAGGCAATTCCAATAACACTAATTACAGTGAAACTCTTTTACAGTGATTTTTTTTTTTTTTTGCCAGGAGGGAAGATCGAGAGTACAGGGAACTGCATATCAAGGAGAGGTTCTTTCTCTCTGATTTGTAGTTAAAACACACTCCTAAGCCCCCAGAGTCTGCATGTTATGCTAAATAAAGGACGTTCTTCTAACTCGAAAGTACTTATTTTACTTTTTTTATGATACTGTTGTGAATTATATTCATTTTGCATTGGTAATTAGAGGCTGGAACAGATGTGAAAGCTTAGTGTAAAGTGATGTATCCATTAAAATAACCTATCTTGCCAAGTGAGTGTTTGCTGTAACAGGAGATTCTTTCACTGAGAGCGGAATTCATCTTTATTGGAAGCGAACCAGGAAATGTTTTTTTTTTAAATATATCAGGGGATTCGCTGTAACATGTTATCATTGTATTTATGATTTTATGATGTTAGAATGAATATTAAATGAAACAAAATTCCCAAGGATGACTTAGGAGGCAACTAAGTACATAACGTTTAGTACAGATGGTTGGAAGGCACAATTTTGCTCCATTGCTGCATCCATATCCTTGAACGATTTCGACTGAAGACAGCATTTCTTTGAATTTTTCATTAAACCAGGCATCCTGAAATATGAATTCCTTTTATGTTTCTGTGAGTTTTGGTTAAAAGAACCCTGGTGAATAAATCATATAATACTATATGTCACCAGCACTTGTGAATATTTCTGCTTTGTTATTCTACTCTCAGTAGAGCACCATTGATTATCAAACTCAGCGGAGAGCATTTTATGATCATATATCTCCATTAGCTGCTGGTTTGACTACCATAGATTTTTCTGGTTAAGCCTGCATTATGTATTAGCAAGCCCATCTCTTCGATTCTAAGTTTGATTTTATTCCATCCAAACCTAAAACTCTTATTATGTGTTATGTATAAAAATTCTTACCTTTTATATGTAAAAATAGAAGTAGAGTATTTGTGTAACTGAAATGTATGCTATTTTTTTCTCTCTATCGTTTCACAGACAGCATATTTTATTATGAAGATGAATTTCTACAATGAAATGGCTGTCAGGGTAAATATTTCTTCACTTGTTAAACAAATGAAAAGTCAATTGTGCTCTGAATTTGCTTTTAATAAAATAAGCAACCCAGAATAATATAAACTTGATTGATATGCTGATGGTAAAGTGAGGAAATGGTACATAGTTACAAATTTCAAGTTACACTAAATAATCCCAAGTTGCACATTTGAAAATCTTAGTTAGATCTAAAAGTACAAAATCATTTATAATATTGTGGCATTTCATCTCAGGTGGAAAAAACATTTTTTTATGGTTGCATGCATTTGCATTTAAATCCCACACTTCATCTATGATATTCAGGATTTTGTAAATAGGTTTTACTTGTGTTATCCAGGCACTAAATAAATATCTGCTTAAATTTAGAAAGTACATTTTATGATGTGACTAAAAAACAAGCTTACATTAATGGCCAAAAGTTATTGTCTAATCGAGTATGGTTCCCATTGATGCAAGACTTTCCAATAGGCTTGCATAAATGTATGCAAATTTTAGAAATGGTTCTAAATTAGGTACAGGCAGAAAAGAAAAGCACCTGGCCGAATAAAATTATAGTCCTGTATCATCACATGTTCTTTAACATTGTACCTTAATTATATTTGACCTACTATTTCAAACTCTCATATTTGGAGCCAGAAAATAATAAAGAAAACAATAATTATAATACATAATTTTCTCTGAATCAGATTTACTTTTATAATACTAGATTGTGATATAATAGTCTTATTTTCATTTGAAAGATTTAAGGATTGTTGTGAAGAAAAGTAATCCCCATTTTTTAAAAAAAAATCTGTATGAGCAGATGGCTTCTGATATATCAAGGTTTTGCCATTTGTTTAGCGTTTAAAATAAACATTATTTATAAGACCAATTTTGATGTTACTTAATGAGGAATATGCATCATTGATTTGACTAGCTTAAGAGGTCATTCAGAACTTGCCTGTTAACAAGCTGTAATCTGCTGAGCACACAATGACTTTGTTTAAAATTATCTGTTTGGTACTGATCAATGACAATAATTGTTTGGTACCAATCACCACAGAAACTTGTTAATTACTTTGAAGGGCATATATTTTGTAAAGGAGGATAAATATTCACCTTGAAATTATAAGAGATACAAGTAGTGTTCTATTTTCTATGAAATGTATATATCGATGGGTTGGATTATTGGATAAAATCAGAAAAAATAATTTGATCCATGGAGAAAAAATATAAAAGATAGGACTCTTTGGTTTATGTAATATAAATGTTGATTGACAGACTGATTGATTTATGCATTTATGTATCATCAAGCCTTTAAAACACCAATATTCAAAGGCATTAATACCCTTTCTGCCATGCTACTTCAAAGTCTAATTCCTTGCATCCATAGAGAATCAAAAGGAAAAACATTGCCTGTACACCTCTGATCTTTGTAGATATAGACATATCATGGCATATCATACTTTTCCAAGGCTTTTGTTACTACCCTATCGTGCTATCTGTGGCTTATTTCTTGAATGCTGCTCCTTTACTAATGATAGTTGATCCTAAATAGCAAAAGCTATCCATCACTTTCATTATTAGAGCTTGCAAAGCATTTGCATTTCAGCTATCAGAATAGTGTCACCAACATAGCACAGATTGCTGATGTTTCTTTCTCCCAGATTTAAAATTACTCTTTTTTTTTCCTGTCCAACCTCCCTTATTATATATTCAATATACAGATTGAATAATTAAGGAGAGAGTATACAGTCTAGCCTCATTTTTTTGCTGACCTGGAGCCAGTGTTTTTCACCATGTTCTGTCTGGACTGTGGCTTCTGATCCAGTTTTTTTACACGAGCACAATCAGATGTTCTGAGATTCCCATTTTTCTAAAGACATTCCACATCTTGACATAATATACCTGAAAACCTCTCTATTATCTGTTGACTATTCTTTGTTGACTCTGTTTACTATTTTTTGGCTTCCCCAATTACCCAGCATATAAGAGAAATATTGTCTCTTGTTCTTTGTCCTTTTCTAAAACAACTATGACTATCTGGCATTTTCCTTTCCTTGTTGGTCCGGTATGCAAAAGATCCAGGCCTGAATGCATTGGAAAATGAGAGACAGCACTAATTCGGGGGGAGTGGGGCAATCTACCAACACTCAATGATTAAAGTTAGTAAGTTTACATAAACAGACTCCTCCCCCCAAACATACATGCTATATAATAGCTATGTTTAAGAGTGAACACTAAGCAGCTCTGTATGGCAACATATTAGTTTATACCAAACATTTTAAAAAAAATCAGCTGAAAAAAACCATTTATCCATTGGTAGTCCCTGATTTACAACAATTCAGTGACCATTTGAAGTTACTGTAGTGTTGAACGATCCCCAAAGTTACAGCTATTACAGTCACATGATAGCAATTCTGGCACTTGGCGGCCTGCCTGCACTTACAACTGCAAGGGTGCTTCAATGTCCCCTCATACTTTCTCCCTCCATCTATGGCTTTTGGGTCTTGTATCCTCTGCAATCTTTGCTGCTCTAGCTGACCTTTTGTCATTTTCTGCTCTTACTACTGACCATGCATGCCTGCCCTAATCTTTCACAAAGTAGCTACAAGCCACACAAGGCTTTGTTGCCCAGGTCTTGCACTGCAGTTTCCTTGTGAGACCTGAGAAAGATGGTCTCTCACTCACATGGTCAGCAAAGTACCAGGAGGCACATGCCTCATCATCAGTGAGAGCAAGAAGACAGCAAAGGTAACCTGGGATATCAGAGAGTACAGTGGGGAGAGGTCTCGGAGTGCAGGATGGCTGGGCTAAGGCAGGTAAAACTGGGCCAGCTAGGACTCTTGTGTTGCATAATCGAGTCTTCCTGGGTTGGCTGGGCTTCACATTGCACTGTTGGGCTGTGATTTCACACTGTGCTTCTTGGGGTGGCCATGGATTCCTGGGAAAGGTGCAGCTTTGTACTCCATGTTCAGCTGAGGTGTTCTTCTATGTGGCTGAGGCTTAATGCTTGGTGCAGCTCAAGGCTCCTTGCAGCCATGGAGCTGTGGCAAACCAAAAAAACTCCTGAACTGCAGCATAGCTGGTAACCCTAGAGCTGGCAGTTCTGGGGCTGCTTGCCTATCCACAAGCAGGTGCAAGTTGGCACAAAGGCAGAGACAGACAAGTGGGGATAATGGAAGAGGCAGTGACTTACCTTACTGATGCTCAGGGTTGGAAGAGACCAAGCCCAGAATGGACTTTTTGTATTCCTAGTTTTAAGGCCTTTGCCAGTTACAATGGTAAAAGGTAGCTATTGGCAAAGTAGTTTGTCAAATATTTTATTTAAAATTAAAACAATTAATGTTTTTCTAGATGAACAGCTAGCTCTTTTTTAACTGGACCAGAGATTGATGTTTTGCTCATAACAAATTATTTTAAGCTTATTGACGTTCCATCTTTCCTTTTTAAAAAGAATGAATTGTATTTTATAATTATTTTGAAACAAGATGAGAAAAGAGAATAGAAAAAAACTTCTTTTATTGAACTCCTTATGTCTGAAATATATTGGGCTTCATATTTTTTAAATAATTTACTTCTTCCAGGTGGCTTCATTGTTTTTACTTTGTTTCCTAGTTGATTCTTAGCCTACTGAACTGATTGATATATTATCTGTCTTGGGTATCAAATATATATAGTATATATTTATTTTTTGTACTGAATTTTAACAGCCACTGTGTCCTTTAATAGAAAAGTAGGATGAACATATTTTGAATTACTTGGTTAATATGGAGACATACGAGTGAAAAAATATACCATTTATATACCATCTTACGTCATTCTTCATTCCCAGAATAGTTCTGGCAATTTCTTAAGTATCCAAGCTCATTTTTTATAGGTTTTCTAGTTTAGTGCACAATAAAATTTGGGCAAAGTCAGAAATGTCATTGTTATTTCCAGGAACATTATATTTATTTATCACAAGTTTTCAATATAGAATTAATTTCATCAGAATTTTCACAGCACTTAAATAATTTTGGGGGCATTTTTTCATTATCCATTTTTATCAAAAATGTTTGAAGAAGGAAAGGTACATGCAGTGCCTTTTAGCTAAGAATGTTAATATGCCTCCACCTTCTGAGAAGCTGCTAGACTGAAGGTGGTAGATAAGTAAGTTTTATATGGTGTAAATGTTAAGGTAATTCCCCTTTAGGAGAATGAGCACATACAGGGAGATGTAAAGAGAGTAGTGTTTCAATAATACACACACAGTACACAGATACACTGAACAGTAAATGTAGGTTTTTACTTCCAGAAACTTTAAGCATAGTTCAAGATAAGCAGTCCAAAGTCATTCATAGGTAAATCAGTCAGTTTTTCAATCCAGGGATAATCCAATAACAAATTCCAGTGTCAAAAGCAGTTCAGTAACAAACTTACATCAAATTGAGAAATAGCAGTCAATTAGGAAAAATGGAGAAACAGCAATACTTTCCAACAGAAGGAAACAGAGGTACACTCACACTCTCTTCTGAGACTCAGATTAATACAAACCAGATCTCTGGCTCCATCTTATGGCCGTTTGAGAAACCACACCTAATTACAGTTTTGCATTTTCTTAAAGATAGTTTTAAAAAGTTTATCCTGGTTTATATATTTCTAACCCAAATACCTGTTAGGTGACTGATATTCCCAACATTCTCCCCTTTTGGTTAAGATAATATATATAACCTTACATTCTAAGTCCATAATCTTCACAGCTAGCCTTATGCTTTATAGAGCCTTGGGCCTTTGTAAAATGATCTGCTATATTGTTTTCTGACATACAGTATTCCAGCTTAATCATCTTACTTTGCACACATCGTCTCACATTTAAATATCTTAAATCTGTGTGTTTCGTTCTTGTTTTAACAGCAATATTTGAAGCCAACTGTATTGCTGATTGGTTATCTTCGTAAACAACAATAGGATCTTTTACATTAATTCCCATATCAATCAATAATTGTTCATACAAAACTAAAACTGTATATAATAAAAACAAACATGAGAATTTAGCCGCCATTGTTGACAAACTTAGATGTTTTTGACTAATAGATCTCCATCCAATCAATGCTTTTTCCAATAATAAGCATACCCGATGTAGATTTTCATGTATTTATGTCTGTAGCAAAACTTGCATCAGCATATGCAGTCAAATTCAGTTCATATTTTGGCTCCAAATACAATGCATAATGCATTGTTTGTTTCAGGTGTCTTAACACAAGTTTAGCAGCTTGCCGGTGCCTTTCAGTTGGCTCAGCGTTAAATCTCGCTAATTGATTAACACTGTATGGAATATCTGGCCTCGACCAATTACTGAGATAAGAGAAACTACCAATCAAGGACTAATAAATGTTCTTATCAAAAATAGGACTTTGAACATCACTGGCTAAACTCCTGGCTCATTGGTGTTTTAGCCGGCTTACAAAGTTCCATTTAAAAACTTTTTAGTAATTGGTTAATTTTATCTGCCTGTGAAATTTTGTATCCTCCCCTAGTTCTATCTATCTTTAAACCAAGATATTGTTTGATTTCTCCAAATTGTTTTATCTTAAATTTCTGTTCCAACAGTGAGATTATCTCAGTAGCTTCTTGTTCAGTTTTGGTGATGAATGCTATGTCATCAGTAAATAATAACAATAATGAAATCATACCATTACTTTCTCTCTTAAACAAACATGGATCAGCCAAGCCAGCTACAAAACCTATTTTAATTAATTCTTTAACTATACATTGGTTCCACTCATAATCGATTGCTTCAAACCATAAAGACTCTTTTTCAATTGCCAAAAATCAGTTGTATTACCATCTTTGATACCTAAAGGTTTCTTTAAATATATAGTGTGTTGCAACGGTGCATGCAGATAAGCTGTCTCTACATCTAAATGATTTACAATATATTTCTCTTTAGCTGCCCACACTGATGCTGCCCTTAATGTAGTAGCCTTCAGACTAGATGCAAACACCTCGTCATAGTCATTTGCTG
This sequence comes from Laticauda colubrina, assembly GCA_015471245.1. Classification (NCBI taxonomy): domain Eukaryota; kingdom Metazoa; phylum Chordata; class Lepidosauria; order Squamata; family Elapidae; genus Laticauda; species Laticauda colubrina. The sequence continues at coordinate 38,165,919 of BLBF01000018.1, read as the reverse complement.
TCTGATTAAACCCTTGTGCTACTAACCTGGCTTTATGGATAACAGTCCCATCTACACCTGTCTTCAGTTTATAAATCCATTTACATCCTAAGGCATGTTTACCTGGTGGTAACAACATTTTCAAATACCTCCAGTCTTTTCAGTGATTCCAGTTCCTTATCCATTGCTTTCTGCCAAGCAGCCTGATCCATAGCAGGATACATTTTTAGTTCACTATAATTACTTGGAACTGTATTCACTTGGCATACAACACTAGCCTGATATTTATCAGGTGGTCATGTTACTCGGGTTGAACGTCTTGGTAATACAGAGCTAACTGGTGGACTTTCTTGTGCCACCAGCTCCTGTTCTTCTATCTCCTCCTGTTCCAGTTTATCCCACCCAACGTGCTTGAGAAATTTTGTACTAGCACTACAATAAACATGAGCTGTGCCTTGATCCCAGAATTTAAACGATCTCATAACCCACAAAAAATAACTTTTTAGCTCTATGTTGCCCTTTCAGTCTTACTTGTGAGGGAATATGCACCCATGCTGGAGCTCCAAATGTGTGTAGGTAACTTAAATTTGGTTTTCTGCCATGCTAACGAGTGAATGGCAATTCTCCAGTTGTATTTACTACATTGTGTAAAACATGGTTACTACACATTATGGCTTCACCCCACAGTGTTTCACATAAACCTGAATCAGATAACATAGTGCGAGCCATGGCTTGTAATGTTTGCCCTCTTCATTCTACAAACGAGTTATGTTGTGGTCTGTAAGGTGTATGCTCAACACCAGCCAATTTTAGCATAGTTTGGAATCTTTTGTTAACAAACTCAATCTCATTATCAGTTACTAACGTAATTACTTTACTTTTCATTTTTCTCTCAGCAAACCTTAACCAGTTAAAGAAATGTTGGAATGTTTCTGTTTTGTTTTTCAAAAAAAGCAGAAACCGTATCGTGAGTAATGGTCCATAATACTCAAAATATAACAGGCACCTCCTAAACTTAGTTTCTTAGGACCAATTATGTCAGCAAAAACAATTTCTAAAAGTTCTTTGGTCTTAAATCCATTAAGTCTGTTTGCAGGAGTAACCTTGTTCTTTTCTTGACTACAAGCATTACAGTTTAAATACTTGCAACACAGTTTCAATTTTACTCCCTCTGACAATTCAACAGTTTGTTTGAGCATTTTGAAATTAATGTTCCATAGACGTCTGTGTCGTAAATTTATACATTCATTATGTGGTGTAACTTTGTTATAAACTGAGTCAGCCATCTTCAACTGGTCATCATGTATCACATATAAAACATTATTTAAAATAGCAGTAACCCTTTTACCTTCTTTTTCTATTATACAGTTATCTCCCCTAAAGGTTACTACATAGCCAAGATTAACTGAAGCCCTTACTGACAGCAAATTAAATTTCAGTTTAGGTACATATACCATAGTTAAATGTTCGTTTATATAAGAACAATATGCAGTACCTTCACCTGATTCTTTAATCTTCCATCCATTTGCCAATGGTACATGTTGTTTACTCGTGGACATCTTTACAAACCTTTTTCTATCTTTAGTAATGCATTGCAATGCTCCACTATCAACAACCCACAAATCATTGTTTACAGTTGAATTGCTAGACATAGCTAAACTAACATTCTTCTTGGCCTTCTGATGTTTTCTAGTATTCTGTCTTTTTCCCTTCTTACAGAATCTAGCTATATGTCCCCTAGCCCCACAAGAGAAACATTTCCAAACAGTATAGACAGTTAAAGACAAATCCTCTTCTTGTGGTTGTTCCTTCCTCAGTTGGTCCCTATCCAGCAGTCTTCTTGCTTCTTCCAGCAACCTTCCGGTTATGTCAGTCAATGTCAGCTTATCTCTGGGCAGGACTTCCAGTGAAGATACATAATCATCATAACTTTCATCCAACGAGGAAAGAATGATGTAAACTTGATGCAGCTCTGAAAATATCAGTTCTTTTTCATGTAGCTCTTGAAAAGTTCTTTTCATGAAGTTTAAATGAGCTAACATATGTTTACCTTTCAGAAGACGTGCTCTAAACAGTTTACGTGTAAGATGTATGTGTGCACCTACACTGTCACGAACACAAATCCTCTTCAAATTCTCCCAACACCTAGCAGCAGACTCTTCTCCATGAATATGGACTAGCTGCTGGTCACTCAGTGTTAATCCAATTATACAAAGAGCTCATTCATTGTTCTGTTTAAAGTCAGCAATCTTCTTGGCATCATCCTCATTTTCTGGATCCCAAGCATTCACATCTGGTGGATCTTGAACTACATTCCATAAACCTTCTCTACACAGAAGTAGACTGCACTTCATAGACCAGGAAACATAGTTTGTTCATAGACCAGGAAACTTCATAGACCAGGAAACATAGTTTGTTCCATCCAACCGGGTTATCAGTGATAGACATGTTGAAGTGACTTGTGTCATCTTTACCAGGATAGTAAACCATAATTAAACAGTCAACAGCTGTCTGTATACAGTACTGTGTATTCACAATAATTCTCAGTTAACTAATCCTGGTATAGCCTGGGCCCATAACCAGTGTTGAGGTAATTCCCCTTTAGGAGAATGAGTGCATACAGGGAGATGTATAGAGAGTAGTGTTTGAATAATACACACACAGTACACAGACACACTATACAATAAATGTAGGTTTTTACTTCCAGAAACTTTAAGCAAAGTTCAAGATAAGCACTCCAAAGTCATTCATAGGTAAATCAGTCAGTTTTTCAATCCAGGGATAATCCAATAACAAATTCCAGTGTCAAAAACAGTTCAGTAACAAACTTACATCAAATCCGGAAATAGCAGTCAATTAGGAAAAATGGAGGAACGGCAATACTTTCCAACAGAAGGAAACAGAAATACACTCACACTCTCTTCTGAGACTCAGACTAATACAAACCAGATTTCTGGCTTCATCTTATGGCCGTTTGAGAAACCACACCTAATTACAGTTTTGCATTTTATTAAAGATACAGTTTTAAAATGTTTATCCTGGTTTATATATTTCTAACCCAAATACCTGTTTAGGTGACTTATATTCCTAACAGTCAAGGCAAATCCTGATTCATAACATATTTGATATGATCTCTTATCAGTATTTTTATTCTACTAAGGTAGAAATGAGTTTTTGTTTTGTTTTTTACTGGGGAAGGACTACAGTAACAGTCTTCCACTTCCCACAATCTGTTCAAAATATTTTAATTATGTTATGATTATAAAAAGATGGATGGTGAAGCAAATACTTTAATTAGCTTCCCATTTGTTTGGATGAAAAGTCTTATGATTCTTAACAGATGGAGTTGAAAAAGTGGGTTTCTATGTGATATACCAATATTGTTATAATATGCTACTTTAAAATATAAAATATAAAATACAACTGCCCATTTGTCCCCTACATGTATTAAGTTGTTTTTCTCAACTTTGATTTCACTTTAATGTAATATTGATGATTTATCTTAGCAGTATTATTAACAGCAAGTAGCCAAGTAACTAATGTATGTATTTATGTCAGTATAATAATTTTATCCATATTAATATGTATTCATAAAATGAATAGGCAAATATATACACATGCTAGCGTTGAAGCAGTTATATTCCTTGCAGAACAAAATAAATATTTCTTATAATGTTGGCAGTTATTTCTCTATTGCAAAAAACCCCAACATTCAGTGAAGCAAATATATGTTCTCTTTTTTTTGCTAGATTCAAAGAAGATGGCGAGGCTGTTATGTACGAAAATATATCCATAATTATTATGCACTAAAGAAGTACTTGGAAGTTGTTGCATTGAATAATGAGATGGTCAGGTAAAATGAAAGTACTGAGTGGTAAAATAGATATTTTAAAATGGTAACTTTAAAATAGATTTAAATAATTCATAGTGTTAATTAGATTACTCATCATAGAAAGAATTGCCTGCTTTATCCCAGTACGAAAACTGGTCTGTTTTATTTTCAACCTAAGTGTGTGTTTTCAAATTATTATTTCATTTATACCAGCATGCAGGTAAGTATGATGCAGTTGAACCTATTTGAATTAGAGCAAAACTTAAATGCATAAAACAAAATTGCTCTCTGTAGAAAAAGTACCGTGGACCTCCTGAGCAAGTGAATCTGCAGAATAAGGCAGTACTATTAAAAGTTTGCTGTTGCAACGTATTTGTGATCTGTAATTCTGAGCAAAGGATATAGTAAGTACTATGAGCTAGGATAATTCTATGCTCTACTAACTTTCAGAAGGTAGAGTTGCCAGGTTTAGACAAAGAATACATATTGTCATCTGCTCCACTGAGAAAATCTGCCTTGAATGGGCCAGCCCAAGATTAATCTAATCCCTATTCCTCCATGGTGAATTTAGCTATTGATTTAAAATCAATTTTTCAAATGCAATCCTTTTTATTTCTCTGGCTTTATTTTGCTTTTTTAGGCTATAGGACTAAATCCCGAGACAGCATCTGTATCTTTATATATCACTCAGTGTGGGGTTTTTCCCTACTCTAATGTTAAAATAATGGGAGAAGCCGTATTTGGCAGATTCGTTTTTTCCCTTAAGAAATTCTGGGAGACAATTTACATTTACTTTAACCTTCTGGAGATAGTTTTTGTTCAGATAAAATATTATGCCGAGTTGTTATAGACCAATGTACTGTACATTTTGTTATTGTAGTGATAATGGCATTTTTCCTGGTTTAACATTCACTGTTAATACAAATAATAAACATGTAGTTAGAAATGTAATGCCATTTGGAAACATATAATAGATGTCATAGTTGTGAGATCAGAAAGCTAGATGTCTGGAAAGGCCATTTTGTCATTATATTTATGTAACACATATATAGGATAATGTTTTCATAGGGATACTGTGCCTCTCACAAAAGATAAATTGGTTTGATTAATTTAAAGGCTGAGTATGCATTTGCTAGAGGTGTACACTTGTAACCTATCGCCTCGTATGCAAAAACTGCCCCGGGTTATGAATAAGAAAATGATTTCATGAAATTAAAAACTGGTCTCATAGAGATAGGCAGTATTCAGAAAATATTACAACACTCATAAAAGGATTTTTTTAGTACACTTAGATTCCCTTTTATTATTTCAAATACACAGTGGTTTTATCTGTTTTTTAATGTTTTGCTGGATGCAATCAACTGAAAAATATTATTAATTTTAGTTAATTTCATAAGAACTTGTTAGCCACAAGCTTTTTGCTATGGCTTGTGGCATTAAACTTCATTTGCAATAGGGTAACACTGGAGACCATTGGGTCAGTCTAGAAATTAGGAGACAAACATGAGATTCCCAACTGTATTGAACTCATAACATGACTGCAGGAGTGTTCAGACTTTTCAGAGAAAAAATAATTGGAAAAGATGCTTGTGCTTTGCTCCCTTGTCACTTGTTCCCTTAAAATCCTTTCCAAGCTGTTGAAACTGTAGACAAGCTGCCTGAGCTGTTGAATTCACACAGTTGTAAGAAGAATAACTGGGGCACTATGCTCATAAGAGAAAATCACTGGACAGGACCAACAACATATGCTCATTCCCATGAAATATTTTTGTGTCTAGATGGGGTTTTAAATTAATTCTCATTAGCATTGATTGTAGGTTTTTTAAAATAATTTTATTAAAAGTACAATTGGGAAAATAAAAACTACTAAGAACTACAATAAATATAAAAATGAAAAGTGCAGGAAAAATGAAAAAGGAAGTAAAAAGGAAAACAAAACAAAAAAGAAGTAACTTCCCCCTTTATCACAAGTACATTTTTATTAAATTAAAGAACTATCTCTTAAGATAGAACAAATGTACTCTTCTTCCCATAACTGATCTCTTTACTATTAACTATGATTCTAAGGCCTTGTCATTCATTCCTACTCAGCAAAAGTCTATTAAGGCTACCAGAAATAATTACATAACTATTTTAAAACCATGATCAAATAAACTGATTCCACATTCTTTACATGCACTTTTAACAATTTTAACTTTTATTCTGTTAAAATAATGTCCTTTTGCTTGATTTCTTTGATCTCTTATTTCTTCTCAGCAAATCATTGAAAATTTTAACAGATCTATTTTGTAAAAAAGAAATTATCCAAATCGTTGTCTTGAATTAATTTTTGTATGTCCTTTTCAAATATCAAATTTTATTTGTACATCCATCTTTTTCCATATAATTCTGTCATTTGAACACCATTTACAATCTTCCCTCCTGGCTTCTCCAGAAAGTCAACAGCCAAAAGCTGCCTGGCAGATTGATTCAGCCCACTTCAGTCCCTCTGCCAAGCAGCTCTTCTGCTGTCAAAGAGGCTGTCTGAAAATGTCCTTCTGTGCATGGAGTCTGGGAGAATTCCTGAGCTAGACTAGCTAATTGAAACCTGGATCCCAAAGGCCAAACCTCATTCAGTCCACCCAAGGAAGGAGTTTTCTTCTGCACTTGGAGCAAAAGAGATACCTGCTTCACTTCAGTTGGCAGTCCTTTTCTCCATTCAGTTAACAACTGAAACTAGGAGAGTTGGGATTGAAATTGAATGAAATGGTTATATGGGTGTTTTACATAATGGCCACAACAACTTTCAACTGAAATTCCAGACTCAATTGTGGTTGTTAGGCAAGAGCTACTGGTGGAGACTAGATCTACTCAGAAAATTAGTGATTATTCTCTTTTGACCAAACACAATATTAAAATATAATCTAGTTCAGGCACTTGCTAGGAGTCAATATTGATTCCAAGGCATGGAAAAAAGAAGAAGAAAGGGGAAAAAAATGCTGTCCAAATACAGATTGGACTCAGACATTCTGCTAAGCCATGGTTTATTTCAATTATTTTTTGTTGAATGCAGCATGTAATTAGGTTTATAGAACATGCTAAACCCAAACCAAACCAAACATATTGTAGCTTAGCAAAATCTTTGAACTCAGCTAAAATGTTGGAAAAATTAATAGATAAGCTGAAAATGCTATTTCTTTAGGATAATTGTTTAACTCTTGTGCACTTATTAATTTGGATCAGTAAAGAACCAGTTCCCATGTTAAGGATGTAGGAAACAAATTTTTAAGTTTGACTTGAAATTTTTACAGTCAAAAATGCTTATTTTTGCAAAAGAGCAATGATTAGAAAGCTGTACTACAGGCCACTTCTGCTGATTATTGGCTGCCTGCAATTTGGCAGTCCAAATCCCACCAGGCTAAAGGTTGACTCAGCCTTCCATCTTTCCGAGGAGAGTAAAATGAGGACCCAGATTGTTGGGAGCAATATGCTGACTTTGTAAAACGACTTAGAGAGGGCTGTAAAGCACTATAAAGCAATATATAAATCTAAGTGCTATTGCTATTTTTAGGAATGGATTTTTTTGTGCAGCCAGAAGTGTTTTTCACCAATTTTGTTTTATTCAACTAACAGTGATATATTTTTAAAATATGAAAACTAAACTTATATAACAAACTATCCTTGAATGTCTTATGTGGTGCATTTAGTCTGTTAAGGAATGGCAAATAAAAACACAAATTATTTTACATTTTTAACATTTATGACACATATATTTCAGGGACAATTTCAGGTTCTATCAAAATTCAAAACTATTTCCTCAAGATTAAGCAACATTACCATTGATGAAACCATTATAAAGAATAGTAAAGAAATAATTTTGAGACTAATGTTTTTGCATTAGTTTATGGAGCTCATGATTCCAATTCTAAAATTTCGATGACTGTTTACACTGTGATTGCAATAGATTTTACACTCTTTTCCTTTATCTAAAGTGGAATCAACTGTACAGTAAGGAGAAAAGAAGGAAAAGGTGCATTTTTATTAAGCTCTAACATATCATTGGCTGTCAGGCTGGCCTTGTTATGCTGTCCATCCTCATTTAACTATCCCACAAGATCTCTTAATGAAGTTAAGCCCCAAGTTCACTCCAATAATTCTGTGGCAAGAGTTTGTGCAATGTAACAATTCATCACTTGTCAGGAAAGCACTTTTAGTTTATACATTTAATAAGGGCATCCTCTAGCTTGGTTAATTAGAAGTGAACAGTTTGCATATTTACTAAATGTGGAGTGTCATTGCCACCACGGCCTATTGCCTACATGAATTATTTCTCTATCTGCAATAAACAGCTGGGTAATTATTATTGCCATAATCAGATAAATTCCCTCTGTAAGGCTTTTCTTACATGGCAATTCTTTGAACTCATCCAAAGCTGAGCAAAATTTATGAACTCCAGCAGCTAGCCTGGTTTGTTATACTTTGGTGTCCCTATTTCAAGGGCACGTGTAGCATCATAAATATTGTATCAATTAAGAGTATAAATGTGATTACCTACATATTATATATTAATATATTTGGTTTATCAAAGTAGAGGTTTTTTGTTGGAAGATTAAATTATCGTGATAATGGTTATTATAAAATTGCGGACAGGGGAAATGCTTAGTCTAGGACCTAGAACAGTGGTGGGATTCAAAAAAAATTACTACCAGTTCTGTGGGCATGGCTTGGTGGGTGTGGCAGGGGAAGGATACTGTAAAATCTCCAGTCAGAGGTGGTATTTGCCAGTTCTCCAAACTACTCAAAATTTCCGCTACGGGTTCTCCAGAACTGGTCAGAACCTGCTGAATACCACTTCTGGCCTAGAGTAAGAGAGCCAAAGTCTTAATCTGGAAAGACAAATGATGGACAGAAGAAATATTTCTACATTAATATTGATAACTGGATAATTGTAGTGTTTTTATAAGCATTTTCTGAATTTTAGCAACAAAAGCCATTTTAACAGATGATTAAAACTATTTTATACATTGCTTTCTAATTACTGTATTAAAAAAAATATGAAGAAATATTATATGAAATATGAAACAAAATAAAAATAAAATAAAGCACAAGTCATATTACATTTTAAAACTAAATAATAACAATTTTAGTCATGAATCACCATAAAACTCTGGGCTCATAACTCATGAGGAAATCTGCACAATTTCACCACCTTGACTTAACTCCAGCAGCAAGGATTGCTTGGTGTTGCCACAGTGTCGCTGAGCTAGAACTCCACATGACAGGAGTTCTCTCTCAGTCTGTGCTGTAGAACAGTTGTGAATGCTCCAACACTGGAAGTTTTTAAAAAGAGATAAAGCAACCATTTGCCTGAAATGGTATAGGGTTTTCTGCCTAAGCAGAAGGTTGGACGAGAAAACCTCCAAGATTCCTTCCAACTCTGTTCCATTCCATTCAGTTCTATTCTATTTCTGTATCTATGCCATCATTCTGTAGTTACTGTCCTTTGCCTTAAGACAGTCGGCTGATAGCCAAATCTGCATCGTAGCCAACCTGCTCCAGAACTGGGTGTCTCCAGTACAGAAAGGAGTGCCTTCCTCCAAAACCAGTTAAATTAATTTCTCTCCTCTCTCCAAAAAAGGGTGAATTTCCTTCTTCCCTCCAAAACATGTTGAATGTGTTTTTCTCTTCCCTCTAAAATAGTTTAATTAAGATCTGTTGAGTTTTGGGATACATAACTTCATTATTGTTGTTAACTTTTTTATAAAACAAATCATTTTAAGATCATATAATTAAAGTGTATATATGTTCAAAATATATCTGTTTTCTGTCTTTCAATTTTTTCTTTTATTACAATATCCAATAAGAAAAAAGAAAAGGAGGAAGGGAAGGCAGGCAGGCAGGCAGGCAGAAAAGAAGGAAGGAAGGAAAAGGAAAAACAATTACCAAATATTTCTTGCAGTTCATCAGTGACTACTAAGTTTATCTTGTAATCTATTAGCATATTTATGTGGAGCCAGTTTGATATGACAGTTAAGGTGGTCAGGCTGAAAATCAAGAGATGCTGAGTGTTAGTCCTGCTTTGGTCAGAAAGCCACCAAGTGATTTTGGGGCAGTTAGGAAAAAAAGGGATTCTCAAGTCACTTCTAAAAAATGCTGCCAAAGAAAGTGCAGAGGGCAGTTGAAGACAAAACTTTCAAGCATATATGGGACATGCGATTATACTTTCTAGTTTCCATACTTTAAGAAATATATAAATATTTCGACATCTCCAAATTGCATGGATATGTAATTTACTCTTGTATTGTGGAATACAGATTTATGCTAGGTTTGGGGAAACCTGCACAAAACATTTTTCCCCTCCGCATGAGTTTATCAGAAGTTAGAGGAAACATTACAAGGAGTTGATAAATGTGAGTAGGAGTGGAGGAAGCGGTTGGCAGATTTTATAGTAGGCCTAAAGGAAGCTCAAAGTAGGGTGGTGTGTGTGTACAGGTGAAACTCGAAAAGTTAGAATATCGTGCAAAAGTTCATTTATTTTAGTAATGCAACTTAAAAGGTGAAACTAATACATGAGATAGACTCATCACATGCAAAGCAAGATAATAGTTCAAGCCGTGATTTGTCATAATTGAGATGGTTATGGCTTACAGCTCATGAAAACCCCCAATCCATAATCTCAGAAAATTAGAATGCAATCAATAAAACAAGGATTGTACATAGAACAATATCGAACCTCTGAAAAGTATAAGCATGCCAATGTACTCAGTACTTAGTTTGGGCCGCTTTTGCAGCAATTACTGCCTCAATGCGGTGTGGCATGGAAGCTATCAGCCTGTGGCACTGCTAAGGTGTTATGGAAGACCAGGATGCTACCACAGCGGCCTTCATCTCTTTTGCATTGTTCGGTCTCATGTCTCTCATCTTTCTCTTGGCAATGCCCCATAGATTCTCTATGGGATTCAGGTCAGGCGTGTTTGTTGGCCAATCAAGCACAGTAATCCCACAGTCATTGAACCAGGTTTTGGTGCTTTTGGCAGTGTGGGCAGGTGCCAAGTCCTGCTGGAAATGAAGTCAGCTTCCCCATACAGCTCGTCTGCGGAAGGAAGCACGAAGTGCTCCACTATCTCCTGGTAGACAGCTGCATTGACCCTGGACTTAATGAAGCACAGTGGACCAACACCAGCAGATGGCATGGCTCCCCAAATCAACACAGACTGTTGAAACTTCACACTGGACTTCAAGCATCTTGCAGTGTGTGCCTCTCCATCCTTCCTCCAGTCTCTGGGTCCTTGGTTTCCAAATGAGATGCAAAAGTTGCTCTCATCAGAAAAGAGGACTTTGGACCACTTTCTTTAGCCCAGGTAAGATGCTTCTGACGTTTGTTGTTCAGGAGCGGCTTGACAAGTGGAGAACGACATTTGAAGCCCATGTCCAAGATCCGTCTGTGTGTGGTGGCTCTTGATACACTGTCTGCAGCCTCAGTCTACTCCTTGTGAAAGTCCCCAACACTTTTGAATGGCCTATTCCTGATAATCCTCTCCAGGCTGCGGTCATCCCTGCTGCTTGTGCACCTTTTTCTTCCACACTTTTCCCTTCCACGTAACTTTCTATTAATGTGCTTGGATACAGCACTTTGGGAACATCCAATTTCTTTTGCAATCACCTTTTGAGGTTTTCCCTCCTTATGGAGGGTGTCGGTGATGGTTTTCTGCACAAATGTCAGGTCAGCAGTCTTTCCCATGTTTGTGATTCTGACTGAACCAGACTGAGAGACCATTTAAAGGCTCAGGAACCTTTTGCAGGTATTATGGCTTAATTAGCTGATTAGAGTGGGACACTTTGAGTCTAGAATATTGAACCTTTTCACAATATTCTAATTTTCTGATATTGTGGATTTGGGGTTTTCATGAGCTGTAAGCCATAATCATCTCAATTATGATAAATCACGGCTTGAACTATCTTGCTTTGCATGTAATGAGTCTATCTCATATATTAGTTTCACCTTTTAAGTTGCATTAATGAAATAAATGAACTTTTGCACGATATTCTAATTTTTTGAATTTCACCTGTATGTGCGTATGTTTATATAAAATACACATAATATTGAAGAAAATGGATCACCTTAATAATGAATTTCTTTTTATGTATTAATTCTATCTAACTCCTAGGTGATTTCATGTTGATATACTAATAAAAAGAGGATATAAGTTTAATAAACATCCATTCTCATAGAAGTTAGGTATGTGGGCTTAAAACTGTTTGCAAAACTGTCATTATAAATAAGATTAAATATGTGGAGCTGGTGTTGCTTTTTAAGGCCATTAAAGAAAAACCTGGGGATTAACATGGACTTTAGGCCTCCAGGAGCCTTTAGAGTAGGAACAGCCAACACATTCATATATCATTTCAAAAGTTCATGGTACTACAAACTTGGAGAATTCCTGGTTTTGTTGTATCTTGGTTCCTATTCCCTCTTTCCCCACAGCAGATTTTTGCCCCAATATAAGGATGGTTTAAGATCAACCCCATATGAGAGATACATGCATATGCTGCAGACAGAGAGAATGTTTTTAATTCACCTTTATGCCTAACTGCTATTTAGTAAATAATGGCCAACCATGCAATTTAATCCCATCTAGTCTAGCTCTATAATAGATCAGATTAATCTGCTATAGATTTTCCTAAGTAATTGTCGGGATAATTGAACTGTCACAATCCACTATTTTTGAGATGGATAGGAAATGTGTGTTGTATATAGAGTGTAAATACCAAGAAATTATTTTGTTTGCAGAACAAAAGCTGAGCAGGAAAATAATATTTATTCTGGAAGAAAAGCAGATTGAAAGAAAACAAAGCTTCAAGAGTTTAGGGAATATATCACTAGGAGCAGTTCAGTTGATCATGTTCTTGATGTCAGAAGTCAAGACCATCTATTGAAACTAAAGGAGACAGATTCATCTTCAATAAAAATGCTTTACTAAATTCATAGATAAACTTCTGATTTCACATATGATGGCCAGTAATTTAGATGGGTTTTTTTTAAAAAAGGTATTAGACTGTTTATTTATTTAGACTTTAATAGCCTCCATATTGTAACAACCACAACAAATGGTCTGTAGACAAAACAGTATAAACAGAAATCTCCAAATCATCAATATAAAAAATAGTGAGAATGCAATAAAAATTCATGGCATACCAGGGCCACACTCTTCCATACATCTTCACGCTGTCCTATTGGGTTCCGTGCTACCTTAATACTTATAGGAAAAGCCAACTGTTCTAGGCTTCAGAAAGACAAGGAGGGAGGGGGCCTGCCGGATCTTGAGTAAAAAGGTCAAAAGGTCAGCAACAGAGAAGCCATGTTTTCCAGGCCCCACTAGGTTGCAACATTTAAGGGAAGGGACCTGACATGCATCTATCCTATCTGATATGGTGGAATACACAGATACCCTAAGGTAATACCAAACTGTTAACTTCTCCCATGTCATTTTGGGCTATAAGGAAATAGCCAGCACCTTGAATTGCACCTGTAGAAATTGCTGTCCAGAAACAGCACATCGTGGCAAACATGGATTTGAGCAGGACCTTGTATTAAATGTGGAATACAAAGCTCTTCTGAAATGTTTTTGAATATAATTAGCTCGGGTTGGTAGTTGGACTGTTGGTCTGAGCTCCGAGCTTGGCCATTTGGTTGTAGACGCTTCATCACTATTCAAGGAGACATTGTCAGTGCGCTTTGAATTGTGCTCATCTTTCAGAGCACTGGTCTTTAAAATACCTTTTTATGTGATGCAAATTAGTGTGGACATTGTTTGTTTGGCTACTTTTGAGTCATGGTCTGACTTCAGACTGTTTGATTGGCTAGCTGTTGTTACTGAGGCATGGTCAGAAGAAAGCCCTTCTAATCAGAAGGATATCACTGGAACCTATCTAATAGCATTGCAAATGATGTTCCAGTTGGTGATTCTTGGAAACAATATAGCTAATACACATCCTAGAAATATTTCTGCTAAAACAGATGGGATGCCAGATGTTGGGATCCATAAATTACAAACAAGAACAGTCTTGCTTTTCTTCTAAGGATTTGGTGTGTGACAGAAAATGTTACACAAGGTGCTGCTTGAATCCTGTTATTACAGCAGCTGTAATGGATGGCATCTTTTCCTGGGACTGTCTTTTAAAATCTCTGAACTCTTGCTTTAGCTTCCTTTGGTCAATGTTCCTTAGAACAGAAATGCTAAGTTCTGGGTCAAGATTAGAACACCTGCAAAGGGACATGCTATGGAGTGAAGCTAAAGGGGTGAGCACTCAAAAATGTGCTTTTTTTGTTCCTGTCACAATTCTGTGGAATAGTTTTGCTCATTCCCAAAAGAAAAATAATTTCTTCCTTGTTGGAATTTAGGAAGAAATTTGAAATGATTTTGTTCCATTATGCTTTTGTATCCTAATTCTTAAATCTGGCTATTAATATGTTGGCTGTAGTTGTATATTTTATGCTTTTATTGCAGTTTTCAGTTTTGTGGCTTTATGTTCTCTAAATTATTCCAAAACTCCCAGCATTTTTGATATGAACATATAAAATCCCTATTGTCTAGAACCCTTAGAGAAAAAGAGAATCCCTCACATTTCTGTAATATCTATTCTAGCATTGTGTCCATTCTGTAACTAAATCTATATATTACTTTATTTTTCAACCAGCTGTTTATTTCCTTTCCTTCGCCGTTAGTATGGCCAGTAGCTTCTACAGCTAGGAGATAAAAAGAAATGAAGTCCAGTGCATCTGGACGAACCAGACTGAGGAAGTATGATGTAGTAAATTTATATTTACAGTTTTTTGTTCTGCTAATTTACCCCAACAGCAGTTGTTTTCTCCACATGCTTTAGCATGACGGATGTGCTTTGAGTCCCTTTCTTGGAACGATGTTAGTGATAGGACACAGTAAGCGAGCCTTTTTCATTGCATCATCTTCTCTCTAGAATAATACCCCTTTCCCCCACCAATACATGGCTAGTCCTCATCTTGCTAGTTTTCAGAAAGGCACTAAAATTTGGTTCTTTGTGGGGGCATTGGGCCCATATTGATTGTAATTCCTATCAGAAAAATTTGGATTCCTGATATGGGCTTTTTACTGTGGATATTATTGTTGTTTATTTATATATTGCCCATACACAAACATATAAATTTCCTAAATAAATACAATACTTTGGATTTGTACATTCTAGTGATATCCAAAAGTATTTATTTTAGTAGATTGCCTTGGCAGAATTCAAGCTTTATATTGTTCTGGGGTGAGATGGAATGGAGGAATAATATGCTTTTTAATCATTTATCAATGAGAAATTGTGATTAAGAGTTCATGATACTTTAAATAGTTTAAATATGTTTTGTATGTTGTGTGTATGTCCATGTGGGAGCATACATATTGTTGTTCTTCCTATACTATGAATTTAAAAAATTAAAATCAATGTAAAGAGAAAAGGCTTTGGATTATAATCAGATTTCTAAGCAGAAAACTTTTGAATACTTTATAAGAACCGTCCATATTCTATATTTGAAGAGAAGCCCTCAATTCTCAAATATAATCAGAGTTAGAGTTATGTTGGTTATACATAACATTTTTTGTGTGTGTATTATTAAGTATGGCCTTTGGGATAGTGTAACATTTCTCATTTAATAAAGAGCATTTGGAAAATCTATGAAGATTTTGCATAATACAAAAATAGTGTGTCTGTGAAATATGTACAGCTATACTTTTGTAGGCTTTTTATTAGCTAGTCAAAGTGATTGAAGATTAATCAGCAATAAAAAATGAAAATGATTATATAACAGATATATGCACCAGTGTTGACAGGTGTAATTGTTTAAAAACCTGGGAATGTTTTCTATTTAATAATATTGTTGCAAAAGTATTATAAAATAATTTTTATAAAAGTATTATAAAAAGTATTATAAAATAATATTGTTGCAAAAGTATTATTATAAAAAGTATAATAATATTGTTGCTCATTTTATTCACATTTTAGGGCTGAGCTGTGCTCTTTGAGGACAAAGAAAGGTCACCAGTCTCTCCAACTCCTAGTTCTTTGTCAAAAGTGGACACAGTTAATGAGGTTGATTTGGTACGGCACAAATTCTCAGACACAGATAGAGATCCTTTCAATGGAAACAAATTTGTTTGGCTTTACCAGGTTACTTAGCGATTAATAATAGCCTTGAGATGCAGGTCAAAAAGGTCAGTGTACCCACTTGCCAACACAATCTAAAATGTGCAGGAACTCCAGGTCTTCAGGCACTAAGACCTCGAAAGGCTATGCATAAAGTAAAACAGGCTATTTTCCAACTTCTTTTTTCATATTAATAAGCAATTTTCAAGAGAAGTGTGGTAAAATGGGGGCCATGCCACTCTAAGTAATTCATTTATTTTGCAATTTAATCTTATGTTGAAAAAAAAATTACACTGCTGCAAAAGCAAAGCATGGTGATTTTTAAATGTCAGTATGTTTCATAAGTAACCTTGTATGAAATATTGTGTAAGGAACCTTTAGCAGTAAGCGGCAACAAAAAAAAATCCTGAGATCAAAACAGAATAATATATCTTCTTCTATCTTTAATTCATTTCTGTTTGTTTTACTTTTACCTTGAACATTTAGAGGAAAAATGTGTAAGATTTCTTAGCATGTGTTCATATACTTTGCACCATGGGTTAATATTTAATTTAAAAAAAGACACAACAGCGTGTAGATTTTGAAGGAATGTTATGTACCTTTGATAGAATTGTTCCCACATTGCAATCTTGACATAAATATATCTCATCACAGCAGTTGAAATATTTAGAATTGCAGCATGCTGCATATGCTCATGTTCTTGGCTAGACATAGTTGATTCACACATGTTTC
Organism: Laticauda colubrina; assembly: GCA_015471245.1. Lineage (NCBI taxonomy): Eukaryota > Metazoa > Chordata > Lepidosauria > Squamata > Elapidae > Laticauda > Laticauda colubrina. Next base: position 38,149,232 of record BLBF01000018.1, on the reverse strand, counting down.
AATATTTGTTTGAATAATTCTACCACCTGCCATGAGCATGCAGTTAACTGTGAAACTTCTACAAGTCCCGGTAAGAATGAGTGTTCTATCAAAGTACTACAGTGAGTTTACCTTATCCAAGACCCTCTCAGTCTTGTATTTCCTTCTAGCTATCAGTACCCCATTCGATCCCTTCCTTATCAACAGAACATAGAAAATTTGCAGTCTGATGCAGTATTATGTTGTGGGTTCAACGTCTTAAAGAAATATTCAATCCTGTATCTTTAATTTAATTAAAAGCTTTAATTCTTCAGAACTTTTAAAAAATAAGGTGATATTATCCATGTTTATTCTTTTTGCTTTACTTCACAATTTTCCCCATATACATTACCTTCAAGTTGGGCATTATGTTAATTTTCTCGATTAGCGATCCTAGCTTGTATAGAATAATATTAGAATGCTTGAGGTAAACCCAAACTTCTGTTGTGCTTATAATGTATTGGTCAAACTATGCTATCACTGACCAGTGCTATCCTTATCATTAGTGGGGAATATTGTCTATGTTATTGGTCCTGTTAAGGCTGATAATATATTCCTATCTTATCAATTTTATTAGAAGTACTGTGTGCTATGACTTAATTGACCTATGTCATGATGAGCAAAGCAATCAATATATGTGGGCCCATTTGCAACTTGGAATGTTAAAAAAAGTAAATGGTAAACACTATGAATTAATTAATGAAAAATGAGAAATAGGTTGTGAAGCAAGTCAAGGGGAAAAAGTTATAATAAGATTAGATGAAAGTAATCTGATTGTAGAGTGAAGTTGAAAAGAAAAAAGGGAAAGAGAAAAGAAAAAGGTATAGAAGCTAAGTTCAGAAAGTATGAATTGATATCATCTAGATTTTGGATGGATATGAAAGTTGGAATCCACACCTCAGTACTAGTTTCATGTTCTAGTGAATTATGATAATGAAGAACCAAAGATCAGATTTGGGAAGAATTCTGCAATATTCTGAATTAATGTAATGTAATGTAAGTTAATATATAAGGAGGAAAATAATTCTGATTATTTAAATAATGATCTGATAAGTGGAAATGTATTGAGAAAGTAAATAAAAAGTGGTTGGGAGATCAAAGATCAGAGATCAAAGATCAATAAGTGTGATGCTATCATCAATATATGCTTAGAAAAAAGTCTGTTTCAAAGGTGCTTTTTCAAGAGGCAACTGGACATTCTGTTTTTTCTTTGAAGATGTTTCGCTTCTCATCCAAGAAGCTTCTTCAGCTCTGAGAGCTCTATAATAAGCAGTACATTAAAACCACTACATTAAAATATACTAGATGTAGACAGATGCCTATTAATAACAGAGTCCCTATTATTATTAACAGGCATCTGTCTATATCTAGTATATTTTAATATACTAGCTTTACTTATCAGATGTAATCAATATTCTATAGAACGTAATAACAAAGTTCTATGGAATGTTGATTGCATCTGCATTTTTGATTGCATTTTAATTGATTTGGAATATGTTGAAGTATTATAAATATTTACCCTATTCAGGAAGTGAATTATTTTTAATACTGCATTTTATGTAAGATGCCCAGAAAAAGGTCATAACATACTTAATTAACATTTATTAAATCTACATACTTCACTGAGCAAAATTTATGTCTTTCACATACAAGGTTAATTTAGATTAGCTATTTCTTAATACCACTACCAACAAATGTTAATTAAACTATTACTTTGATATGTATGTGTACAGCTATATGTGTGTGGGGAGGGACAAGCCATTATACAGTATTACCAATAGTATTCACATTTAATCTTCAAGTCACTTCAATGTTTCTATAAATATTTTGTATAATATTTTAATACAAAATAGAAAAGATTTAATGAGTAAAGAGGTAAAGAGAATCCACAAGATGTCCTTTGACTGTGTTTTTACTGAACTAGACCCCAAATTCATCTGAACTAAGAACAGTTCTACAATGCCCCTGGAAAAGATCTTTTCAGTCCTGCTATTTGAAATTTTCTTCATTTATAAACTAGCTATAATGCCAAATTCCCATAGAATTCTATCCTATCTTTCTTCTATTTTTTCTATTTCTTTTTTTTTTACCACAGAAAAATGGACAGAGGTTTATTGAATAATAGGAGTCAGATATTTCCTTGCTTGTAAGCCCTAAAAATTGCCTATAACCATTTCTATATATATGTTGCATACTCCTCTAAATTATTTCATTTTAAGATCAGTGTACTCTGTTCTTATGCTGCTTACACTTCCAAAAACATGCCAGTACTGTATGATTCCTTCCAGTTCTAACATTGCATAGAATATTTTATTTCTTTTTTCTTAGTCCTTCCCCAAAATTAGAACATTCGTGTATATTTCAGAATGAGTAAAATTAGAATCCTTATATCTAGTTTCTGAGGAAGCTCTTTTTTAATCTGGATAAAAAATATTCATGTCTCTATTATCTGTGACCCTCCAGTCTTCCATTTGCTAAACATCTAAAACATACATGTAACTGAATCACACAGAAAGGTCAGTCATTACAGCACACTGATAGAATACGGCTGTCCTGCTTTTGTTCAAACAGTACGAGGTCTGCATTGCTAAATCGACTTAGCAGGTTTTGAAGTTGATGACTTCAATAAACAAAATCAGCAAATCATCACTGGGAGAGAAAGACTATGAAAAAGGGTTGTTGTTTTTATTTTAATAATCATCTACTTTTCCAAAACAAGTAATATACAAAATTGTTTTGATGCAGGAAAGAACTAGAAGAGTTTGCAGAGATGAAGGAGAAAGAAGAGGTGAAAAAAGCTCTTGAAAGGGAAAAAAAGAAAAAGGATTACCTAGCTCGAAAGATGCATTACCTCCTTAGCACTCAGCAGGTTGGTGTACCTGTCCCTGACAGCTCATGCAAACCACTGGGACCCCTAGCTTGACAAAGATAAACTAGCAGGCTGAATGGGACATGACTTGTTGAAAAGATATCACAAAGGCACTGCTTCGAGTTCAATTTAGTGCATTTCTATAGGCGAGAGCAGGTACCATGACTGCTGTGTGACAGCAACTTCATAGAGACAGCATTAGCATGGCTGGCAGAAAGAGCCCAAGTCAGCAGTTTGATCTGCCACTGTGATAACACAACAGGAAGGGCACAACCTCACTTTAGAAACTCATTTTGACTGTCTTATTGTTATGTTATCTCAGTTGTCAAAAGCTAGTTATTAAGCCAAAGAGCTATTTGATTTTTTTAAAATTTTAATTGAACTGAAGTTTAGATCGGAATTACATTCCTTCATTGTGGTGTTTGACTTAAATTGTAAGTCTAAGATGTCTTTTAAAAACTTATCGGAGAGCTCTTTAGGCTCCGCACAATTACTTTCATTGCTTCTTTATTGCTGTTGAAAGTATTCAGACAAATTTACTTACTCCCTCAGAAATATGTTTCAGTTCGGAAAAGTAGTTTGATATGGGAAGCGTTCCTCTTTTTAATCCTGATTTCTTAATCCTGATTTCTCTTTTAATCCTGATTATCTGAATAATCCTGATTTCTGTTTGTAGGTACCACCTATTTATATTTAGGAAATGCAGCACACTTATTTCAATCTTTATTAAGTAAATTTACTATTGAGAATTAGTGTGGGGGGGTATAATAAATAGCATGTGCACTTGCTACTTAAAAAGTATCATTCCTACAATCAAGGATCAATCACAATGCCATATAGTTTCACAACCAAAATTGTCTCACCCTCTCTTTTCTCTCTGTCACATCAATCATGAATAAGTAATGGTGGAGTTTGTTTATTTAAGCTGCATGGCAATTAATTATGGGAAAGTGAACTGATTAGTAGAAATTAGTTATTTTAATTGTAAATTTAGTGAAATCAAGGTTTGTTTGTGAAGAAACAGAAGAAAAGACTAATTAGTACATGAATATTATTAAGAATGAATTATTCATATGCTGCCAGAAAGAGTACTGTGAAAATAATCACCCTGCAAAAAAACACATCATGTTGTTTTAAAACTTTAACTAGAATATATAATAATCTCAAATAGTAGGAAAAAATGGAAAACCGGACTCAGGGCAGAAGATCATAATCCTTAAGGTTAATGTGGAAATTAAATATAAATGGTTTACATGGTTTGGAAGAAAAGTTCAAAAACAAATTTAGTGCAGTTTTCATTTGTTAGGTTTTGGGGGAATAAGCATGCAAAAACCATGACCGTGCCTGCAAATATAATGTATTCCTTGAGATACTACTTAAGAATTGGTATTTCAAGTTTTAACCTCCCCCCCCCCCACATGCCCAATTATTTTTGCAAAATTGAAAGATATTACACATTCACTATGATCTCGTGGACAGCATGTTAATGCAAATATTATTCAAAAAAAAGAAATTATTTGCATCCATTATAGTGTACAGATTTTCCATATTCCTTTACATTCCTTTTTCAGTGTGCTTAAAGCTGGTATTAAATAAGCATGAAAAGAAGTTAAAAATAGAATCAGAATTGTACTTTGGTTAAAACTCACATTACAAGAGGATGATGCCCAGAGAAATAAATGACAAGCTCTAAAACTTGATACTTATAAAATATTGAGCTTTTAATCAACGTTCTTCGTTTATCTGTGGTTTCAATAACTAGTCAAGTAACACCTAACACATTTAAGCCTTCCTTTGTTTGAAGAAAATTCTTTCTTCATGATCCCTGTAATTATGAAGAAACCTGCTATAAAATCTTTTCCAATGTTTCCCGAGTCATAAATTATGTTATCTGCTCCACCTACTGGTTGCCTTGTGCAAAATAATTACACTGAAAAATCATCTATACATATAATACAAAAATATTTTTATATACCTATTTCTGTTAATTTGACAAGATTTGAAAAAGATAATTTGAATTTACTTAGTGTTTTTTCTTTATTTGTTTTTATTAGAAACAAAAGAAACTTTGTTAGCAAAAATATGAACCATTTTTCCTCACAAACTATTCCTATTTTATTATTTTGGCAATGACTACATAAAAAGTTTATTTTTATGATAAATCAAATATGGGAAAACAAATAACCCATTTTAAAGTAAAAACAATAGGAAATACTCTAATTGGTAAACTATACTTTAGAGTTAAGGTTTTCATTGGCTGAACATAAATGAGCATAGCTTTTAATAAACTTTTTGTTCGACTGTTTCTTTAGAAGTGTCTTCAAATATAGTGTTTGGGCTTTGAATGAACAAAAGTGAAAAATTACTGTAATCTTTCTTTTTCTTGTGTTTGGAGTTATATATGTGTCTTTCCTAATTTTCTCAGTAAGGTTTATGTTGTAATTCTGCTTTTCAAAAATTCTGATCTGTTAAAAATATTGATTCAAATGCTTCTATCAATAGCAGAAATAGCATTAGAACAAATACCCTGTTTCTCCAACAATACGGCCTCCCCCAATAGGAAGTCCCAGCATGTTTTATAGGCATGAAATAAAATTAAGCCCCTCTCCCCAAATTAAGGCCTATATTAAAACATGTGAAATGGGGGGAATAGTGGGGGGGCTTGCCGTTAGGAAGTACTTTTGTTGCACACCCGGATATGGTGCTGCCTGCGTTGACCCCGATACAAAGTGCCCCACCAATGCCGAGGTCAACATCCAAGCCATCGGTGCCTGCCAGCCCAAAGATGCAAGGGGGGGAATTAAGTCACCCCCCAAAACATGGCCTAGCCATTTTTTCGGGGCTCAAAAAAAAATAAGACCTGGTCTTATTATATGAGAAACACAGTACAAAAATATTTAGAATTTTAGTTTTGATGTTTTATGAAGTAATGTCCTTGCAACTAGAATCTGCATGAGAGCTATTTCGAGTACTTTGATTTATAAAACAATTCTATTTATACAAGTTATTTTCACTCTATTTCTGGATTTAAAATAGCTAAGTTGTTCATTATAGCTACATTGGCTAAAGTAGCTTTCGAAAACTGAAAACAAAAATGATGTGCCCACATTGCTTTCCACTTTTAAATAACTCAATAAAAGTAATCAATATATTATACTTAAAATGCTACATGGCAATACAGGATATATAATCGGGCAAAATCTTAAAATCTAAACTCTGCTCAGTTTGTTCCTTCTTCCTCTTTTTGGGGAAACTTTGGGGAAATGACTGTTGGTCCAATTTTCCAGTGTACTGTTCCAAGCACCCAGGCCAGGATAATGCTTCCGTCTTGCTTTTTGACAGGCTGAGCAAAGTTCTGAGGATCCGCCTCCTTCACACTTGTCCCCAATTCTTGCTCAGTCTGTTGTTCGATCTTGATGTGTTTCTTGGCTAGGATTCTTTGAACACTACTGGTTTTTGACATTTAGATCCATCTAGGGTGAGAGCATAGCCCTCAGGACATTTGCGGGTTTTGATTGCTTACTTTTGACGTACAAGAATAAATGCCGAAACAAGAATAAAGTAGAACAACTGTAAAAAAAGAAAATATGAAACCTCAATGAAAAAATATTTGAAGATAGATTTACCTTGTAACAAAAGAAATAGAATATAAATGCAAGGATGGAACTGAGTAAAGAGAATTAAGTTACTGAACGCCCAAAAAGTGTGTGAAGTTATCCTGATGGAAAGTATAAAAAGGAAGTTTGGTAGATGAGAACATGTATATTGAAGAGAATGATCACTGCGAAATTGGGCCTGAAAGAAAAATATAAAGATATGAAAAGGACTGTTAAAGAGAATATAGTCAAAGTAAGCAACAAAGATTTTAAATTAAATGCAGATTAAAGAAGCAGAGTAAATTCAGGCCCATTTTTATGAAAATGGAAATGGTTTTGTATGGGAAAGAAAGCTAAATATGGATGTTCCAGTAGAATGACCGACATTATAATTGAATTAAAAATGATGAAAGAATTTGAAGAGAAATTGAGTATTTTAGAGATTTCTATGGGAAAAATAGTGATCTCAATGATGAAATCAGAAGGAATGCTATAAAATTATTTTTTAAATGTTGAAAAGAAAATCAATATAAATATTGGGAAGATTTTGGAAAATGGGAATGCTGTAAGTACAGATGGAGTAACTAGAGAAATGTTAAACTAAAAAATGAAATGCTATTTCAACATAATGCAGATTACAATTTTAAAGACTGCTTTTCTCAGTGTGTTTTGAAATATGGGCATGGTCGCTGGAATAGATCCTTAACTTGAAAATGCCAACATGCAAAATGCAATTTTCCAGTGTGGATATTTAAATGGTAGTTGAAGAATTATTGAGGAAATGCTCTTCATCTGGAGACATAAAGGAAACAAATAAAAAATGATTTGATTGATTATTTTTGCTATCAAGTCATTTTCAGCTCCTAATGACCACATGCATAGAGTTTCTCCTTGACAGGCTATCCTTAACCTGTTCTCTTTGTGCTCCAAATGGAGCACTAATTGCCATCTATTTTGCTGCTGGTTATTCTCTTATCTTTCCTTCCACCTTTCCCAGCATTAGATCTCTGCTTATATGTTTGAGATTGGATAATTTGAATCCGGTCATTTGTTGCTCAGATCAGAATTTGGGGTTGATTTATTTGATGTTCCTTTTGTTTTTTTTCTTAATTGTCCACAGTATTCTCAGAAATCTTCTCCAATACCAAACTTCAAAAATGTCAATATCCTTCCCATGTTGCTTCTTCAAAGTCCAACTTTCACTTCCATAGAATGTCACAGAGGACACCATGGCTTGCACATTTCTGAACTTTGTAGGTATGGAGACATCATGGTATTTGAATATCTAAATAAAAATATAAAATTTAGATTACATTTTTATTAAGCAAATTTGGCTCATCTAATTTTATGTCTAGATAAGTGAATGCCACATTATATCCCTTACATAAATACAATTATTATTAAGATCAAGAGAAATTTTCAAATATACCGAAAGATATCTGTACATAAGAAATCAAACAAGCAGATCTTAGCCTTAAGCAACAAACATTTCCTGTGTGTGACTGATTATAGGAAAAAATGACTGAACATCAATAAAATTAAACCTGTCTACAGTCATATGTATGAAAATGCTCCTCTTTAGGGGAAAAAAAATCAATAGCCATATTTAGATAGAGTTAAAAAGGTATCGCGTACATGGAAACAAGTAATAAACCTAATAAAAGATATACTATAAATAGCATAACTATAAGAATACAGATCTGCTTATCCCTTTTTGTGATAATACAGTTGTAATAACCATGACAAAAAGTTCATTAAATATAAATATTACATATCCAAGTTGCATTTAATCAGAATCCTTGATCAATCCTTAAGTTTTGGGTACAAACGTAAAATGTGAAATTTTCCCATAAATAACAGATTGCTTGGATTTTGACTGAAAAAAATCTGATGTTTCTCCATTTTCATATAGTACTGTTAATTTTGTTTATCATTACATTTGAATATTAGTAAAGTTAAAAGATTACATTAAAATGTATATACAACTCTAGAACAGGTCTTCTTTATGTTAATGATTTTCTTGCTTGCCATGGGAGTTTCTTCTAACTTAGGCCTCAGCTGCCCCTAAATCCCTTCCCTTTATTTTCACTTAACTAGTGATCACTTAGACCAGCAGAATGCCGGTCTCTTTTCTTCTGATATTCTTCTAGTCTTGATCTATTCTTCTAGGCATGATCTGCTGACATCAGGACCTTCCCCATCTTTGATGATTCCTCTATCATATCTCTTATCAGAATTACAGCTATAACCTACCTTTCTAGCTGGAGATTAGCAAGAATGTTCAGTGGAATTCTTGTGGAGGCATAATTGTAGTGGTTTGAAAAACTATCATGCTTTTTTTCTGTTCTCAGCAAAAGTAATTGAATGTTGAATATCTGACTAAATTCTGGTCTGTGACAGTATGTGACAGTATGTTAACACTCTTGACTATCTCCTAACAGCAAGGCAATTATTTGCTGAGTGGGATTTTTATAAATCCCTTGGCAATAGTATGTCCTGATAATTATGATGAAGTGCATTGGTCAGTGTTGATTCAGCATTTCCATTTCTAGGAAATATTTCAGTTGAATCTCTATATTCTTTTGCATTTATCCCCTCCCCAAATCTGGTTTTCTATTTTCTTATACTGTGAATATATATTAAGTAAAACAAATTATATGGATGTTGTGTGGAGATTTTTTCAATCATTGTCATAAAGGCTTTGGTAGCTTTTTAGCTTCAGTTGTTTAATATGATCAATATCATACAGAGGTGTTTTTTTAACTAAAAACATAGTTAAGCACCACCTGCCATTACAGTGAAAAAGAAGATACTGTGAAGATTGGATTTGGAGAAATAGAACGGTACAGAATAGGAAAGAGAATGAGATAAATATCAATGTTACCCTATTTGTTTAACTTTACAATGAATATAAGCATAGTAAAATTTTAAGTGGTGACAGGTGGATTCAAATATTAAGAATTGAAAATATGCAGCACAATATGCTTAACTAAAAGCAAAGATTTAGAAGACTAGATTTTCACTTACTTGGTAAAAGGAACAGCTCAGGAACTACTCTTAGAAAAGCAAAAATAGATAATGAAAAATGTGGGTTAATATTTAATAAGAAAACTAAATGAATGTTAACCAGCCTGCTTAGGGAATTTGCATTTGACAATGAAGAAGTGAAAGTGGTATATTGTTTTGTTTTCTGAGACTCAGTAATAGATAAAGATAGACAGCATGCAGCATGCTAGAGAAGTAAAGAGGAGATTAATCCAAGGGAGAAAGGCAGTGACAAATTTAGATAAGGGTGAAGGATATTTCTATGACAACAAGGATCAGAATAGTTAAAGCCATAGTTTTCTCAGTAGTAGTGTAGGGTTATGAACCTGTATATTGGGATAAAAGTGAAAACAAAAACATTTGAATTTGAATTAAGGATTTTGGAAAAATCAACAATAGAACCATGAATTGCAAGAAAAATATATTGCTTCTTTAAAGCAGTGATTACGTACTCACGTACTTTGATCATGAGATATTAAATGAAATATGTGAATATATCAATGAAATATACCTGAAAAAGTTGTGGATTGCTGTGATGGAAGTTTTTTATCCATATAGTCGCTAGGAGTTGAATTTGATGGCGGGTTTGTCACGGGTACAGTGATTGTTACCAGCATATAGGAGTTATTTACTGGATTGTATTGCATAGTTGTGTTTCAAATCCTAATTGACTTGAATCCAGAGGAATACAAAATTTTTATTGTGCTATTATCTTTAGAACAACAGTATTTTAAATTTCTTTACAGTTGGAGAGATGCAATGGCTCAGCAGTTAAGATGCTGGGCTTGTCAGCTGGAAAGCTAACAGCCTAGGTTTGAGATCCATGTGTCATGTGACTGGGTGAGCTCCCATTATTTGCCTCCGCTCCTGCCAATCTAGCAGTTCGAAAGCATGTAAATGTGAATAGATAAATAGGTACACCGGTGAGAAATAATAATGTTTTGTGTTTCACTACTTACTCTGCGCTGTGACATCATATCATCCTGGCCACATGACTACAGAAACATTTTTGGACAGCACTGGCTCAAAGGCCTAGAAACATAGATGAGTACCGTCCCCTAAAATCAACTATGACTAGTAGAGTAAAACTCGCAAGGACTCCTTTAATCTTTACCTTACAGTTGGACAAGATGCCTGTCAAAAGCATATACTTATTATACTCAGGGTATCAGTTAGTAAAATATGAGAGTGTTTTAGTTATAACAGAAATTTTAAGTTTTGTAAAATCCCAGTTATTTTTTCTCTACAATATAAATATTTCTGATAAATGTTTGTTCTTTTTTTAAAAAATCAATGTTGCTTTTTTGAAGTTCTCAGGAAAAAAAATCAATTCCTTCCTTCCTTCCTTCCTTCCCTCCCTCCTTCCCTCTCTCCCTTCCTCCTTTCCATCCATCTATCGAACCAACCATCCACGGTATATAGATATACTTTAACAGTATATAGATATATAGATATACTTTAGCAGTCAGTAGAAGTCAAATCTGATTTGATGACACTTCAAAATATCTACACTAACTTATGAAACATTTTATATCTTTTCAAACTCAAGAAAATTATTTGCAGCAAAAACTATAAACTATAAACTGCACACTTGTGATGAATATTTCTGCTAAATTAGCAAAATTAGATATTTCCTTTTCTTTTGCCTCTTCAGCAATCGTAACATGACTTCTAACAAATGGTACTCTTCCTTGCTAAAAGGAGGCAGAACTACTCTCTTAAGACATGGCTTGTTATTGGTGAAAGGAACTCTTTTGTTGCTTGCTATTCTATATGGGCATGAAAACATGTTTCTGGCTGATACTCAACCTGTATTAGAGTTGATCTTTCACCATCTCATTTCATTTCATGTATAGCCTTCATCTAGTCTTTAGCTAGCTACACAGCTCCGTACAAGTAATCAGCATGTGTTCTACAACATTGTGGAATCTTGTGAAGAATGTGAGAAGTTTAACTATGAAGTAAGAAGCTCCTTAAAGCATTTCTATTTTTTCCCAGGATTATGGGGTTGCCTTCTACAACCGCAGTATGATCCCATGAAAGTACACATTTGGTTTAAGGAGTTGCAGACAGGTGTTATGTGCATCATTCTGAGCATTCTGAAACATGTTGTATTTGAATCTGAAGCACTGTTCAGTCCTCATAGGAAGTCAATTTGATCTTTTCCTCAAATGTAATTTTTAGACTCTACGGTAATGAAAGGAGTAGCGCAATGCATTGATATAGAATTATCCATCCATTGGAGGCTGTTTTCTGTCCTAATTTATCTGTGAAAGTTGGCCTCTATGAATCAACTCCTATCTTCTTCTGAGATAACTAAAATAACAAAGATAACTTTCCTCTTCCAACTTCTGAGGCAATGCTATCCTGTTATCAAGAATGTTGAGTTGGCACAAAGTACAGAGCATAGAATTTAAAAAGGAATCTTTGAGCGCCCACTTATCCCCGTGATTCAATTTCTTACAGTACATTAGCCTTCCATATTATACATGTTCTGTCTTTCTGTTCGCTTGCTGAATATAAAGACACACAGATAACTCTACAAAGACTTCCATATAAAGTTTCTTTACTGGTTTATAAGGCATCCTCAAATATAATTCACAGTTAAGTTGAGATCCATCTAATGTCCAATTCTTTGCATAGCTGACTTCATAGTGTAAAAAGACAGTTCTCTTCATCCCATATTGATAGAGCAGAGGGAGCCAGCTGCTAGGTCCAGGCAAGGAAAAGGAACAAAGGCTTCCCCCAGCCCAACCAAGGGTCAATCCAGTGGCCAATCAGGATTACAGATGTGACCACATGACATGGATTACATTTCCCATGATACCTTAACTACATTTACCATGATGCATTCCCTTAAGGGGAGAAGCTCCCAATTCTTAACTTAACTATCTCAATTCCCATTACTATATACTGTCTGGACAGCACACTACCAAACGTTTCATCTGAACATTCTAACCAAGGCTTTTCATGGATTATAAAGTCCAAAAAAAGTGGCTATTCCAGGTTAGATAATGTAGAAAACTTCAAACACTAAATAGAAAGAAAACTAATGCCATTCACATGCTTGCTAACTGAACTTTTAACAGTTTGTTATATGAACAAAACATATCAAATTATCTTAATATTCTTCCGTCTTTTGGCAACTAAAGCCCATGTCACACAGCACCAACGGATGGAAAGAGGATGTAAAATGGAGACAAACACTTGCCATCCATTGGTTAACGCGATGCATCTGTTCTGTATTCACTGCATATCTTTCATACTCTCTATCCGTCCAGCATCTGTCTACTGAGATTTCATTTGCTCAAAAAGTTTTGAGCTGCACAAAACTTTTTGAGAGGATGAAATATCAACGCGTCCGTTCTACATCCGCTAGGCATACGGGGAACATCTGTTATATGTCCGTCGTCATCCGTTACGCGTCCGCTATATCCGCTAGGCATCCGCTGCGCAGCCGCACGACTCACATCCGCTCCAGTGGAAAACGGACACAGGGAGGAAGTGAAACGGACACGGAATGGATACACAGCGTTAGTAGCACAGACGTAGATAGGATGAAAGCAGATGCAATTCGCATATAAAGCATTAAAACAGAAAAAACGTTCCTATAGGGGACATATCTCGTATATTTAGGATGTCTGGAGGATGCCTGGAGTATGTGGAAGGACACCTAGCGGAAAACCTATATTTCCTATAAAAAGGGGGAGAAATCACCTGGATCTTACTTTCAGTCCAGCAGCCCTGCTGTGCAGACCTCTGCAGCCTTCATCTGGCTCTTGCTCTTCCACAGCATCCAATCATCTCCATCATGGATCGTCGCACACTCCTTTTGGTAGCCACCATCATTCTACAACAGTGCCAAGCCCTCTACAGGCTCTTTCACCTGTTCTACGGGAAGAAAAGGAGGCGTCCAAGAAGTGTCTGGGTCTGAAGATGGATCGCGAAAAGAGCCGAGTATGGACTGTATGACAAGCTGATGGTGGAGCTGAGGAACGAAGACACTAGTGCATTCCAGAACTTCATGAGGATGCTACCAGCCATGTTTGACGAAGTTGTGGAGCGGCTGAGACCCAGGTTGACCAAGGCAAACACCAACTTCCGGCCCAGCCTGGACCCTGGACTGAAGGTGGCACTGACTCTGCACCACCTGGCCTCAGGGACCACCTACAGGAGCATGCAGTACGGCTGGAGGGTGCCACACAACACCATCAGCATTGTGGTCAGAGAAGTGGTGCAAGCCATCATCGAAGAATACCTGAAGGAGCTCCTCCAGTGCCCCTCCACTGAAGAAGGCTGGAAGAAAGTTGCAGAGCAGTGGTATCAGAAGTGGAACTTCCCCCACACTGTTGGAGCCATAGATGGCAAGCACGTGGCCTGCAAAGCTCCAGCCAACTCAGGGTCCACTTATTTCAACTACAAGGGCTTCTTCAGCATCATCCTCTTCGCCATGGTCGATGCTGCCTACAAGTTCATGTACATCAATGCTTCAGGCAACGGGTCAGCTTCAGATGCCCAGGTATACAACACCAGTGACCTCAAGGAGGGGCTGGAACACAACCTCATCATGGGCTTCCCAGATCCAGACCTCCTCTGTTCTACTTCATCGTGGGGGATGACGCCTTCTCCCTCACAACCTACCTCATGAAGCCCTACACTTCCAGATACCTCACCTGTAAAGAGAGGATCTTCAACTACAGGCTGTCCAGGACAAGACGGGTGGTGGAGAATGCCTTTGGCATCCTGGCCAACAGGTTCCAGGTACTTTTCACCACCATGCAGCATTGCCCAGAGACCATGAGGAACATCGTGGAAGCTTGCTGCATCCTGCACAATCTCATGCGCACCCGCTACTCAGTGTTGCAGAACAGGCTTGTGGACCACCAATAAGTCAATGGGGACATGGAGCCTGGTGAATGGAGGCAAGGGCGAAACCTGATAGATACTGTGGGTGTTCAAGGCCCCAACAGAGCTTCACGTGAAGGGAAGAAGAAGCGCAACCTCCTGAAACACTGGTGCAACTCCCCAGCTGGAGCAGTGGAGTGGCAAGACAGGATGGTAGATGTTAGGGATAACATTGTTCACCCTAACTGTTTTAGGTGAAATAATAACTATGAATCATAGTTAGTGTATGCAGCTTTAACTGTAAAATAGCAACTGTGGGTGTGGTTATGAAAACCATATAAAAGTAGCAAGGCTACAGCTTGCTCTCTCTCTCTCTGGCTTTGATGATCCCTGATTACTGCTTGGAAGCAAGACTGCATTGCTCGAACGGGAGAGACAACAACGGACTGATTTATGTGAACTGACAATAGGATATTCTACATGGACTTTGCTAACTGAATATCCCTGAATGGACTGACTACATGGTAAATGAATATTGGACTGTTTTTGACTATGCTATAAACTTATACTGAAATAAAATATATTCTTGATAGCACAAGCGTATCTGTTCTTTTTACTGTATGTTAATAAACATACAAGCTTAGCTCACTCATTTATCTGTGTGCCTATCTGACTAATGCTGCACATTCTGTTTAGCTTGTCTACCTAACCCTGGTTGGGGAACCCAGGCTTAACAGTAGATGCTTAGTGGATGCTTCCTTGAGCCTGTCTCATCACACTGATGAGATTGTGCCATGTATGTTGAGTGGCCCTACAATGAACAGGGCATTAAATAAAGAGTTGTGTTTATGTTGAAATGTGTTGATGAATGATTGAATTGTTATTGATTATAAAGGGCCATAGGTGTGGCACCTGGGAGGGTGGACCATACAGTCCCAGTATGTTTGCACTGGAGGTTTTTCTATCCCACAGCTATTACCCATACCACAGGTATCCCTGCCCATCCCACTGCTATCCTTACCCATCCCATAAGCATGCAAAGGCTTAAACCATTTCTAAAAGTTTCCACCAAGACTTCATTTACTAAAAGAACTGAACCAAGTGTGTGAAGCAAAGATAACCTTTATTAATGACAAACTGTTAAAGCAAAATGACCCAAGTAACAGTTCCAAGCAAAAATAAAGTCAACAGGTAGCAACCCAGTCTCTGGCACTCTTCTCAGTCACTCTGAGGCGTGCCCATAGTCTCAGGGGTGAAGGGTCCAGGTGCTGTGGAGGTGGCAGTGGCTGGAGTGCTGGTCTGAGGCACCATTGGGGTGCCTGGCCCCGAGAGGACAACAGAGGATGGTGTGTGGAGGAAGCTCTCAGAGAACTGGCTCAGTCCTGTGATGTTGAGAGCCCCTTCCTCCATGACATGGGGTGTCAGTCCCAAGACCGATGACAGATGTTCTGAGGCCGGGCTTGGCTGTGGGGTGGAGGAAGGAGGAGTGTCGTGGGGCTGTCTGGTCTGCAGGTGAGCGAGGTGAGGCGTCGGTGGCATCGGTGGCGTCTGTGGCCTCAGTGGCACCTGTGGCGTGTGATGAACCTGTGCCTGGGCTGGGAAGGGCTGCCTGTGCTGCTGGAACTCCTGGTAGCCGTAGCCTTGGTAGGTGAGGGGCTGTTGAAAGCCTTGGAAGGGCTGTGACATCACCTGGAGTGGAGGAGCAGACCTAGACTGGGTCGGAGCAGGTTCAGCTGGGCCTGGAGGGTGGTGCAGAAGACCTGTGATCCTCTCCTTGATCACCTGGTACTGGGATTCGGACATGTCCATGAGGGTCTGGTTGACGTAGGTGAGGAAGGGCTTTCTGTTAGAGGATGGGATGTCAGAGTGTACCAGCTGAGAGAGGAGATCTACGCTGCTTTTGATGGTGTCCCTGATCTCCAGCAGGACAGTGTGGCTCTGTCCCTCCGGTCTGGCTTTCTGCCTGCTTTCTGTGGAGGTGCAGCTGGGTGTGGGTGTGGGTTGGTCTCTGGTGGCAGTGGCCTCCTCTTGCTCCAACTGCATCAGGGGGTCCTCCACACGCTCCGACATGAGGAGTGCAGCTGTCGGGGGGGGGGGTCTCCATCGTGGGGCGCTCCACAGATACCTGCCTGGACACAGGAGCTGACTCTTGGCCAGAAGAGGACTGGCTGTCTGTGGGCTGCCTGAGAGAGAGGGTTGACAGAGGGGCTGCTCCTCGGTGGTGGACCTCACCCTCCAAGAAGCTGCACTTGGCCATCACGTAGGTCTCCCGGTCAGTGAGCTTGACCACGGCCTGGCCAGACTTCTTGAGGTGTAGCTTCCCGTACCAGGTGTGCATGTGCTTCCACCACCCGAGGAGGACCTCCAAAGTGTATCCCAGGCTCTCCGCCTTCTCTCTCCAAGCTCCCTGCTTCCGCTTGGTGTCTCGATAGAGCCTGTGTCCCTTCCGCCAGAGGTACTTGTTCTCCCTTAGCCATTCGAGCACTTCATCCTCATGTTCATCTTCAATGGAGTACTCTCCCTATCGTGCGATTGCCTCTTCCTCCCTTTGGCAGGGCCTTCTAGGGGCTGGTCCACCACACCAACAACAACAACACCAGCAACAGCTGCAGCAGCAAAAGCAGCACCAGCAGCACCAGCAGGACCAGGAGCAGCACCAGCAGAGTAAGCACCAGCAGAAGCACCAGCACCAGGAGCAGCGCCAGCAGATTAAGCACCAGCAGAAGCACCAGCACCAGGAGCAGCGCCAGCAGAAGCCCCAGCAGCAGCAGAGTCAGCCCGAGCAGCAGAAGCCCCAGCAAAAGCAGAGTCAGGGCCAGGGGGTGGGATGTTGGCCCTGTCCTTCTTGCCAGGGCTGGCAGGAGTAGGCACAGGCTTCCTCTTCTTCCCCATGGTTGTTGGTTGGAGATGTGTCTGGCAGCAGGTCTTTCCTCTCAATGGTGACCTGCTTGCAAGCTGCATCCTTTTTTTCCATGGGGCTGACGCAGTGCATCCTCCCCGCATGCGCAGTGAACGCTTTGCATCCGCTAGGATCCGTTAGGCATCCGTGATGCATCCGCTCCTTCCGCTGCGCATCCGCTTCGCTGTGCTCTCCCGGAAGCCGTGCGGACGCATCATCCGCTTCCATCCGCTTCCATCCGCTTCCATCCGCTAGGCTTCTGTGGAGCATCCGCTTAACATCCTCGCTATGTCCTCTCCCCGTCCGTTCCTTTCCGTTGTTGTCCGTTCTCTTTATGCAAATTTGGGGCACTTTTGAAAGCGGATAACAATGGATGGAACATTTTCTCGTCCGCTGTGTCCTTTTTACATACGTTTTGCATCCGTCGGCCGATGTGACAGGGCTTTTAAGGAGGGCTTCTAGCAATGAACTACATATCATGCTATGAGTGGACCTGTTACATATGGATCTTTCTTTAAGATACTTTCTTTGACCTTTTTTTGATGCAAGTATCCACAGTCACTTAGATATCAGTGAAACTTGATTCATTACTTTGATCTCAAACTTTAGAACTCCACCACATGTTTTGGAAAGCTGATTTACTTAATTTTAAAGTACTTTATATGTATCACTCAGAACTGTATCATAGCAATATTGTACTTATTCTAGATCAGGTGTGACCAATCTCCAGCCCACTGGTCATGTGTGGCCCTGGACAGCTAATGCAACTGCACAAGATCAAAAACTTTTAACATTGTTATGTGATGTGTGTGTGTGTGTGTGTGTGTGTGTATACATGAATCCAGATAATTATAGGCTCATCAGCGTGACATCAATACCTGGGGAAATCCCGGAAAAGATAATCAAGTGTAAGATTTGTGAGCAAATACAAAGCACCTATGAATGAACAAGGTGATTACTAGAAGCCAGTATGGGTTTGTTAAAAACTGATAATGCTATACATACATTATTGTCTTTTTAAAACAACTAAATTAGAGAAGTGAAAAGGTGTGGACATAATATGCTTAGACTTCAGCAAGGTATTTGGCAAAATGGACCACAACCTCTTGATAGGATAGAACAATGTGGAATAGACAGAACTACCACTAGATGGATTTGCAATTGACTGACCAACTGTTCTCAGCAGATAATCCTCAATTAAATTTATCTACATGAAGGGTTGCATGGGGTCTTGGAACCAGTAGTCTTCATAAATGATCTAGAAGGGATAGGAACCTCATCAAGCTTGCAAATGACACTAAGTTGGAGGAATAGGCATTACTTTGGAAGATAGGCTCAAGATCCAGAAGGATTTGGGCACAGGATCCTATCCAACAAGATGCAGTACAGTGGTGAGAAGAATAAGCTCTCACGCTTAGGCAGGAAAAACCAAATGCAGAGGTACAAAATGGCTGGTACCTAGCTCAACAGTATTAACTATGAGAAAGATCTAGGTGTCCTTGTGGACCACTGCTTAAGTATGAGACAGAAATGAATTGCAGTTGCCAAAAAAGCAGTCCTGGGCTGCATCAACAGAGGGATAGCATCCAGATCACAAGAAGTGATAATGCTGCTTTATACTGCACTAGTGAGGCCACAATTGGAATATGATCACCATGATACAAAAAAGAGGCTGAGACCCTAGAAAATGTGCAAAGAACAATAAAGATAATAACGGATCTTGAGGTTAAATCATATGAAAAACAATTGAGGAAGGTAGGTATGTATAGCGCGCATATATATATATATGTTTTCTTAGGCTTTCGCGGGTACTTACATGTGTGCTGTTTAGCTTCCTTCGGGTATTATCCCACGTCATTGTAGTTCTGTTAAAGTTGTAGCAACGTTTCAGCAGGATCTCATCTGCCATCATCAGGCTTCTGATGGCAGATGAGATTCTGCTGAAACGTTGCTACAACTTTAACAGAACTACAATGACGTGGGATAATACCCGAAGGAAGCTAAACAGCACATATATATATATATTTTCTATACAGTAAATTTTATGATCCTAAGGACTATAATGATTGGTCTATGTATGAGAAGGATATCTCAACTAGAAATACCTATCTGCAGTCATTGTTGGAACTTGCAGTTATGATTTGGAATGGCCAAAACAAAAACAAAAAAACAGCAAGACTTTTAATAGATATTCTTCCCAAAAGAAATAAAAAATCTCTACTTTGCAAGGTATTTATCTCCAGTTCTGGGGATGAAGAAGTCAAGGTATCCCATAGGGAGTGAAGTGGTGTTTTGTACATATCTTCAAGCTGAGATGCTATTATAACTGTTGTGATCCCTTTAAATCTCCCTTTCCTCTAATAGAAGAAGAGAAGCTCAGCTTTATGATTTGTGAGGCTTAGGAAAGTGGGAACAGGCTCTTGTCAAATAAACTAAGATGGAAATGAAAATACCAGTAAGAGCAGATTAGTCAATAGTGTAGTTTCATTTTGCTATCTGTTTTGGCTTCTTACCCTTGTTTTCTGGCAGATGACTTACCTTGCACAAAGAAAAAAACTAACAATAAGCTTGTAGATTCGGACATAATAGTTCATGGTTAAAGGCAAATAAATGATAGGCAAACTATTACAACATTCCATTAAAAAAATGGAGCTGGAAAATAAAACAAAAAGTTTTTCTTGGATAAGTTTAGATAAGCAAATCATAGTTAGACAAGCTACACCATGATTAAACCTTATAGGTTAATGTTCTATTGCCCCAGACTAATTACAGTAGATTAAAGGTAAAGGTTCCTCTCATATATACGTGCTAGTCGTTTCCAGCTCGAGAGGTCAGTGTTCATCTCCATTACAAAGCCGAAGAGCCAGCGCTGTCCCAAGATGTCTCCATGGTCATGTGGCTGGCATGACTAAATGGCAAAAGCATATGGAATGCTGTTACCTTCCCACCACAGTGGTCCCTATTTTTCTTCTAGGTTGGCAGAAGCTGGGACAAGAAACATGAGCTCACTCCGTTACATAGTGATAAGGATTCGTACCTCCGACCTTTCTGATCAACAAGCTCAGTGTCTTAGCCACTGGGCCACTGTGTCCCTTCGCAACCCAGTAGATTAGATCTGTATAAAAAAGTGTTTTAAATTCTTAGTTCCTTCCACATATAACATATGATCTTTCAGTCTAAATTGGCTACTTTGATATTCTGCAAGCATTTAATTAACTCCTATGTTTTGAGGGAGAATAGTTTCTACGAATGCTTTTTAAAATGTATTTTAAAGCTGTTGTTAAACCCATGTCACACTGGCCAACGGATGCAAAAAGGACACAGCGGATGAGCAAAATGTTCCATCCGTTGTTATCCACTCTCAAAAGGGGCAAAAATTTGCATAACCGGAGCAGATAACACGGACGCGGGGAGGACGCAGGGCGGATGCAAAGCAGATGCAGAACGGAAGCCCAGCGGATGGAAGCAGATGGGAGTGGATGGCGCAACCGCAGGGCTTCCGGGGGGCCTCAGCGAGGCGGATGCGGTACGGAACGAGCGGATGCAGAGTGGACGCAGAATGGATGAAGCGGATGCACAGCGGATGCACAGCGAATGCACAGCGGAAGCCTAGCGGATGCCTGCCGTTAATTGCGCATGCGGGGAAGATGCATTGCGTCAGCCCCGCGGATATAACGGAAGCAGCTCGGAAGCAGGTCACCATTCAGAGGAAAGACCTGCTTCCGGAAGGATTGGCTGCCTTGCCTGCCCTGCCTGCATGTCTGCCTGCCAGCCTTGCTGCCAGCCTTCCTGCCAGCCTTGCTGTCTGCGTTGGTGCCTGCCTCCCTGCCAGCCTTGCTGCCAGCCTTGGTTCCTGCCAGCCTCCCTGCCAGCCAGCAACCCCACAACCATGCGGAAGCACAGCAAGCCTCAGCCATCTGCTGCCAGCCTTGGAAAGAGGGATAGGGCTACCATCCTGCCCCCTGGCCCTCACTCTGGTTCTGCTGGGGCTTCTGCAGCACGGGCTCGCTCTTCTGGGGCTGGCGCTTCTGCTGCTTCTGCTTCTGGAGGAGCTGATGACAAGCACTCCAGCACCAGCCACCTCCACAGCACCTGGACCCTTCACCCCTGAGACTGAGCGACCAAGAGGAGTGCCAGAGACTCTTTTTTGTCTTATAGCTTGTTGTTAATAAAGTCTAGTTTTGATTCACACACTTGCTTCATTTCTTTTTTTTAATAAAGTCTTGGTGGAAACTTTTAGAAATGGTTTAAGCCTTTGCATGATTGTGGGATGGGTAAGGATAGCAGTGGGATGGGCAGGGATACCTTTGGGATGGGTAATACCTGTGGGATGGGCAGGGATACCTTTGGGATGGGTAATAGCTGTGGGATAGATAAACCTCCAGTGCAAGCATAGTGGGACTGTATGGTCCACCCTCCCAGGTGCCACACCTATGGCCCTTTATTATCAATAACAATATAATCAATCATCCACACATGTCAACATAAACACAACTCTTTATTAAATGCCCTGTTCATTGTCGGGCCACTCAACATACATGGCCCAATCTCATCCGTGTGATGAGACAGGCTGAAGGAAGCATCCATTAAGCATTTACCATCCTGTCTTGTCACTCCACTGCTCCAGCTGGGGAGTTGCACCAGTGTTTCAGGAGGTTGCGCTGCTCCTTCGCCTCACGTGAGGCTCTGTTGGGGCCTTGCACATCCTCAGTGTCGATCAGGTTTTGCCCTTGCCTCCATCCCCCAGCCTCCATGTCCCCATTGCCTTGTTCACGGTCCACCAGCCTATTCTGCAAGACTGGGTAGCAGGTGCGCATGAAATTGTGCAGGATGCAGCAAGCTTCCACGATCCTCCTCATGGTCTCTGGGCTATGCTGCATGTTGGTGAGAAGTACCTGGAACCTGTTGGCCAGGATGCCAAAGGCGTTCTCCACCACCCGTCTTGCCCTGAACAGCCTGTAGTTGAAGATCCTCTCTTCACGGGTGAGGTATTTGGAGGTGTAGGGCTTCATGAGGTAGGTTGTAAGGGAGAAGGCGTCATCCCCCACGATAAAGTAGGGCACATCTTGCGTGTCATTGGGCAGGGGTTCTGGATCTGGAAAGCCCACGATGGGGTTGCGTTCCAGCCTACCCTTGAGGTCACTTACGTTGTATACCTAGGCATCTGAAGCTGACCCGTTGCCTGAAGCATCGATGTACATGAACTTGTAGTCAGCATCGACCATGGCGAAGAGGATGATGCTGAAGAAGCCCTTGTAGTTGTGATAAGTGGACCCCGACCTGGCTGGCGCTTTGCAGGCCACGTGCTTGCCATCTATGGCTCCAACAGTGTGGGGGAAGTTCCACCTCTGATACCACTGCTCTGCAACTTTCTTCCAGCCTTCTTCAGTGGAGGGGCACTGGAGGAGCTCCTCCATGTACTCTTCGATGATGGCCTGCACCACTTCTCTGACCACAAAGCTGATGGTGCTGGGTGGCACCCTCCAGCCATACTGCATGCTCCTGTAGGTGGTCCCTGAGGCCAGGTGGCGCAGAGTGAGTGCCACCTTGAGCCCAGGTTCCAGGCTGGGTGGGAAGTTGGTGTTTGTCTTGGTCAACCTGGGTGTCAGGCGCTGCACAGGTTCGTCAAACATGGCTGGAGGCATCCTCATGAAGTTCTGGAACGCCCGAGTGTCTTCGCTCCTGAGCTCCACCATCAGCTTGTTGTACAGTCCGTCCTCTGCTCTTCTGGCGAACCATCTTTGGACCCAGACTTTTTTTGGGTGCCTCCTTTTCTTCCCATAGTAGAGTTCACAGAGCCTGTAGATGGTTTTGCACTGTTGCAGAAGGATGGTGGCTGCCGAAAGGACTTTGTTACAATCCACGGTGGACATGACTGGATGTTGTGGAAGAGGAAGAGCCACATGAAGGCTGCAGAGGTCTGCACCACTGGGCTGCTGTTCTGAAAGTGAGATGCAGGCGAGTTGCTCCCCCTTTTTATAGGCAGGATAGGTTTTCCACTAGGCATCCTCTAGGCATCCTCTAGGCATCCTGTAGACATCCTTAATATCCGAGATAGGTCCCCTCTGCGAATGTTTTTTTCCGTTTTAAACGCTTTGTTTCCGTTCTGCATCTGTTCTGCATCCGTTCCGCGTCCGTTCCGCTTCCTCCCTGTGTCCGGGCGGATGCGAGTTGCGCGGATGCACAGCGGATGCCTAGTGGATATCGCGGATACGTAACGGATGCGTAGCGAATGCGTAGCGGATTGAGAACGGACGAACTGGATAAATTTTCCGCGCAAAAGTTTTAGGCAGCCCAAAACTTTTGGAGCGGATGAAACGTCCATAAACGGATGCTGGATGGATAGAGAGGAAGCAAAAGGGAGGCAGTGAGTACAGAACGGATACATCGCGTTAACCAACAGATGGCAAGGTTTTTTTCCGTTTTACATCCTCGTTGCATCCGTTGGTTCAGTGTGACATGGGCTTAAGCACCTGTTAAGATTTTCAGTGGCAAAAAAATTTATGTATGTTGACATATTTTTGTCCCTGAATCAATTGATTGCTGAATTTTGTCCCTGAATCAAAAGATCTCTAGACTCTGCCCAATTAGCAGAACATCAGAGAACTGGTAACTTTGCTTCTAGTATATTTCTGTGTGTTGGGCAACCATCAGCAAAAAACATTATTTCCTAATACAGTGTTCTATTTTTAAGCAACGTTAAATAATCCCTGTGTATCAAAGCAAATATCATAACTCTTTATTATCATCAAAGGGAAATTAGGAACATGTATCTTTACAAATTATCTGCTCATTTTGGAAGAAACCCATAGGACTGAAAATATTACACAAGATATCCAGTTAATCTGATTCTTTCCAGCAAATGTTTTCTGTTTTATTTGCATGCAATTCTCATTACCAAGATTAAAATTATATGAAGAAAGCAAAATGAAACATTAAAATAATTCATAATATTAATGTAATGCTAAGGATGGCTGAATAACAAATGATATATTTGCTCATAAGTTCAGGATCTGGTAATATTAATAATGCTTAAGAATCATGCATGGGTGAAGAGCGAATTCTAGGGCAGAAAACTAGAAATAGTTTGTGTAGTTCCAATTTTATTTTTCTGGTGAGTCAGAATCATAGGGGTTTTTTTTAAGTGAGGAGGGAATACCAACTGAGCTTTCACACCTCATTTGCCATATTCACCACTGTGCACTATTCAGCAGAAGACTGCTTCAAGGAGGTCAGTGAGAAGCTATTAACAGAGTCTTCCCCAGAGATTTATTTGGTCTTATTGAGTTGGAAGTTAGCATGACAGTACTGCAAATAACTCAGTTGTAGGTTTTTTAACCGCTAGCACAGATTTCCCAATAGTGTTTGTCACTTCAGAAAATTATTCCTAAAAATGATGTCTAGGTTTGACAGGGGCTCTTGTGAGAAATGCTTGGGAAGATATGGATACAGAAAAAATGTGTCATGTACTCCCCATGCTATTTGTGACTTTATTGCGGTAGGGATGGGGGTAGGAAATCTATAATTTTAATTAGAAAGAATAGGAATAGGAAACAAAATGGCTTTGTAGATAAAGTGATCCATTAAGAGTCAGTCCTTGTTCCTACTTAATCATCTAGGCTGACTTACATGTTAAATCATAGAAATGCTGGCTTGTTGAACAAACCAGCTTGATGAGTTCACACTTAGCCCAAGCCAAACAAATCAAACAGTGACTTCGCTCACCTATACAAAGATGTGAACAATGGATAAGTAAACCAAAAAAAGATTCTTCAATGTTGTTGTGAATAATTTCACAAAAACATACATTCAGTTTTGGTAATGGTAAAAGGACAAATTAATCCATATATATTATTATGAAAAGGATAACCAAATCTTCATAGTTGTACATAAATTATTTTATAGTCATTTTTGTAATGCAGTGTAAAATTCTATCTTTGACACCTAAATAATATGTAAGCCATGAAATGACAGTCACAATTATTAGGAGCATGTACTCTTTGAAGACAGATATAAGAATTCTTGAGTTCTTTATTTTAAATTACATGAGTAAAAGAGGTACCGTGTATAAAATGCTGTGGATTGTATTTATTATTCAAAATTTATTACTGCTATCTTATTGAAGATCTGAAGTAGAGCATGCAGTAGTTAAATTGATGAAATCATAATATCAATTTGAACCAAAATGACAGACTATGAGATCTCATTTAGACCTTTCCTATTTCCTGAATAGGTAAAAAAAATATTGTGACTACTCTTGCTGATCTCTACAATCCCAGGTTTAAAAGCAGATGCATATGGGGTAGCCTTTATAACAAGTGGTTCTTTTAAGAATCCTGTCAGTGAACTGGAAGTTTTTCAGGCATTCCTATGTGCCAAAATCAGCAATAGAAACAAACTTGTCTGAAGAAATGATTTACCCCACACTACCAGTGTTCTTGAATCAAAGAAGAGATATAAAAATGTGGTATAACACCTCTTTTGTATGCATAAGTTCTCAGCTGTTTTATCTAGTTAAAATTATTGGTGCCTTAAGTCACATATACCAGTGCCTTCCTTAGTTCCTGTAAGAAGAAGTAATAATAGTAGTATGAATGGAATGTAATATGTATGTTATGATACAACAGGTATGGAGCTAGGAATCCATGTCAGTTCCTCTCCAGCCTCTTTTATTGTGTCCTATCATAAAGAATACAATGCAGAAATAATGGGGGAAATCTGTTCTAGATCATAAAGCTATCATAATAGATAATACTGGGCTAGGTGGTCAAATAATATGACTTCCTTTAAAACATCTTTCTGTGATCCTATATATACTCTAATTGTGTGAGGGAATATAGGTAATCCTTGACTTACAACTGGTCACTTAGCAACCATTCATAGTTATGACATGAACCTCCCAAGCTCATTTCAGCCTTTTTTAGCTAGAATCTAGAAAAAAATCACCCATAGGAATACAGTGATTTGCTTATTGACTATAGTGTTTGCTTAACAAATGGATAAACAAGATGAATACAAAGATTGAGAAGAAACATGACTTAGTTCTTATATGTGATAACAACAGCAAGACTTAAGATATGCACATAGGTGGAAAGATATGCGAACTCCTACAGCAGAAGAATGGATTATGAAATTAATGGAACTGTTGAGAAAGCAAAATGAATGACCTAGTAACAAAAATGCCTGCATGTTCACTTAAATATTGTAGAGTTTGCCCAAGAACTACTGCAAAAAAAAAATCATAAAATTGGTTATGCGGTTGCCTTGACTTGTGACTTATGATGAAAATTCCAGGGTCCATTATGGTCATAAGTTGAGGACTACATGTATACATCATGTAGGGTAACAATAGCATGTAATTTTTATCTTTTTGCTACACTATAGTTTTAAATTTTGTGTCTAAAGTCCAATGGAAATGGTTTTCTGCAGAAAGAATTTTGAAAACTATGAAAAAATAGTACAAAAAATGAATTGTAGTTGATATGATAAGCCAATTATATGCATAAGCATTATATTTTGATCCATTTCTGATTCAAGAGTAAATGCTTTAAAAATATTACTTATGTTGATTTCATTGTTATAATTTGAATAAATATCAGCAAAATAATACTGTGTTTTAGATTGCAGGCATATATAATTCACCCTATCGAAAGGAACCTGA
Organism: Laticauda colubrina; assembly: GCA_015471245.1. NCBI lineage: Eukaryota > Metazoa > Chordata > Lepidosauria > Squamata > Elapidae > Laticauda > Laticauda colubrina. Next base: position 38,122,299 of record BLBF01000018.1, on the reverse strand, counting down.
TCCTTGGGAAATGCAGTTAAGGAAAGCTAAACCTTTGAGGCACAAAAAGAAGATTGAGAAAAACGCTATGGATCTTCCATGGCCAATTTATGCTGATTCCTTTGGTTTACAAACAATGCCAACTCTTCCTCCAATTCGAAGACAAAAACCACAGGTAATATGATTAATGAATTTTAGGTACCCATTGTTATTAACAGCAAAGTTGCTGTAGGATGATCCTTCCAAAGAACAATAAATTACTTATCGAAGAGAATATGTGTAGCTCAGGATTGAACTGTGGGATACTTGGTGCTCTCTGAGCTTGGTTGTTTTCTTGCGGATATTTCATTACCAAACTACATGACATCATCAATGCAGATGCAGCATTGAATTCCTTTATCCCTTTTTCTTCAGTCCCAATGATTGTCACATTTGTAGGACTCTTATTTGTGAGTGAGCAAATCTTCCTGCATTTTAATTTTCTTGGGTCTCTCTTCTTTCAGTAATTAACCATCCAGAGTTGCATTTTTCTGATGATCAGGATATCAACAAGACCACTCTGTTATATTTCTGTATTTAGTCTTAATATAGGAGGTAGTTAGAATTAAAGAAGACGCATTGTGGAGGAATCCAATTCCTTGCTGGTTTTCCCTATTGCTTTTCAACGATTATCCCTCTAGCTTTTTTATTTCGATTCCTCTCCACAAAAGTTTTCAAATTTGGGGGCAGTGTGGGAAAGTATAAATGATATCATGGAGACATGGAAACAATTAAATTAAATGAGTAAAATATTTGGAAAGCCCAACATTTTTTAATTTGTTCCTATTTATTTTCCATTTTTATCCACCCCCCAATTGTTTTGAACTGATGACCTTTTTTACTAAAATAGCCATAATCCTTTTATAATATATACTCAAAGCAAGGGGCCTTAGCAGGAATATCAAAATGTAGGAAACAATTTATCCTTATAAGACGAGGATGCTCATGTGTTATGTGTTTACATGGAACATGTTTCACATTTGAAAATTGGTTCAGTATTATTTTTTAAAAAATATATATATTGTTAGGACACTTTATATCAGCGGCCGCCAACCAGTGGGCTGCGAGAAAATTTTGGTGGGCCGCAGAGAAATCTCACCCCCAGAGCACCCCCCCAAAGCAATTAATCCAGGCTGCACAGAAACACAAGGCTGCACCACCCACATGGCCCATGGGAATCCTCCCCACTCACTCACTCCTTACCCAGTAATCTTGCCTGCTAAATTTCTGTTTTTCCTTTTTCCAACCATCATCTGTACTACTGTGCCGGGAGATTTAGATTAGCTAAGAAGCAGGAAATGGTTGGATTTCTTGCTTTCTAGCTAGTCTTTAGATCTTCGGCTCAGCACAGCCAAACCTCCCTTAGGACTTCTTTACATGCATGGTGTGTTGTGAGTTAATTTTGTGAGTTTGCTTGCAAGCAAATTTTATGTGACAAACTGAGCTAGCCAATGGCAGATAGATAGATCTCTGAATGAATCTGTGATTCTGTGAGCAACTCAATCTGCCTGCTTTTCCTGATTTTAGTTAAAAGTTGTTCTTTTTTTATAAAAAAATCAATATTTATATAAATATTTATAACATTTACATACAAGCCATGCCCAGCCAATCACATGACCACCAAGCCACACGCACAAATTAGGCCACACCCACAGAACCGGTTAGTGGTCCCTGGGATCTAAAATTATGAGTTTGGTGGTCTCGAGGTCCAAAAGGTTGGTGACCCCTGCTTTATATGATTTTCCACTCATCTTATTTGCAGCCTCAGGTAAAAAAAAAGTGATAAATTTATCTATATTGCTGAAATGTAATCTTTTTACTCAATTTACTTTGTTAAATTTTCCACAAATAAAAAAATAAATTTAAGAAATTTAAAAAGTCATCAGGAATATACATTTAGAAGGTATAACTTTGTTAAGTCTACATTATGTAGGAATCATGAGTATTTTAAAAACCAAAAAGAAAATGCCACTATTTAGAAGAGGAGTATAAAATTTCAAGTCACTAAAAACTTGTTGCGGTGTTCAGTGATCAATTAAAATCAATTAAGCTATTCCTTAGGGTGGATGGAGTATCCTGATTATAATTAACCAATGCAAAACCACAAATTGTTATGCTGTTCTGATATTTCTCTTGTTTTAGGCTATTTTGTAATCTTTTCTCCCCCTTAGTCTAGACACCAATAAACTTAAAGCCTTTTAGAACAAAGCCAGAAGAGTTTTGTTTATTTTCTGGTATCTTGAAAGGGGAATTTGCGATATAATACTTTAATCCTTTCAGTGTCCTGGGATGTATGCTGTGGAGTAAATGTTCAAAGTGCTGTGCGTAGATTTAACTGTGTGACTCTTATTGATGTTAATGGGAGTCACACGGCTAAATCCATGGACAACACAGTTTAGAGGTATATTTCTGAGAAAGGATGTTGGTCTGAGCTGATGAAACAGCTGGGAAAGAAAATCCAGCAGAACACACTGTTTTTGAAAATGGCTGGGTGATGTTAAAATGAGGATTTATAATTACTAACCATGCTTATGGCTTAGTATTTTGTGACAGCAGTTATTTGACATTAACTGTATTTTCCATATTAGCCACCGTACGTTATGATAGCAAAAAAGTGCTCAAGGAGAGTGTTAAAGTATGAGCTGCATTTCTTTCAAGTGTTTAAGGAATAAATGTTAAGTCATCTTAAGACCTCACTTAAGGAAAGTGACATTTAGTTTCTATAGATAATATTTATACTGCTGAAAGGTATGTTCTATCTGTTGTATGATTTTTAATTCAGAAATAAACACAATTACAAACTGTTGTCTTACACAGTGGTGTTTAAATACTTGTGAACTCTTTTGAATTTTCAGTATTTCCACATAAATACGACCTAAATGTGATTTATTCTCCAAATAGGTCCTAAAACTAAAAAAGAGAACTCAATTAAACAAATGAGTTAAAATTTATTGAGGAAAATGATCCAAAGCTATGTATCTGTCTCTCATGCACTGCTGTAGCTTGCTAGTCAGATCCTCCTTTTGGGGAAATTGGGTATGTTTGTTTGTTTTGTTATCCCACCCTTATTATTTTTAGAAATAACTCAGGAGAGAAAACTTATCCCACACATTTTCCTTCTCTTATTTTCCCCACAACAGCAACTCTGTGAGGAGTTTGCCTGAGAGAGAATGACTGGTCCAAGGTCACCCAGTTAGCTTTCATGGCAAAGACAGGACTAGAACTCCAGGTCTCCTGGTTTCTAACCTGGTGCTTTAATCACAAGACCAAAGTCACGAGGCCACCATACTAAAGAAATCTGATCTCAAAACAATTATCCCAGACATAAGACAGGGTATATTAACTCCCTTACAGTAAACATGAGTAATTTAGGACGCCATACTCAGAAATAAATCAGTAAGTACATTGAAATCTTACTCTAAGGCATGGCATCAAACTGGTTCGTGCCATGGGCTGGATCGTGATGTATCATGATTTTGTTTTTTGTTTTTGTGGAGCTGGGGTGGGTGTGGCCTATGTGTGACATATTTGGCTTGCAGGCTGCCAATTTGACAGGCCTGCTTTAAGGAAATGATGTATTGCTACTGATGCAAACATCAGTTGAATTAACATGAGGTCTGAATGCCTAATATTGTTTTGAGGAAGTATTTAAGATCAATTATTGTAAAACCGGGATCCTAATTTTTGTTAAGTCACTCAGGCTGCATTCCTGAATGTTAAATCAGACAGTATAGAATGTTAGATCAGACCGTAGAGCTAATTTAAATATTTAAGTATTTAAACAATGGTTAAATCCAAGGCATATCAAAATTATATGGTTCAAACTACATACAAATCAGTGGCCAGCAATACAGTCCAGTTACTTTGCTAGAAGTGCACAACAATCCAGCACTAAAATTATATTTGTCTAAGACAAGGGTCACCAACCTTTCAGACCTCAGGGACTACTAAATTCATAATTTTAAATCCCATGAACCACTACCTTGAATTTTTGAAAAGGTAAATGGTATTTAGTACAACATACAAATGCAAATAATTTTTCTGCAGACCACCAACATTTTCTTGTGGTTGGTGACCACTGGTCTAAGACACACAACTCTTGCTTGGAATTCAGTTAGGAACATATTGCTGCTTTATCTCTGTGGAAAGAGTTTGATCTATGTAAATTCTGAAGGACTTAGTTTCTACTGGCCCATATGTCCCTAACATGATCATAACTTCCCTATACTGTATATTGAAGTACTCAGACAATTCTGATTTATTTTAAGTACAGTTACTCTTGTCAAACCAATATGGTTCAGTTTCCTTCAATGCAGCACAATTTTGTTAAATTGTTTGTTAAACTAAAACTTGATTGCCTCATTGACATAGTTATCATTTTATGTTTGTACAGGTGGGCCTCAGGTTATAACTGCTCTTTTAGTCACTGTTCAAACTTGTCATGGCATTAAATAACAGGGACTTATACTCAGAGTAGCCATTGAGGCATCCCCTCAATTATGTGATTGTAACCTGGACCCCGGGGTCCTGGCTCATGATTACGATGTTGCAACAAATTGCAATAATTTAGTCACATCTTCCAATGTATTCTGCCAGGTTCCCACAAACAAAGGCAGTGGGAAAGCCAGCGGGAAGTTGAAAGTGAGGTCCTCATTTAACAATGGCAAGTAGGACTGCTAAAATTGATATCACAGTGTTTCCAATGTCCCACAGTCACATGGTCGCCATTTGTGACCTACCCTGCCAGTTTCCTATAAATAAAACCAATGGGAAGCTAACAGTGAAGTCACAAGTTGCTCCTGTAAGTCACTTCCAATGGTTTTTCTCCTGAGGAATCACCACAATAGAACAGGGAGTATCAAACTTATTGCCTGCGAGCCAGATGTGTCATGCACAGGCCACACCCATGCCAACTCTGTGAAGAAGAAAAACATCATGAAACATCACATGATGGCAATGTGATGCCACGAGTTTAATACCCATGCTATAGAGTATGAGATCCCAGGCATCTCATATTCCCTAGCATCTCACTAGTCTCCTGCACTTTATGGTGCCCATGCACCCATAACACTTCCCCCACCTACCTTGACTTATCTTAGCCTGCTCATCTACTCCTTCAGATCTTCCCATGGCCTTTGCTGGCCCACCTGCAGCCCCATTGCCCCATTTTCTCAACCTGGCACCCAGTTGCAGCACATTTGTGGCTTCCATGCCCTCCCTCCCCCCCCCCCCCCCCGCCCCGCCATTCCCCTTGCCTGGGCCTCTCCTACTTAACAACCCACATGGTCCTGGGATTAGAATGGGCAACTAGGATTGCCATCACTAAGAGATATGGTCCCAATTGTTGTAAAGCACGAACTACTATATTTAATTCATGGACTTTCCCTTGTTTTTCACTATTTTGTATACTTTGAAATTATGTACCCATTTTTATTATCAAACACATAGTTTTGATACATTAATTTTCATGTCCATATTGAATTATACACTCCATCAGACATTTGCTACAAATCAGTTTGATTTTCAGCTCTCAATATGGCATCCACTATGTAAAAGTTTGTCCCCAATAGAAAAATTCCTAACATCACCAGTAGCATTCTTTATACATCATGACAACCAATCTTTCTATATTAAATAATGAAGGAGAAAAGGCACATTCTTGCCTTAATATTCTTACTGTTGAGCCATATACTTCCTCCCTTCCCTGCACTCCCAAAACATTATTCGTTGTTATCTCTCATAACTCTTTCACTGAATTCTTCTGTACTTCATTGAATTTGTCAAGGCCACAAAAGTGGTATTATGAATTCCAGTATTTGCCAAATCTAATTTTTAATATAGATGGGATTCAGGAGAAAATAAAAACCACAGTGCACCAGAGTTAATAACCTTAACAATGTTCAGTGAAAACAATTATAGGAAATGTTTTCCTCTTCTGGTCTCTAGCCATGGATTCTGAGATAATGGTCTCAGATTCAGCCCTTGGCATTTTTAGTTAAAAAGGTACAAGGGAGAAAGTAGTAACAAATTTATATCTCAACATTTGAAGGGCCAGTATATTCCAATTAGACTGGATAACGCAATGATTCAACTCCATGGATTACAGTTTCAGCACTGGAAAATTCAGGATTAAGCCAGGTCCCCATTTCAGTATGCCATTGCTCATGTTAAATAAGCAACATATTCATAATAGTCAACTAAAAGTCAACCTATGACGAATAATTTGAATGTTAACAGGCAACTGTCAAAATGGCTTATAGAAATAAGATCAGTACAGGAATATTTTGCCAGATGTGTGTTATAAATAAATGTAATTTCAGGATTGTTTTCAGTCACATCTCTGTTATGTAAAGTGCAGGCATTATCCATGCAGCTTTAATATTACTGTATGGATTGTGAATTGTCACTCTGTTCCATGACAACTTTGCTTCTATGGTGAATTGTACTATTTATTCTGAAATGTCACATAAGGAGAATTGGATGGATTTTGAACTACAAAAATAAAACAAAAAACCAAAAGCCCCTTTTGTTTTGTAATACGTTTCTCATTTTGTATTCTATATAGTACAGTCAGATAGTCAGAGTTAATTTTCTTTTTACTGATTGTCCTCAGATGCAAATATTTCAAACTATTTTAATAAATGTGTATTATTTTATACCACTACTAAAATCTGCATCTCCCTCCCATCTTTTAAATTTCTTCTATAATCATTTAAAAGTATTGAAGGGGTTCCATAGTGAATCTAGAAGTAAACTAATTGGGGTTCAGAAGAAACCTTGTACAATACATAACTACTGTAGTTATTGACATTGTCAATGGAATCTGAATGCTGTTTGTGCCTTTAAAAATTAAAGTTCCAGTAAAAATCCATTAACAACTTTCAAATATAGCAATCCTCTTGTCCAGCTGTGAAAAGTATGAGATGATACTTATTTGCCATTTGTGTTATTTATGGTCTATGACTTTTATGGTAACTGGTTCCTATTATTGGTTTCTATTAATGTAAAACATAAGTGAACATAAATGAGGCGTGAATCATTTCTTTTTATTAGCCCTGCAGTCTTCACTCAGTTCTTGCAGTAACTCCAGCTGTGACTTGTTAGTGATAACCTATTTAAAGAGATCCTTCAGAAGAAGAGGCATGATTAGGATTTTGCCTTCACTTCCTTTGGAAGGAGGGGAATTTGCTTCTTTACTTCACAAGTAGAACAACAGTGGCTAAAAAGGAAAGAGGCTGTAATTAGTGGCTCAGCAAAGTCACAGCTGACTGTAAATGGTATCAAGTTATAGTGCTAATGATAGTCTTGGTGAATTTATACTCACAATTACCTAATGACAAGAGGTGATATAAGGAATTTTTACAAGGTCTGACAATGTCTTTTTACAGAAAACTGAAATGTAGGGGTTAGTTTATACGCCATTGATATGTTCAAATATCACCATTGATAACTACAAACCAAAGAACTAATCATAGCTGAATGCAATTACAGTGTGTAAATATAGATAGATAGATAGATAGATAGATAGATAGATAGATAGATAGATAGATAGATAGATAGATAGATAGATATAGATAGATATATAGATATATAGATATATAGATATATAATTTTATTTTTTATTTTTTTTAAGCTTTCGCGGGTACTTACATGTGTGCTGTTCAGCTTCCCTCGGGTATTATCCCACGTCATTGTAGTGCTGTTAAAGTTGTAGCAACGTTTCAGCAGAATCTCATCTGCCATCATCAGGCTTCTGTATAGAGTTTGTTTGTAAACTTTATACAGAACCCTGATGATGGCAGATGAGATTCTGCTGAAACGTTCACTGGACCTGGAGCTTGATTGATTGGTGTCTCTGGCCTCCTCTGTCCGTTTTGTGGCTTTGATTGGCTGGCAACACTCTGTTCCTGTGTTGGAGGCTTTCAGTGCAGCTTGGCTTCGTGTGAAAGGACGGCTGCTATCTATTAGGAAGCTAGGTTTCACCTGGGTGCCTGGTGGGGGGGTGTTTGAGTTGGAGGCATCAGAGGGAGTCTGTTTGTGCTCAGGTGTTTGTCTGTTTTGTGGCATGGAGATCTTTCTATTTGAGAGTGCAGGTTTCCAAATGATTGACAGTCTGCTGGAATCATCTCTTCTATTCATGCTTTCAGGTCTTTTTTCAATCTCTATGGCTTCTCTGATGATTCTGTGGTTGGGGTTTTCTATAGTGGCTAGGGTTTTAGTGCCATTGAAGTTGATGTTGTGACTTGTGGTTTTCATGTGTTGGACTAGTGAGGAGGTGTGTTCCAGCTTTTTTTAGTGCATTTTTGTGTTCATCTAGGCGGGTACTTATTCTTCTATTGGTCTGTCCAATGTATGTGGCCGGGCATGATGTACAGGGAACTTCGTATATGCCTTGGTTTTCCAGGTCAATTTTGTCTTTGGGGTTTCTAAGGATGGCTGCTATTTTTTTGTCTGTTTTGAAGGCAGTCTTGATGTGATGCCTGTGTAGTATCTTACTGATTTTATCTGTAGTACCTCTTATGTAGGGCAGGACAGCTGTTCCATAGGTCTGTTGATCTTCTAGGTCTCTGTTATGTCTTGGTGTGTTTTTGTGGATCAAGTTGGTGATTTTGTTTTTTTTTTTGGAAGCCATTGGCTGTCAATACTTCAGTCAGGGTGCATAGTTCAGTCTTTATATGTGTCTTATCTGCCAGGCGTTTGGTTCTGGTAATTAGTGTTTTCGCCACGGAATTTATCTGTGCTGGGTGGTGGTGGGATTGGGCGTTGAGGTAGCGGTTGGTGTGTGTTTTCTTCTGGTATATGGTGTGTCCCAGTGTGCCATCTGTTCTTTTGTAGATTAGTACATCTAGGAATGGTAGTTGTTTGTTTATTTCCGTTTCCATGGTGAACTTGATTTTGGGGTGTGTGCTGTTTCGGTGTGTTAGGAAATTGTTTAGGTTTTCTTTTCCATGGGGCCAAATCACAAATGTGTCATCGATGTATCTTAGCCATAGTTTGAGTTTGTGGGTGGCATTAGCCAGGGCTCTGGATTCGAATTCTTCCATGAACAGGTTTGCAATGACGGGTGACAGTGGTGATCCCATAGGGGCTCCTTCAATTTGCTTGTATCTTTGTCCTTTGTATATGAAATATGTGTTGGTTAGGCAGTATTCTGTTAGTTCCATGAGGTCTTTAGCTGGTTGGTATTTATTTTTGATGATTTCAAGAGTTTCTTTTATCGGGACTTGAGTGAATAGTGAAACCACGTCGAAACTTACAAGCAGATCTTCTTGTTCCACGTGTAGATCTTTGATCATTTCTAAGAAGTGGTATGAGTTTTGTACATATGAAGCTGCGGTTTCAGCATGGGGCTGTAGTTGTTTTGCTAAGTATTTAGCTAGGTTTTGTAATGGTGCTCCTATGGAGCTGACTATGGGTCTGAGAGGTATGCCTTCTTTGTGTATTTTTGGGAGGCTCTATAATTTGGGGCATCTAGAAGATTTTTCTCTTGGTATGATCGTCTGTTGGATTTCTTTGCTTATGTGGCTGGTTATAATTTTCTTCTTGGTTAATTTTTCTAGATATGTGGTTGGGTCTGTGTTTAGAGGTTTGTATGTGGAGTCTTGGAGTAGGTCTGTCAATTTTGTTTCATAGTCTTTTCTGTCCATTACTACTGTGGCATTTCCTTTGTCTGCTGGGAGTATTATTATGCTGTTATCATTTTTCAGTGCTCTGAATTCATCTTTGAGGTTTGTAGTGCTCTGAATTCATCTTTTTGCAAATTACTTTTTGGTGGTTTCGTTGTGCATAAGATGTGAGTAACCTGGTGTCTTATTCTGTCAGCTTCATCTGCATTTAATTTGGTTAGGCTGGATTCTACTGCACATATGATGGATTCTGTTGGGATTTTTTTGGGTGCTATGGCATAATTGAATCCTGTTTTGTTGAGTTCTCTGTTGGAAACGTTATATACTAATTGTTTTAGGTGTTGTGGTGGGTTGTTGGGGGTTTTCTTGTCATTTTCTAATTTTTTTAGTTTCTTTGAGAGTTTTTCATTTTTGTAAGTGGTTTCAGTTTCAGCTCTCCAAGTTGTAAGTTGTTTTATCTTATCCCAAAGTAGAGGGTGGATTTTGCTGCTCAATTCCACGTGTAGTGCTAGCAAATCTTTATTTAACTGATCAAATTGGAATATTTTACCGTGAACTTCATTTCTGAGTAAAGCTATCTCTGTTCTTTTCAGGATACGTTTAGTAGCTGCTGTGTTGTTATGAAATGTTCATTTGAAGCAGGTTGGTGTTACATTGTTGTCTCTGCAGCTGCATAGGAATTTTAGGTCACATAGTATTCCTGCTCTTTTAACTTCCAGCTTCTCATAGCTTTTGATCTGGCTGTTTGTTTCCTCCCCGTAGAGGTCAGATATTTGTTTTTTTAAGCTTTCGTGGGTACTTACATGTGTGCTGTTCAGCTTCCCTTGGGTATTATCCCACGTCATTGTAGTGCTGTTAAAGTTGTAGCAACGTTTCAGCAGAATCTCATCTGCCATCATCAGGCTTCTGTATGGATGTGGGTGTCAGGCGGAGCTCCATTCAAAATCCAGGAAAGAAATACTTAGACTCTTTAGTTTAGAGAAAAGATATCTTTTACTGAAAGTGAAGTGGTAGCAACCAAAGAATTCTGAATCTGAGAAATTAGGCGCGCAATTCACATACACAAAGTGATGGAAATGTTCCCACCCCCAATAGTTCAGATGACACTTCCAATTAGAAGTTGTGAATAGGATCATGTGGGCACCTTCAGGTGATGATGAGGCCTCTGTCCGTTGACCTTGGCATATTTTGAGAACGGGTTGCAGTTGCGCAGAGAAAAGAAAGCTAAGCGAGAAATAGAAACCTAACTCTATTGTATGCTTCCCCCCCCCATTTACACAACAGAAGAATGTAACACCTCCAGCTCACTTCCCAAGCTTTCCCTTCCTCCCCTTCCCCCCCCCCCGTTTCTTAGGGTAGTAATTCGGACCAGTTATCTTGTTGATAATTTATGTAACATGTAAGATATTGCTCTAACACTGCGTTAGTCCTCTCACAGGCCCCATTAGTTTGGGGGTGGTGGGCGGAGCTTAACCCCTGGGCGGAGCCTATTAACTTCAGGAACTCTTTCCAAAAATTTGAGGTAAACTGAACCTCTCTGTCAGAGATTATGCGTTCCGGAACGCCATGTAACCTATAGATATGTGAAATAAACAGTTTAGCCAGCGTCTTAGCAAAGGGAATCTTGGAACAAGGTATGCAATGTACTTGTTTGGAAAACAGATCAGTCACTACCCAGATGACCGTGTTTCCACCACTTTCGGGTAATTCTACTATAAAGTCCATAGAGATTTCTTTCCAGGGAGTCGTTGGTCTAGCTACATTTTGTAACAATCCTACTGGCTTACCAGGAGGACTCTTTGCCAAAGCACAAATTGGAAAGCTAGCTACATAAGCTTCAATGTCCTTCTTTAAAGTAGGCCACCAGAATTGCAGCTTAACCAGATGTAAGGTCTTCACAAATCCGAAATGGCCAGCTGCTTTAGAATCATGAGCCTGTTGTAGTATTTGGCCCCTCAGCACCTGTGGCACATACAACTTGGCCCCCACCCAAGCCAAACCATCTTTAATTGTATCGTCACTTGAATGAGCCAGGAACCATTCGTCCAGTTTTAAAGCTTCTTTTAATTGTTCGGTTAGGTCATTCGATAAAACCACTTCTTGGTTCTTCCTTTGGGCTCTGGTGATCACTGGGGCGGCTAGATGTTTGGCTGAGACAATTGGGCTTATCACCTCCTGGCGCATACTATTATATTGGGGTAGTCTAGAGAGAGCATCCGCCATGAAGTTCTTCCTGCCTGGAATGTACTTCAATGAGAAATTGAATCGCTTGAAGTACTGGGCCCAGCAAACTTGTTTAGGGGACAATTTTTTGGGCGTTTTTAAGGCTTCCAAATTCTTATGATCAGTCCATACCTCAAATGGGTGTTTTGCTCCTTCCAGGAAATGTCTCCAGGTCAGCAAGGCCCAACGAACTGCAAAAGCTTCTTTCTCCCAGACAGCCCATCTTCTCTCTCTTTCAGACAGCTTACGGGAGGTATACGCACAAGGCTGTAAGGTCCCTTTCTCGTTGATTTGAAGTAATACTGCTCCAGTAGCCACATCACTTGCATCGGCTTGAATCACGAAAGGAGTGTCCTTATCCAGGTGCTTCAGCACTGGTTCTGCAGCAAACAGTCATTTTAGCTTTTCAAAAGCGGCTTGGCACTCCATGGACCACTCCATGAGGGAGGAAGTATTTTCTTTTCTTTTGACTGCATTTTTGTGTTCTGCGATGCGTGCATTTATTCTCCTGTTGGGTTGTCCAATGTATGTGGCTGGGCAATTGTTGCATGCTATTTCATAAACTCCTTGGTTTTCTAGCTGGATCTTGTTTTTAGGGTTTCTTAGGATGTTGGCTATTTTTTTGTCAGTGCCAAAGGCTGTCCTGTCACTTTATTTATGGAGAATTTTGCTGATTTTGTCTGTGGTGCCTTTGATATAGGGGAGGAATGTGATACCATTGTCTTGTTCTGTGTCTTGGTTTTTTGGGGGTATCTCTTTTCAGATTAGATTGGTGATAGTGTTTCTTTGGAATCCATTGGAAATTAATACTCCCTCTTCCAGCACCTTAAAGCCACAGGACATGAAATTAATTTCGAAGGAACCAAATTAATATCCAACACTGAACACTCCAGCAAGAGAATAATCAGGGAAGCCATCGAGATAGAAAAACACCCCCATAACATGAATAGACGGAATGATACCTCCCACCTACCAGACATCTGGAAGCTAGCCCTCACCAACAAATGAGTCCCAGCCACGAAAACCAACACCAGACCCAAAACAACACAGGACACCACCACCAATCCTCCTCATCAGACCCAGGCCCAAGCCTGTCCTTTAAACAAAGGAAAACCACCATCCAGAAAACAGACCACGGCTGCTTCACAGGCTGTCGCAACCCCCAATCCCAAAACCAAATAAGCTGATACATGCCAAGAACACAGACCCAGGCCCCAAACTCAAAGCCAGACTAAAACCCAGAATGCTACAACACAGCCACCCACTCAGGATATCACATCAGAAAACTCAGGAAATTACACCACAAGAACTCAAGAAGTTGCAACACAGCAAATGACCCAGGATATCACAGCACAAGACCAAGGATACCACTGCAATAAATCTCACAAGGTCATCACACAACCCATTACACAAGCCGTTGCTACACAGGAGGCTAATGGAAAAGAGATCAAAACACAAATGACCCAGGAGATTACAACACAAAATCCAGGATACCACAACAAAAGAACTCGCAAACCCATCACACAACCCATTACCCAAGATGTTAAAACACTAGAGGCTAATGGAAAAAAGATCACTACAAAACAAACAACCCAGGAGATTACAACACAAGATCCAGGATATCTCCACAACAAAACTCACAAGGCCATCACACAGCCCATTATACCAAAATCAACTCCATCAACCATTCAAGAGGCAGCAGCGCAGCCAACCAGCCCAGCACACCAGCCCCCACCACCAGTATTTATAGTGAGACGGCAGCTATGATCACATACTGTTTGCACTGGCATGAAGCTGAAAGCACCAGCCTGAGGATCGCGAGTGGGACCTCACCCAAACGTTGCCAAGATACTCTTCATCTTACATGGGAAAAGACTCGAGCATACCTAGACCTACATATATATATTTGTTTTCTGAGGTTTTCACAGGTATTTGTATGTGGATCTTGAGTTATTTGGATTTTCTCCTGTGTAAAATTGCAAGTATCTTGGCAACGTTTTGACGAAATCTTATTTGTCATCTTCAGGCTTGTATCTTCGGCTTTGTGCTTCTCGGAGTAATGTGAGCTTGCAGCTGCTGCTTCCTTTCAACTGCTAGTGGGGGTGTAACTTGATTGGGTGGGGTCTTAGCTGTGTTCTGATTGGATGGGGGTGTGTTCTCATTGGTTGGGGGTTTGGTTGTGTTCTGATTGGCTGGGGGTGTGTTCTGTTCAGGTGGGGGCTTGGTTGTGCTCATGTTCGTCTTAGTTCCTGAGGGATTTGAGCTGGTAAGCTGTGATTCTGTTGATTGGCTTCGCATTCGTGGTTGTGCCATATCTTCATGATGGGCATCCGTTCGTTTCATGTATGGGTCGGAGGGGTTTGAAGCGGGTAGTGATGCAGCTGCAGTACGGCTTCTGATGATGATGATCATGTCTCATCATTTGTGTGGGTGTGAGTCTGCTTTCTACATGGAGGTGTGGTGGTAGGAACTTGTGTGGCCCTCATGGGTGTGGGTCTGGTGTCATTCTTCATGTTAGATACTCGTTTGTTAGCGAGGGCGGGTTTCTAAATAGCTGGTAGGCAGGAGGTATCATCTCATTTATTCATGCTGTGTGGGCGTTTTTCTATCTCTATGGCTTCTCTGATTATTCTGTTGTTGAAGTGTTCGGTTTTGGCGATAGTTCTGATATTTTTAAAGTCAATCTCATGTCCTGTGGCTTTGAGGTGTTGGACCAGGGAAGAGATTGGTTCTTCTTTTTTGATTGAGTTCTTGTGTTCTTCAATGTGTGCACTTATTCTTCTTTTAGTTTGTCCGATGTATGTGGTGGGTCTTTTAATTTGTCCGATGTATGTGGTGGGACAGGCGGTGCAAGGGATTTCGTATACTCCTTGGTTTTCTAACTCGATTTTGTCTTTAGGGTTTCTTAGGATGGTGGATATTTTTCTGTTTGTACAGAATGCTGTCTTAATTTGTGTTTTTGGAGGATCTTGCTGATTTTGTCTGTAGTGCCTTTTATATATGGGAGGAGGGCTTTGCTGTTCTCTTGTTCTCTGTCTTGGATTTTGGTTGGGGTTTCTTTTTGGATTAGGTGGGTAATCTCCTTTCTTTGGAATCCATTGGCTGTTAGTACGTTAATGAGAGTGTGTAGTTCAGTTTTTAGGTGTTGTTTGTCAGCTAAGCATTTTGCTCTAGAGATGAGTGTCTTGGCTACGGAATTGATCTGTGCTGGGTAGTGGTTTGAGAGTGCATGTAGATAGAGGTTTATATGTGTTTTCTTCTGGTAGACGGTGTGTCCAAGGGAGCCTTTGGATTTTTGTATACTAAGACATCTAGGAAGGGAAGTTGATTGTTAGCTTCTGTTTCCACGGTGAATTGTATTTTGGGGTGTAGGCTGTTGAGGTGTGTGAGGAAGTTGTTCAGTTTTTCTTTCCCGTGTGGCCAGATTATGAAGGTGTCATCTACATATCTAAGCCAGAGTTTGGGTTTGTGATCATATTTTTCTAGTGCTTGTGTTTCAGAGTGTTCCATGTAGAGGATGTGATGACAGGTGAGAGGGGTGATCCCATGGGCGCTCCTTCTATTTGTTTGTACTTTTTTCCATTGTAGGTGATGTATGTATTGGATAGGCAGTGGTTGGTCATATCTAGGATGTGCTTGGGGAGGTTGTATTTGTTTTGGATGGCTGTCAAGGCTTCTTTTATAGGCACTTGGGTGAAGAAGGATATGACATCAAAGCTCACTGGTAGGTCGCTGGGTTGTAAGTTTTGTTTCTTTATGATCTTGATGAACTGGAATGAGTTTCTTACATGTGAGTTGATGGATTCTGCATAGGGCTGTAGTTGTTTGGTGAGAAATTTGGCTAGGTTTTGTAGAGGTGAGCCTATGGAGCTGACTATTGGTCTAAGAGGGGTTCCTTCTTTGGGTATCTTGGGGAAACCATAAAGTTTAGGGCATCTGGATGATTTCTCTCTGGGTATGATTCTTTGCTGGATTTCTTCGCTGCTGGGGGGAGGCTTTTATTTTGGACCTGGTGGTTTTTTTCTCGGTAGGTGGTGGGGTCTGTGTTTAGGGGTTTGAATGTGTGGTCTTGGAGTAGGTTGGTTAACTTGGTTTGGTAGTCAGATGTGTTCATAACTACTGTCGCGTTGCCCTTGTCTGCTGGTAGGATTATTATGCTGGTGTCTTCTTTCAGGTTAAATAGAGCAGTTTGTTCTTCTTTGGATAAGTTGCTTTTGGGTGGTTTGCTGGTGCAGAGGATGTTGGTGATTTCAAGTCTGATTCTGTTAGCATCATCAGGGTTGGTTTTGGTCAGGCTGGTTTCAACTCCTCATATAATGGTTTCTGTGGGGATGTGTTTGGGAGCGATAGTAAAGTTAAATCCTTTCGATAGGACATTGGTTTCGGCTTCAGTTAGGATCTTGTCTGAGATATGTTGTGCACTGTTTGTTTCATGTGTGGCTGTAAGGGGGAAGGAGTTTGTTTCTGGCATTTTTGTAGTTTTCTGAGTTTGTTGGTGTGTGTTTCTGTCTTGAGGGTGGCCTGTGTTTCGGCTCTCCAGACAGCGAGTTGTTTGGATTTGTCCCAAAGTGCGGGGTGAATCTTGTTGCTGAGTCAAATCAACAAAGATCTCCTCACACTTCACCTCAGACTCAGCAACAAGATTCACCCCGTACTTTGGGACATTATTATTTTTATTTTAAGCGAATCTCATGATTCTCTTTCTAGAAATTATCAGCATCTACAAGGTTAATCTTTCATGGTCGTCTTAATTTCAGATGTTGGATGGAGATTTCTAAAATGAAGTTTTTAATTGCAAACATTATTTCTTCTCTGTATACAATCTAAGCTCCTCCAAAATAAAAAAAGGCATAAATAAATATTTCACTTGAAACCCTCAGGGACCTTTCCGTGATACTGTTGATGTACTCCAGCAACGGTTCAAACCCTTGGAACCATCTGTGCAGGTGGTAGCTTCAAGTAGTTCACTTCAACTTGCCCAAGAAAAACAAAGACAAGAAGAATGGCGAAAGTGTATACAGGATGAAAAGTATGTGACTTATCTTTTCTGTTTTATTTATTATATTTTAAACTTGTTCAGTTTATCTGGAATGAATACAGACAAAATCTGTGTTTTCTAAACAGATTGATTTATTGGTTGGATTATTATTATGTAATATTCTGATTGATGGATTGATTGATTGATTGCATGTGACCCATTCAACAGGCTATAGATAACTCACAATATAAATATATGAAATATCTTAGAAAACTCCAATTATGTGCATAAATTTAAAAATACCAAGTAGTTTCTTTAATCGGCAAATTCTTTTACAGCATTAAGCATGATCGAACAAATTAAATATTCCTGAAAAATTACTCAGCAACTCCAACAAAGCTTTCAGTATCAGCCCATAACCTCACTCAATTTATATATTCATTTGTATTATAAGAAGCATGCACATTAACAGGTGATATTTAAGAAAGTGTTGTTGGGAAATTGATCAGGATTGGAAATTGAGCAATTACTCATTAAAAAAATTAATACTAAGCTAAGTTTCTTAATATAGATGTCTTTATATAAACATTTTTCATCTTAGCTTGTTTGTAACTTAAATATCCCATTTATCTTCTGCATGGATCCAGTCATGTGCTGTATAACCCCATTGTTCACATAGGAACACTTCCCTTTGTTTGAACATTTTATGCTCCCTTTGTTTTAAGATTTCTTGATATAATTTTAACATTCAGAATATTTTAGATCAGAAGTAGGATTTTACTGGTTCAGACTGGTTTGGGCAAACCCCTTGCTCCAAAGATTAGCTGGCAGCAAACCAGTTTGCTATGACGAGCATGTGGGCCCACCCACCCACCACTGTTCTGTCCTGTGCTTTATTTCCTTTTGTTAGAGCACAGCTGATTTACGCGGCAGAGTGGTTTGCCGCACCTCAACTGTTTTATTCACAGGGACTGCAGTACAAGGTAAATATTAGAGCTTTTTAAAATGCAGGGAACTCTCAAAGCATGCAGTCACCAAACTGGTTGTTATACCAGGGGAATCCCACCCCTGTCTTAGGTTATTAAGTGAATTTTATCATAGACATACTGTATAATGGATCTTTCAAAATAAGATGTTCAGAAAGGCATTATTAACCCTTAGATATGAAAATTTCATTTCTAGTCTAATATGGATTTAACTGAAACTGTGCCTCAATCTTTCTTTAGGACTGCATCTGAAGGATTAATTCTGTTTTTAGTTACCATAAGATTTTGCGGTAGCAAACATTTCAAAGATAGTTAGCACAGCCAAATGTTTGAACCCATGTGGGTATGCATCATCATAATATTTAGTGTGCAGGGAAATTAATACTATTTTTGCACTTGAGATATAAAATTAAACAACTTTGCTTTTCAATCCAAATAATAATAATTACAACAATAAATGTCTTCATTTTCAAAGCATGATCAGTTACATGAAGCATCTGCCTTTTCATAATGGTAGGTCTGGCCTGTTTGATAGTACTAATTACCACTTCCGGTTGATTGGAGACCAGATCTATCACTGGACTTACTTAGGAGCAGGGAAGGGATATGAAATAGCAATAACTTGTATTTGATCCATTAATCTTCCAAAATTATCACCCATCCCATCCCACTTGTGGATGTAGGACTGTAACTTTGTTACTTGTATCCGTACGATTTATATTGACTGTTTCCTGGTATGATTTGATCGTTGATTGTACCCTATGACTGTGATTAAGTGTTGTACGTTATGATTCTTGATTCTTAACAAATGTACCTTTTCTTTATGTATACTGAGAGTATTTATACCAAGACAAATTCCTTGTGTGTCCAATCACACTTGGCCAATAAAGTATTCTATTCTATTCTGTTCAAAATAGATCATGTCAGAATATTGTGTAAGTATTTTACCTTTGTCAGTTTTTGAGAACCATTTATCCAAAAGTTATTTACCCATATTGTTTTTATTTAGTATGAGATATTTCTAAGTTTATATTATTCTCCCTTGGACAAATTATTTGAGATTTTAGCTTTGTGTTTACAGGACTGAAGAGCAAAGGGAATGTGTAAAAATAACAACAATACTGAATACTATATTGAACCAATCTCACATATCAGGGTATTTTTGCAAATAATGCCTAGCTTTTAAGATGCTTTCTAATTTTAGCAATTTGAATATTTTCTGGACTACTCCTATACTCTGATAAATAGGGATTATCATATATTTCAGATAATGCTTTAGCCATTCAACATTCTGTTTGTAACTCTTCCATTTACTTTAATTACTAGCACAGTGTGTGACATTTATTAATCAGCAGAGCCTTTTTAAGTTACAATACTAAATCAGCTAACCCCATTAACACAGAATACCCCATACAAACAGTAATAGGAATGGTAGTTACTGAGCAAATCATATTATAAATGCTGGTGCTCTAGGGCACAGTTAAGCATGATTACCCTCTTTTGATCCAGTATTCCTTTGCATCTTCTAGCTAATTTCCACTGGAAATTTACAAAGTAGTGCCTTCATTTTTCCACCTTAATTTTTCTAATGAAGTTCTCGTATTTTATAACACTGGGGATGCAGATAATAAGCCTCTCTAAAATTAAAGAACTCTAGAACCGTCTGCAATTAAGAGGTCTCTGTTATTTTTGATTAGATAGAACTAAGCTGCATTTTATCTGAAACGTTTGCTTCTCCTGTAAACTGGTATTACAATCAAACAGCCTCATGATTTTTAGTTTGATATCAGAAAATGAGAAGGATGCAATGTTAAAAACTGATAACTGGGCAATAATGTAAATGTTATATAACCAGAATTTTCTATCATTTTTTAACTTGTCTTTTAATCTTTGGCAGAAATAGTTTATATTATAATGTAATCTCATTGGTTTGAATTCCCTGAATTAAATTTTCTTCTTCATATGTATGAAAATCCTCCAAATATTTGATAATGACTACCTTATCAACTCTTAATCTTTCCTAACCTCAACAAAAATATAAACATCTTCAACTCTAATAAGACATCTTCACTCATCCTAATATCCACATCTATGTGTGTTAATAGCCTTCAACAGCAATGATAGGCTATTATACCCTTAAATAGCAGTGTCAGGATATCTTATAAGACCTGAAGTAAACATAACAAAAAGTATAAATGATGATCTGCTAGGCCTCTGTTATTCTCATCTAGAATCACCAGATTTTTACATACTGTATTGCAAATCTGACTCCTATTTAGATCATTAGTTTTAATTAAGTGAGCTCTAAAACAGGGCTGTCAAACTTGTGGACCAGATGTCTCATGCACTGGCCATAGCCACGCCCAGTTTAGTGAAGGGGAAAAAGTCACAATAAGTCATGTGATACAATTCTGATGATGTAAGTTTGACACCCTTGTTCTACTAGGTAGTTCAGGCCAGGAAATTGGCTCCTCAGGAATACTAGAATTATACTTTATTGATATCAGCTGCAGTAGAAGTATGGTTGAAAATCTCCTGGTGTTTTTCCTACCCTTCCTCTTATACTCCAGAAAATAAAGAGGGGAATCATCCAAAGTCTCAATGCTGTCTCCCTTCCCAGGACTTAAGGAATGTTTTGTGTCTATTGTGATTATGTAATGGATTCTGAATATTTCTTTCAAGGCCATCTTCTTGGCTCTTTACAGATGAATATTGTATTTATGCAGCTTATTCTTCCAATTTAAAATGAATTCATGAAGTATATTTTGTTGCTTGGACTTAACTTTTCCAGCTTGCCAAGACTATTCTAAATCTGTCTGGTCTATCCTGTTGTGTGTTACTGTCAGTTAATTTGATAACTTCCTCTACATGAATGTCAACAAACTAAATCTGGAGTGTATGAAGCTATTTATTATTGATAGAATTTGTCTGTCGACAAATACTAAAATTATTGAAATTTCTTCATCCCTCCAAATTTCTCCTGAATAATTTGAATGTAGAATGATAGATGTATTCAGGTATAATCACACATTATGTCAGGTATTAAGATGGAAGTATGTAATGGTATTTACAGTGTGCATGTTGTCATTTTTGTGTCATTACAGAAGGCAGTGGACACTGCAAGGTGTTATTTAAGTTTTCTACCTGTCTCAGTAGCCTGAAACAGATCTCCACAATGATATCAGTGATATTTCCTTCTGTTTTTATTTTTAACCAAATGTTCTCAACTAACTTACAATGTGGAGATTTGTGATTTTCATCAGATATGTGCAACCTTTTACATAAAATTTTGCTTTGCTCCCTTACAATTTGATATTGAGTACTTTATACATTATTTCAGAAAATCTGAACACTTTACAATGTAGTGCATGTGGCAAGCTCAGCAGCTATTATAGCATTGCAATATCCTTCACCTGTATACAGGTGAAGCTTGGTTTTACCAAACACAAATGAACATCCTGTAAGAATATAATTCCCATCCAAGAACCATTAAATAAAATATCTTGTCTTTTTACACTTATTTGAGGAGCAACTTTCTAGAAGCACAAAATCTTAAATTTGTTCAGATTAATTTTATGTTGAAGTATGTAGCATTCTGATTCAAAATCTAAACAGGAAAATCTGGTTCTGTATAACTATTCAAAATCATTTAAATTCAGTGTGGCTCCCCATTGCTTCAGTGATTTCATGTTCAAACTTTAGTGAAAGCCATTTTGCTATAGATTTTAATGTACATTCATTTGGATGATTCATTTTCCAAAAGTATTTTCAGTATCTCTTTTTGATCTGAGCTATTCTCCATGTTTATTTTATTATAATATGCTTCCTGGGAATATAAATTTAAATTTAATTTCTAGTAGCAGTGTCTGTAGTCCTAGAAATAATGGAAAAGTATATGTTTCTACTTTTCTATTGTAAAGTACATGTTTTTATAGTAACTAAGTAACATTGTCATTGATGGTTTGCAACAATATGCACCTTATAAAAAGCAAAACTTCTGAATATTTAGACTACCTAAATTCCATGCTTCCATAGGCAAATTCCTAAGTACTAGCCTTGTCATTTCAGTCGTCATCCAATCTCTAGAGAGAGCCAATTTTCTTTAATGTCTGAACTGAAGAAAAATGTACTATTAAAATGCAATTCAGAAGTGATAAAAACTCTAAGTGGAGCAGCCGGCTTTCTGTACCTCCTATGTATACTCAGGGACATTGGGGCCACATTAATTTTTTGTGTGTGTGATGTCCATCCCAAGTGCAAATTAGCCCTGGAAGTGCTATAATCCGTCTTCTATGAGAGCCACCTGTCCCATGACTATATACATGCTTCTGTAGCTTTGTATAATTTAAAGCTCTGCTTCTTCTGTGCTATTGTTTTGTTAATTTTCAAGAGCCCTTGGTTTAGAAGGCTTTATGGGCAATTTGACTGGCCAGATGCTAATAAAGACCAATTTGTTTCTCCGCAAGGAAGGTTTATTGATGTAATTTACAGCTGATAAAATATTAATTTATTTCAACAGAGAATTTTTACATAAAATTCAGTAAGTTTATTAAAATAAGAGGCTATTTTAAAATAAGCAGGCTTTTTAATTGACATTACAATGGTAATACACAGCAAATATATTGTAATATTGTTAATGCTTCAGAAAATATAACTGTCCTCAATTTCCTCCTTTTTCACACTTTTCTACATAACCTCTCAAAAAATAACATTTTAAATATTTATATAGGAAGAATTTAAAAACTCACCTGAGTTATTCCAATTCAGCGAAATTTAGAGATGCAATATGGAAGATGCACTGTGTGGCACAGCCCTTGAGCCAAAGATGAAGAGTTATAATAACCCATAGTATATAATGTAGCAGTTAGATTTGTTCAGAAGTGATATACAAAACAGTCGTACTGAAACAGTTGTACCAAAGGACAATGGTTTCTGCTCTGCTTTAAGTGTTGAGTAAAAAAGTAAAAATTCAATCATTTACATTTCAGCAATTCTTGTTGTTTGTTCCTGCCAAAGGTATAAAGTGCTGCTGAAAGATCTCTCTGCATTATTTCATCATGGGGAGATGGCGCATAAGGCCTTCTCTGCTTTGGCAGCCTAATTGTCAGATATTCTTCCTTCAGTGATTCAAGATTCGCCACATTTCAGCACTTCGTTACGACCTGCCTGTCTACATAAACCTGAAGATACAATTAGTTTTTGTTTGATTTGATTTATTGTGTTTTATTTGTTCTTGAATCTCTCTATTCATTGTGTTCCATCATAAATCAATGATGTGAATGTTGAAAATATTTAAATAAATAAGCATCAGAGGTTATAGGTTAGCTCTTCCTCAGTAATTTCTGTGTTAAGTAACTGATTATATCCTTACCTAGAATAGTTTCCAAAATTCTTCTCTACTGATTCTACTGTTTATAAAAGTTGCTGGTACTCTCTACCTTACAGAGACCTCTGTCAAAGTACAGGTCGTTCTCAACTTACAACACTTCATTTAGTGACCGTACAAAGTTACAATATCACTGAAAAAAGTGACATGACCATTTTTTCACATTTATGACCATTGCAACATCCCCATGGTCACGTGATCAAAATTCAGCCACTTGGCAACTGACCCATATTTATAACAGTTGCAGTGTCCCAGTGTCATGTGATCACCTTTTGCAACCTTCTGACAAGCATAGCCAATAGGAAAGCCAGATTCACTTAACGACCGTGTTACTAATGTAACAATTGTAGTTATTCACTTAACAACCATGGCAAGAATGTTGTAAAATGGGGTAAAATTCACTTAGCAAATTTTCACTTAACAACAGAAATGTTGGGCTCAGTTGTGGTTGTAAGCTGAGGGCTATCTGTAATGTGATTCAATTCCCTTTGCTTTATGCTGCCCAAACTTGGGGATACCTATCTTCTCCTTCATTCCATTTCCATCATTATCTCATCCTCCCATTAATTTCTGCTTGCTTTCCCTTTATTGCCTATGTTTTCAAATTTCCCTTCACCTCTTCAAGTTTTTGTATCTGCTTAGGACAGCTTTTCACTTTCATGCCTTCCCCCACCCCGCCTTTTTTTTCTTTTTTCTTTTCTTTTCTTTTCTTTTTTTGCTGGCTGCTACTTCTCCCAACCTTAGTTTCTGGTTTTATTTTATTGCATTGCTTGCTTGCTTTTATTCTTCTCATTCTCCTTTCCTCCTTCCTCTGAATAAACAGAGAATCTTCTTTTTTATTTTCAGTACTGTTAATGGAAAGATGTACAAACACTTACCAAACTAACTAATAGTAGAGAAAATTCTAGATTAATCTCTGAGGGAAAGAAATTTCATGACCTAGATGAAATAATGGGCATGGCCTCTTAAAGTGCAGGTGCGTTTCTACAGATGGAGGTGATCCTTTAGGCATCTTGATCCCAAACTGTTTAGAGCTCTAAAAGTAATTATTTATTGGAGCAATAAAGGAGTCATATAGTGAGCACTTTGGCAGCAATATTTTGAAACAGCTGTAGTTTCTGAACATTTTGAAGGGCAACTCCATTCAAATATGCCACAAAAGTCCAAACAGGAAGTAATGAAAGAATTTATCAATATAGCAAAAAAACAAAAAAACTTAGAAAACAAAATGAGATAAAATGACATAGTCCTTTCAGCAATTCCAAGAAGGTTCCATATCCATTTGCACTATTCAAGTGATCCTGAAGGCACAGATAAACCTCCAAGTGGCCTCAACAACTCTTAGGAAGAGTGCTAACAACCAGATGATTGCAAAGAATATAAATCCTTCCATTCTCCACCATTCAGTCAGAACTGAAGAAGCTTTTTGGAGGAGAAGCAAAATGTCTTCAAGGAAAAACAAAGGAAGTCTAGTTGCCTTTTGAAAATACACCATTGAGACAACCATGACCTGGATGACTGAGAATCACCATAGTCACAAGGACAGATACACTCCTTATATGAAAATATATATTCATTCTTTTCTTCTGAGGATTGGCACTTGAGCATAATTTAATACTTAACTTATTTGTATTTGTGCTCTGTGATTATTGTTTATACTATTGTAGTATAGCATAATGGTACTATTAGAATATTGTCTGCAAATGTACTACTACAACTGTTGGCTATATTAGTAGAGCACTATAAAGCAACATCAATAATTAAGACAGAAAAAAGTTATTTTAAATACATTTTTCTTATTGTTAATATACATGCTTTCTGATTAGTAAGATAAGGTGAAAAATAATTATATATATTTTTCTTTTCAGATTTATGCCATTTTCATATAATGTGCCAGATGAATATATTCCATCCATGCAAAGAGCAAGCAAATATGGTCAATCAAATTATGGACTCAAGTATTTCCGGGAAGAACACCCAGAGAAATGGATAACAAAGAAGGTGAGATACAACTTCTTAAGGCTAGCCAAAGCAAGGAAGGTCAGGGAGGAGTTGAATGTGGAACTAGTCTTGCCTCCTGTGCTGTAATGATCATATGTGTATGTCTTCAACACATTTTAAAAATAGATTTCACAATAGAACTTGACTCTTATAGGTAGCAGAGAATTTCCCCAGATTTATGGTCCTAGGGACTTCAATCTGACTTCTCTGGGAGTTGGGATTGAGATAGCTCAGGAGTTCCCATGACAACCCTGGGCTTATCCCAGGCCATCCAATGCCCTGCATAGGAGAGTAGTCACACACTTGATATCTTCCTCTCAGAACACTGGAGATGTGATCTGGAAGTGATGAAGGTTTTTTGTCTCCTTTGTCACTTCTTGGTGGCCATGAAATTTTCTGGCACTATCAGAGCGATGATAGCTCTTTGATCAGTGTGTCCCCAGTGACTGAGGGACCAAATGGGCTTCAGAGCTAGCTTGGGATTATTCCTGATGATCCAGTTGAGGTCCTGGTTGTCACTTGAGGGCACAAGAGGACAGCTGAAGCCATAGAATGGATTGCACTCATTTCACTCTCCTAGGTGAAATGGGTGAAGAAATGCCTAGAATGCTATTGGTAACCAACGAGGAACAAACTCCATATGAGTGATAGCAACTATTAAGGCCTGTTTCATGAAAATTCTGCAGCAGCTTCAGAGGCCCCTGGATAAAGTGAGCTTTCTGGATTCCTTTCAGTCCAGATTAAGGCATGGTTATACTTTTGGGTAATCTCTGGTGGGAATGGAATGGACATTGTACATCTATCCTTATTCTGCTTGATCTCTTGGCAGCTTTTGATGCCATCAATCCAGGTATATTTTTTTTCACTGGCTTTGGTAGTTGGATGTTGGTGACACAATATGGAGCTTGCTCTTTTCCTTTCCATGGTATACTTTTGAGCTAGCTCTGGGAGTTGAAGACAGGGGTCACAGTTTTCTATTATCTGAGCGTTACTATTTATATTGGTTGGGAGTGAGAAGTCCTGCTTTCTGCTTCAGCTATGTGGGAAGCTGCAGAGTTCAGTACTTTCTTTGGTCCTGTTTAATATTTATATGAAGTCAATATGTGAGATCCTGACCATGAGGTGAGGAATCATCAAAATGACGATGACACCCAGTTCTATATCTCTGCTACTTCTGAGTTAAATGATATCCTTTCTCAGTGCTTGGAGGCTATAGTGGTCTGAATGGGGAAAACACGCTTCAACTAAACCCTGGTAAGATTGAGTGGCTTTGGGTTTGGGAACCTTTTATATCTGGAGATTTATCATCTTTGGTTCTGAATGGGTTGAATTACCCCAAATAGACCCAATGAGCAATTTGAGGGTTCTTCTAAACTCTCATCTCCTGTTCAAAAGGCAGCTAGCAGTCATAGCCAAAGGCTCTTTGCACAGCTTCAGGTGGCCCAACATTTGCACCTGCTGTTGTGGTTTGCTGGCAGCAGATGCAGACAGCTGAGGAGAGCGAGGACTCAGATGAGGGGCCTGGACCATTAGGGAGTGGACTGCTGCCTTCAGAGATTGTGGGGGCTGGCAGCAGTGATGAGGAGGTCCCTGAGGAGCCTGTGCCAAGTGCACGTGCGCACAGGGCTGCTCACAGGAAAAAGCAGCTGCAGCAGCACAGGTGACTTGGGAGTAAGGCTGCAAGGTAATGGCCCCTCCTTCAAGAAGATAAAAGCCAGCTGTGAAGTGAACATTCTTTATTGGAAGCAAAAACGTGAAACTCCAGCCTTGTAGACATTGCAGTATCTTAGGTTGGTATTTGAAGACTCTTGTGTTGTAAAATATTTCTTATCTGTTATTCTTGGTAGCCTCAACCAGTTTTGGCGAGGCTTGTGCTTGTCAAATTTAATTAGTTTGCAGCAGCCTTTTACTGGGGATTCGAAAGAATCATTAAAAGATTTATGTTCCCTTTGGTACATGTTTGTTTTGTTGGAAAAGGGTTTGGGTCAGAACACCCGCTTCTAGATTGAGAGGGTCTACTCACAGTCATTCATACCCTAGTCACTTCCCAGATGGATAACTGTAATGCAGACTCAACTTGAAAAAAACTTTACTATTGTTTACTGATCCATCTTTGCCATTGAACCAAAACAAGCAATGGCTTTTGGTTCAATGGATTGTTTTTTCACAAAAATACAACAGAAGATGCTAAATGATGGCTCTCTTCCTTATTAAACAAATAGTACATAAATATTCAACATATACTTATTTTATTTATTTATTTATTTATGCACTGCCACTCTAACATACGTTGACTCTGGAGATCTTACACTCTTATAAAAATTAAAAAGTATTATAAAACAATTAAAATTAGAAAAATTAAATAGAAAAGCTAAAAATTAAAACAATGGGTTGTGCTTACCTGTGCTTACTCTGCAGCGGTTCCTGCCAAAATGGTAGCAACTGCAGATTCACTGTTTTCCCTCTTCAAGAATTTGAAGGTTTAAACTGATGTAAAGGCCGTGTCACACTGCCCAACGGATGCAAAAAAGGACACAACGGAAGAGAAAAATGTTACATCCGTTGTATCCGTGCTCAAAAGGGGCGAAAATTTGCATAATTGGAGTGGATAACACGGACGCGGGGAGGACGCAGGGCGGATGCAAAGCGGATGCAGAACGGAAGCCCAGCGGATGGAAGCGGATGGCGCAACCGCAGGGCTTCCGGGGGGCCTCAGCAAAGCGGACACGGAACGGAAACAACGGATGCAGAATGGATGCACAGCGGATGAAGCGGATGCAAAGTGGAAGCCTAACGGATCCACAGCGGAAGCCTAACGGATGCCTGGCGTTCACTGCGCATGTGGGGGGGATGCATTGCGCAAGCCCCGCGGATATAAAGGGAAGCAGCTCGCACGTGGCCAGCATTCCGAGGAAAGACCTGCTGCTGGATACCTCGAGTTCTTGCCTGCATGTCTGCCTGCAAGCCTTGCTGCCAGCCTGCCTCCAAGCCTGCCTCCCAGCCTCCTGGGCAGCCTCCCTGCCAGCCTTGCTGCCAGCCTGCCTTCCAGCCTCCCTGCCAGCCTTGCTGCCAGCCTGCCTTCCAGCCTCCCTTCCAGCCTTGCTGGCAGCCTGCCTTCCAGCCTCCCTGCCAGCCTTGCTGCCTGCCTGCCTTCCAGCCTCCCTGCCAGCCTTGCTGCCAGCCTGCCTTCCAGCCTCCCTACCAGCCAGTCTGTCTGCCAGCCTTGGTGTCTGCCTTCCTGCCAGCCTTCCTGCCAGCCTTCCTGCCAGCCTTGGTGCCTGCCAGCCTTCCTGCAAGCCTTCCTGCCAGCCAGCAACCCCACAACCATGGGGAAAAAGCGAAAGTCTCAGCAACCTGCCGCCATCCCTGGCAAGAGGGACAGGGCCACCCTCCCACCCCATGTCCCTGACTCATCTTCTGCTGGGGCTTCTGCTGCTTGGGCTCGCTCTTCTGTTGCTGGAGCTTCTGCTGTAGCTGCTCCTGGCAGTGGTGCTTCTGCTGCATACTCTGCTGAAGCTGCTCCTGGTCCTGCTGGTCCTGCTGGTCCTGCTCGTTCTGCTCGTGCTCCTGGTCTTGCTGACCCTGCTGCTGGTGCTTACTCTGCTGCTGCTGATCCTGGTCTTGTTGCTGCTGCTGCTGCTGCTGCTGCTGCTGCTGATTATGATCCTGCTGGTGATTATGCTGCTGCTGCTGCTGATGATGATGATGATTATTATGATCCTGCTGGTGATGATGCTGATGATAATGATGATGATGATGATGATGCTGTTGGTGTGGAGGAGCAGCCCCTACAACCTGGAAGCCCCTCTGATGAGGGCCCATCTGGTCCTGCTAAAGGGAAGAAGAGGCGTATGCAACAACGGGAGAGGAGGCAATACTACATTGAGGAAGCGCACGAGGATGAGGTGCTGGAGTGGCTGAGAGAGAACGACTATCTGTGGCAGAAGGGACACCGGCTGTACAGGGACACCAAGTGGAAGCAGGCTGCTTGGAGAGAGAGGGCGGAGAGTCTGGGCTACACATCGGAGGTGCTCCTCGGCTGGTGGAAGCACATGCACACCTGGTACGGTAAGCTGCACCTCAAAAAATCTTGCCAGGCCAGGGTTAAGCTGATGTACAGAGAGACCTACGTCATGGCCAGGTGCAGCTTCCTGGAGGGTGAGATCTGCCACCGAGGAGCACCAGGAGCCCCTCTGTCTACCCTCTCTCTCCGGCAGCATGCTGCGACCCAGTCCTCTTCCGGCCGAGAGTCAGTCCCTGTCTCCATGCAGGTATCTGTGGAGCGTGCCATGGCGAAGACTCCCCGGGCAGGTGTTGAAAGTGTGGTGGAGAGCGAGGAGGACTCCCTGGTGCAGTGGGAGAAAGGAGACATCGAGTCCACCGCTGCCGAAGTCACATCCACCCACACCTCCACCTCCACAGTAAGGCAGAGAGCCAGACCGCAGGAGGGGCAGAGTCACAAGGTCCTGGTGGAGATCAGGGACACCATCCGCGCCAGCATAGGTCTCCTCTCTCAGCTGGTCCCCATCGACTCCTCCTCCTCCAACCACAAGCCCTTCCTCAATTATGTCAACCAGACCCTCAAGGAGATGGCAGATTCCCAGTACCAGGTGGTGAAGGAGAGGATCACCACGCTGCTTAACAACCCTCCAGACCCAGAGGCACCTGCTCCCACCCAGTCCAGGTCTGCTCCTCCACCCCAGGTGATGTCCCTCCCATACCAAGGCTTCCCACAGCCCCTCACCTACCAGGGCTACAGCTACCCAGAGGTCCAGCAGCACAGACAGCAGCCCTTCCAAATGCAGGCACAGAGTCATCGGGCGACACCGATGCCACCGGTTCCAATGATGCCACCGATGCCAACCATGACAATAATGCCTCCCACGACAGCAATGCCAGCCACGCCAATGATGCCACCCACACCAGTCCTCACCCCACTGCAGACCAGGCAGCCCCACTACACTGCTCCTTCCTCCATCCCACAGCCAAGCCCAGCCTCAGTACATCTGTCCTCAGTACTGGGGCTGACATCCCATGGCATGGAGGAAGGACCTCTCAGCATCACGGGGCTGAGCCAGCTGTCCGACACCTTCCTCAACACACCGTCCCCTGTTGTCCTCTCAGGGCCAGGCACTCCAACAACACCTCAGACCAGCACTGCAGCAGCACCCACCTCCACAGCACCTGCACCCTAACACCTAAGACTGGGCACACACCTCCGAGTGACCAAGAGGAGTACCAGAGACTGGCTGGCTGGATATTTGTGGACTTTATTTGGACACTTGACTTGGGTCATGTTTATTTTACAGCTTGTTATTAATAAAGTTTATCTTTGTTTCACACACTTGCTTCATTAATTTTTTTCTATAAAGTCTGGGTGGAAACTTTTAGAAATGGTTTAGCCTTTGCATGCTTGTGGGATGGGTTAAGATAGCAGTGGGATGGGCAGTGATACCTTTGGGATGGGTTAAGATAGCTGTGGGATGGGAAGGGATACCTGTGGGATGGGAAGGGATACCTGTGGGATGGGAAGGGATACCTGTGGGATGGGAAGGGATACCTGTGGGATGGGCAGGGATACCTATGGGATGGGTAATAGTTGTGGGATAGATAAACCTCCAGTGCAAGCATAGTGGGACTGTATGGTCCACCCTCCCAGGTGCCACCCCTATGGCCCTTCATTATCAATTACAATGTAAGCATTGATCCACACATGTCAACATAAACACAACTCTTTATTAAATGCCCTGTTCATTGTAGGCACACCCAACATACATGGGACAATCTCATCCGTGTGATGAGACAGGTTGAAGGAACCATCCATTAAGCATCTACCATCCTGTCTTGCCACTCCACCGCTCCAGCTGGGGAGTTGCACCAATGTTTCAAGAGGTTGCGCTTCGCCTCACGTGAGGCTCTGTTGGGCCCTTGCACATCCTCAGTGTCGATCAGGTTTTGCCCTTGCCTCCATTCCCCAGGCTCCATGTCCCCATTGCCTTGCTGGAGGTCCACGAGCCTGTTCTGCAAGACTGGGTAGCGGGTGCGCATGAGATTGTGCAGGATGCAGCAAGCTTCCACGATCCTCCTCACGGTCTCTGGGCGATGCTGCATGTTGGTGAGAAGTACCTGGAACCTGTTGGCCAGGATGCCAAAGGCGTTCTCCACTACCCGCCTTGCCCTGGACAGCCTGTAGTTGAAGATCCTCTCTTCATGGGTGAGGTATTTGGAGGTGTAGGGCTTCATGAGGTAGGTTGTGAGGGAGAAGGCGTCATCCCCCATGATGAAGTAGGGCACATCTTGCGTGTCGTTGGGCAGCGGGTCTGGATCTGGGAAGCCCATGATGAGGTTGCCTTCCAGCTCCTCCTTGAGGTGACTGTCGTTGTATACCTGGGCATCTGAAGATGAGCCGTTGCCTGAAACATCGATGTACATGAACTTGTAGTCAGCATCGACCATGGCAAAGAGGATGATGCTGAAGAAGCCCTTGTAGTTGTGATAAGAGGACCCTGAGTTGGCTGGTGCTTTGCAGGCCACGTGCTTGCCATCGATGGCTCCAACGGTGTGTGGGAAGTTCCACCTCTGATACCACTGCTCTGCAACTTTCTTCCATCCTTCTTCAGTGGAGGGGCACTGGAGCAGCTCCTCCTTGTATTCTTCGATGATGGCCTGCACCACTTCTCTGACAACAAAGCTGATGGTGCTGGGTGGCACCCTCCAGCCGTACTGCATGCTCCTGTAGGTGGTCCCTGAGGCCAGGTGGCGCAGAGTGAGTGCCACCTTGAGCCCAGGTTCCAGGCTGGGCGGGAAGTTGGTGTTTGTCTTGGTCAACCTGGGTGTCAGGTGCTGCACAATTTCGTCAAACATGGCTGGAGGCATCCTCGTGAAGTTCTGGAACGCCCGAGTGTCTTCACTCCTGAGCTCCACCATCAGCTTGTCGTAAAGTACGTACTGTGCTCTTCTGGCTAACCATCTTTGGACCCAGACTTTTTTTGGGTGCCTCCTTTTCTTCCCGTGGTAGAGTTCACAGAGACTGTAGATAGTTTCGCAGTGTTGTAGAAGGATGTTGGCTGCCAAAAGGATTTTGTCGCAATCCACGGTGGACATGACTGGATGCTGTGGAAGAGGAAGAATCAGATGAAGGCTGCAGAGGTCTGCACAGCTGGGCTGCTGGTCTGAAAGTGAGATGCAGACGAGTTGCTCCCCCTTTTTATAGGCAGTATAGGTGTCACTTTGCATCCTCTAGGCATCCTCTAGACATCCTTAATATCCGAGATTGGTCCCCTCTGCGAACGTTTTTTCCGTTTTAAACGCTTTGTTTCCATGCTGCATCCGTTCTGCATCCGTTCCGCGTCCGTTCCGCTTCCTCCCTGCGTCCGGGCAGATGGAGTTGCATGGATGCGCAGCAGATGCCTAGTGGATATAGCGGATGCGTAACGGATGCGTAGCGGATGTGTAGCGGATGCAGAACGGACGAATTGGATACATTTTCCATGCAAAAGTTTTAGGCAGCCCAAAACTTTTGGAGCAGATGAAACGTCAATAGAAGGATGCTGGACGGATAGAGAGGAAGCAAAACGGAGGCAGTGAGTACATCGCGTTTTCCAACGGATGGCAAGGTTTTTTGTCCGTTTTACATCCTCTTTGCATCCGTTGGTGCAGTGTGACAGGGGCTTAACAAAGGTGCAAAGGATAAATTGGTCAAAAGCTATCAAAGGTAAATGCCTGTAAAAAGAATTGTGACAAGAATAAGTCATTGATACATGACAATGTTTGCTTATATAAAAGTTCATTGTTTAGAGAAAGTTTCTTGAATCAGATTTAGTGCTGTATCTCCATATGTTCAGTTACATGTCTTCATAAAATTTCTATATGATTTTTCAATCTTTGTTTAAAATAGAAAAGTGTGCATTTATTTTGATGCAAAATATCCATCAATTTTACATTATTATATAATATTATATAACATACAATGTTTAGAATAGAATAGAATGGAATTAGAATTAGAATTCTTGATTGGCCAAGTGTGATTGGATACTCAAGAAATTTGTCTTGTTGCAAATGCTCTCAGTGTACATAAAAGAAAAGATACATTTGTCAAGAATCAAGAACACTGAGTACAACACTTAATAATAGTCATAGGGTGCAAGAAGCAATCAAATCATACTAGGAAACGGAGTCAATAAAAATCATTAGGATACAAGCAACAAAGTTACATACAGTCACAAGTGGGAGGGGGATGGGTGATAAGGAGTGATGAGAAGATTAATAGTAATAGTAATGCAGACTTTATAAATAATTGGACAGTATTGAGGGAATTATTTGTTTAGCAGAGTGATAGCGTTCAGGGAAAAACTGACCTTGTGTCTATTTGTTCCGGTGTGCAGTGTTCTGTAGTTTTAAATTTTACAAGTATACATACAAATTTTGGATGTGATTTTCAGCTGAGAACTTCATTTAAAAATCCAGAGACAAGCACAATATAAAGGAAGTTATATTCTAATCTGTATATTGGTTTAGGTTGAAAATCCCAAATGATTAATTTGCATTTACAGGAAGTATGAAATTTTCAAAATGAGAATGCATTAGGCACCAAAAATGTAATCAACAATGGTTTTGTGATGAAGTAATTAAGGGATAAGAACTATTAAGTAATATTCCACTTGTCAAAATGCTTACAATTTCATATCCATCAAAATGAAATGATAGTCCACAGCCTTTAATACAAAAAAGAAAACTTCTATAAAGATTTTAGACCAATAACTTGCTAATGGCAGCAACTTTAGAGATGTTCCTTTTCTCCCAAAATAAATGATATTTAAGATCTTACTGTCAATAGTGCTTTATGTCATATACCTTGTTTTTGGTGACTTTAGCCAGCTCTAAGCCTTTTTCCTTATTTGCTCCTGTATTTTTTTTTCAGATAGAATTTTAATATACCACAAAGTACAAAAATAGCCAGTACTCCAAACAAATTAATTTAGAGAACCTAAGCTTATTGCACAGAACATAAAGTTGACCTTTACCATCTGCAGCTTTTGAAATGAAGTGGGATGTGGAAGACATCACAGGCTTAATGTGGCACATCGCAGTCTGCAGAAACTTGGGTGGGACTATGCCTGCCCGCCCATTGCATCCAATGATTGAATCTGCTGTCACCAGCATCCAGATAATAATGAACATTGAGCTTAACGACCGTTATTATGATTATCATAATTGATGTGTGAGTGTAGTATGTGGGGATCATTACAGCTAAACTGTATGATATGTATGATAAAGGAACATGGTGTGATTATGAATAATTTTATTTTAACACACTGATTGGGATAAAATATGTTTTCAACAGTCCGTCTCATAACAATCTTAGAAAAAAAAATATGTATGTGTGCATGTAATCCAGGCTTGCTGCAAAATAGCAATTTTTAAAAATATTTTCATATTACTAATATTGGTAGTTCATTAGATAATTAATGACAAAAGCAATTCTTCTTCAGAATGCAGGTTATATTAATTATCTGCAAAGTTAAAATTTAACAATAATTTAATCAAGTTCCAATGTGATGTATGATTTGCAAAAAAAAATTACCACAGAATAGGTTCCAAAATATCTTTTTCCATACAATGAATAGGCTCTGGATTTGGTCATAGATCTAATACGTAAAACTTATGGCATTCTAACTTTTTTAAATGCACTTCTCTTTATATAGCATGTTCTTCTCTTTTTCTCTCTACCTTTAATCCTGGTGATTGAGAGAGTCTCATTGATGACAAAGGATGTGGCAAAGCAAACAATAACTGCACAGGTCAATCAGCAAAAAAAGATTTGCTGTCTACAAAACAAAACCACAGTCCGTTTGTACTACCATAATTGGATTCAGGTTTCCTAATCAGAAAACTAAATATACACAAACATACAAGCCCCAACAGCATTTTTAGAAGGTTAATAATGGATCAAAAATAATAATTTGGAAGATAGAGTATAAAGTGGTGATTACAAGGAACTGAGCCATTCAGTGAAATTTGCATGAAAAAAGTAATTGTCAGCATTTTGTAACATTTGAAAGGGTTTGTCAGCAACCATTTGAATATTTAACAAAACTTGATTTTCAGTTCTTTCAGTAATTTCTCAGCAAGAACATTCTCTGCTCTAATAGTACTGTGGGATTTCAAAGAATAAGCAGATTCTAAAGAGAAATTATATAGTATTTATTATACCATCTAACTGGTGATCCAGTGCCATTTGTCTATTGTATGATAAATGTCTTGTGTTGTCTACCTCCAGTGTTTAATAACAAAGCTAGCTACTATAAAATAAAATCAGCATTCTGTTAAGTTAGCATACAAAAAGATCTCAGCTTTCCAAATGATTCTTCTTAACTGAAATGATTGAGTAAGGAAGTTTGATATCTAGTTAACAATTCTGCTAACATTTTGGCAAACAGCCAAACCCATTTTGGAGCTCTCATGGAGCATCTGGTGGAAAGTTTTTCTTATCTCTTTGAAAGTTATCCAGATTTGTTCTTTGGGTATCCTATGGTTGTTCCAATGGATGCTAAATCCTACTCCACAGTTGAGGCCAGGAAAGAAGAAAACCCATAGCATTATGAAAACTCAAAATGCTAAAGGTTTTGCTGTGCAAAGTGACATCCCTTTTTTGTCACAGTGCAATATAAAATTCATCTCTACTTTTACTAATATAAATACTTTCATATTTCACTTTTATTTTGCTGTTTACCTAGCCAGCACATGGGAGTTTATCAGAATTAAAGCTCCCTTTACATTTTTGACAAGGATTCTAGCAGTGGTGGTATTCTACCAGTTCAGCCCAGTTCTGCCAAAGGAGTAGCAGTGATGAGCCATGGAGACCGAACCAGTTCTCTGCGCCGCTCTGCTCTTGGGTCCACCTGCCCACGCGGGCTCCCATACTCACCTTTATCCTGTGCTTTTGAAATGCAGCTGCTTTGCACGGCACAGCAGAGTGCCACGCGGCAGCTGCTGAAGTAACTGGGAGAGTGCAGGCTTGCAGGAGATGAGTTGGAATGCCTCTCCACCTGCACAAATGCCTCTCCACCTGCACAAACACTTCTGCACCTGCTCAAAGTGTGCATTTGGCACATGCATGCACGCAACATGCATGCACGTGTGCAAAGCACACTCACCAAGCCACGCCTATCGAACCAGTGGTAAAACTTTTTGAATCCCACTACTGGATTCTAGGTATATAAACTAACATCAGAGACATCTGTTAGGAATGTAAGTCACCTAACAGCGATTTGGGTTGGAAATATATAAACCAGGATAGACATTTTCATACAGTCTCTTTAAGGAAATGCAGAAAGATGTAATTGGGTGTGGTTTCTCAAACGGCCATAAGGTGAAGCCAGAAACCTGGGTTGTTTAGTCTTAGTCTCAGAAGAGAGTGAATCTCTGTTTCCTTTTGTTGGAGATGATTGCCATTTTTCCTAGTTGACTGCTATTCTTGGATTTGATGTAAGTCTGATACTGAACTGTTTTTGACACTGGACTTTGTTATTGGCTTATCCCTGGACTGAAAACTGACTGACCTTACCTGTGAATGACTTTGGACTGCTTGTTTTGAACTTTGCTTAAACCTTTCTGGAAGTAAAAACCTACATTTACTGTACAGTGTATCTGTGTGCTGTGTGTGTATCATTCAAACACTTCTCTCAAATACGTCTCCCTGTATGCGCTCATTCTCCTAATGGGGAATTACCTCAACAACATCTCACTTCACTTTACAGGAAGTTCTCAACCATTCATTTAAAGTTACAACACTGAAAAAAGTGTCCTCACAGGACCCTCCTAGAATTCTGACAATCATGTGATCAAAATTTGGGTGCTTGACAACTAACATATATTTACAACAGCTGCAGTTTCTGAGGGTCATATGAATACCATATGCAACCTTCCCAGTCGACTTTCAACAAGCAAAGTCAATAGGGTAAGCCAAATTTGCTTAACAACCATGTGATTTGCTTAACAATGTGGCAGAAAAGATTATAAAACCAGTTGTAACTCATTAAACAACCACCTTGCTTAGCAAAAGAAATTGTGGTCCTAATTGTTGTAAGTCAAGGATTACCTGTATCATTGTATCTATGCAGATAATGAAGCGGTTCTATTAGGATAAAGAGCTTTTCATAATCTATCTCTCCATACTGTATCCCAAAAGAATCACCAGAAGCACTTATAGATGAACTGGTAGATGGTTGACCATTGACTTTGAAGTTCCTTGTTCTTAAGGCCTGTGTCAACTGGTACCTCTGTTTTTTGTGTCAACTAGCCTGACTTTGGAGAAGCTAGTATACGGTACTTATTTAGGATATTTTATTTGGTCATAATAAGAGTAGTGTTCAGGTATGAATCTGGGATATTTTATACTATTTTTGATGAAGAAGTTTGGCTTTAGTCTTGTATTCTTTTCCAGAACAAAGACAATAATGCCCCCAAACCCCAAATTAGAAAATGATTTTTAATTGACACATCCTAAGAGTTTAATAAATGATCTATTAAACATGCACACAATATTTCTGTCAATATTTTCTAACTTTCACAGAATGCAAATGAGCTAAGAAATCAGGCCATTCACTGTTTGCATCTGTGCTAATGGTGTTCTGCTTATTGAGCAAGGATTATGTTAATATAAAGTTATTTACTTTTCTTTCTTTTCTCCTTTTTCTCCTTTCTAAGAATGCTGTATTTTCTATTACATCTTTTGTCGTTTTACTCAGAGCAGGTCAGTTCTGATGACGTTTTCAAAAAGTTTCCTAAAGAAAGTTATGTTGGTAATGAGGTTGAGTCTATGTGGGTGTAAATTAACAGTGTCCTTTAATTTATACCTGTTCTATGTTCTACTGATAGTCTAGCTAGTGATAGCACTTAGGTCCTTGAAAAGGAGAGAACAAGTCAATCAGACAATACAAAACTATGCATATTAAAACCGACTTGGTGCCCTGATGTGAAGCTGCTTGACGGAGCAGTGCAGTGTCAACCATGTCTTTCTTCTAATGCTAAAAGTAATGTACAAAGACAGAGTGACACTCCAAGTACAGCCTCCCATCAGCTGTAATTAATCTTTCAGTTAACAGAAGGACTAGAAAGCCTTTCATCAGGCCCTTCTGAAGTCGAAGAGCCCCTGCTTTTTGATGTTTGTATTCTGAGTAAAATTGTCCCCACCAGTTCTAACAAATTGAAACACCAGGCTAATTATGGCAGCTAATGAAGTGTGGGGAATGGTCGCAGCTTGTCTTGAAACTGTTCCTTCAGCTCAGATTAGAGTTTCATCAATCACTTTTTTAAACTGATCTAGAATTGCTTCTGCCCGGTGCTTGGCACTTTTAAAGCTGTTTCTGTAATTGGTTTTTCCCCAAAGCTTAGGCTGTTTTTTGAAATATTATCTTTTTTAGGATAAAATACTCAAATGTATGTGTGTAGGTCAGCATGGGTGCATGTTATATATATTATTTCTATCCGCTGATCACTTGGTAGAAAACTAATAAAAATAACTCTTGATATACTGCTTTTAATCTTCCTTGCAATAGCAATAGAACATATTCATATATATGCACATGATTGGTTATTCTTGGAATTCAATAAATTCTGGCATAATCACATAAGTATAAGAGGTTTCAGATTAAATAAGTGGTTGGGATTATATTCATTCAGAAAAATCAAGTATGGCTTTGTTTTATTTTTAACTTCAGCAGGAAATAATTCTCAAAAATGGTTATATGCAATTCAGAATAACATTTCCACTCCATTTTTTCAGAGGGTCAAGTTACTTACCAACTAAAATTTGAACAAATGCTATATGTTAAAATATAAATACAGCTTTCATTAAAAAATGAAATGTTAATTTGTAACATTTGTATTGTACTACAAATTACAAATTATAATTTATAGTACATTGCAAACATTTATAGGCTTAAAAATTAACATTCTGATTCAGAAAAGTTTACATTTTCTAGAAGTGCTGATGTTTAAAATCTGAAAAATGAATGCAATTAAAGGCAATTACAGTTTTTATTCCCTGCATTGATTTCATTTTTACAGTTAAATGACACTTATAGATAACTTTCCAAATTCTTCAAATAGGTCTAAAAATCTGGAGCAATAAAATTAATAATTATTAATTCACACCTGATGACATTGCCTGAGGAGGCATATTTCAAAGTAACTAACTATAAGTGTGTTCTTAACAATGGTGGGACTTTTGATAAAATAGGAATCCAGTGCCAACAAAGTTATATGAAAATTTTGTTTTCAAAATCCAGAGGTTCCCAAAGAAAAACTCCAGCTGATATTATGTCAAAATAAAGAAGCCATATTGACATCTTACCAAGAAGGATATGATGCCAACATGCACAAGGAATGGAATAGACTACGCTGCGGAAGTGGAGTGTGGGCAATTACATGCATGCATGCTCAGCTGTATTTGTATGAGTGGCAGGAACGCATATCCACTGCTTGCGCGAATGGAGTTGCATGCACATGCCCTTGCCCACCACTTCCACAGAACCTTCCCTTTTCACCCCATTCCCAACCAACCCCGCCAATCTGCAAAACTGGAAAGTTTGCAGAATGCTGATCTAAAGTGCCCCTTGTTTGTTTTCTTTCCACACAATAATAAAAACCTGGAGAGTAAAGCCAACAAAATACTGAACAAAGAAATGTCACTAAAGAAGAATACTTGTGATCAGGATTATCTGATGAATTCACAGACAGCCTGTGTGTTTTATGAAAGAAACAATTAAAAGATTTGCTTCAGGACTGCATGACATCTTTTCTTTTGAAAAGTATTTCAAGCCAATGCTTCAGATGTGAACTACCTTGTACAAACAATGGGATTTTTTTTTCACTTTCATCTATTATTAAGACCTATAAAGGTATAGTGAGGGAGAAGAAAATCAAGTTATTACTAATATAACCCTAATATATGAGGGGATTTAATTACTAAATTTATTTTATTTTTTGCATTTCTGAACTCCATTTCCCTCAAAGAGGGACTCTGGGCAGTACTCTAAAATAACAGAATCTAAAAACAGTACCATATATAAAAATTAAAATGTTAGAACTAAAATTTCAAAGTTAAAATTATTTAGAAGGAGGCAATAATAATTAAGCTCTTTTTCTAGCCCCCACTAGTGGGAGTTCTTTAACTCATATGAGGTCTGCAACATACCATCCCAGTCTGACCAGGTGGATTGGCCAATGTAATGAAACAAAGCCAGTTCCCTATATAGCCTGGCACTATGCCATGTAGGCCTTTATATGTCACAACTAATACCCTGCATTGGTCCCGGAAGCAAACTGGTATCCAGTGCAGTTTGTGGGGCAGAGATATTACCTGTGCTCTTCTTTGGGCACCCAATACAGCTCATGTGGCTGCATTCTGCACCAAGTGAAGCTTCCAGATACTTTCCAAGGGTAGCCCCATGTGGAACACATTGTAGTAGTCCAAACAGGAGATGACTAGAGCAATACGTGACTGAATGGGGACCATCCCTATCCAAAAAAAGGCATCACTGGCACACAACACAGAGTTGACCAAAGCTCCCCCAGCCATGGCTGCCATCTGCTCTTTAGGAAGGAGTTGTGAGTCCAAGAGGACCCCCAGATTACACACACTGTTTGATGCAACTCCATCTAAGACCCAAAATGATAAACTCATGGATACAGAAGGGCCCATCCACAGCCACTTCATCTTACCAGGTTCAGCTGATGTCTGTTGTTTCCCAACCCAGCAATCCAGGTACTGCAAAATAATGTTCACAGCATCAGTCACTTCACTTGGGATGGAGATATATATAACTGGGTATCATCAGATTACTGGTGATACCTCATCCGATGCTGATGGATGATCTCACTCAGTGGTGTCATGTAGATAGTAAAAGGGAGCAGAGAGTTCACACCCCACAAAGCAGGGGCCCTGAACTGGACCAGTTTGGACCATCTTTGGAGAAAGCAGGTGAATCAACACAAAACAGTCCTGAATAGTGTTTATGTATTTGGGGTAGGTAGGGAGAAAGAGAGCCTCCTTACTCATACTGCATCAATTTTATATTTTTATTATCTCAAAAGATAGTAAGAAAATGTAAGAATAAGATTTTGGAGATTACTATTTCATTTCTGTACTATTACATAATTTTTTAATGTATATATGTATAAACAGTAATAATAGAGATAATCCCCATTGCATGTCAACTTACTGTTTTAATAAGAGTATCTATTATAAAGTGGCAAATGTTACATTTGATAAATACCATTTATATAAACATGTAGGAAAAATTAGCTGTTAACCTCTTAGAAAAAATAATTTTGGAAATTATCATGTAAGACTTAGACCGTTTCTGTTACAACAGACAGTAAGTTTAAAATGCCAGTCCAACAATTTCATCTGTATTTTTGTTTTTTAGCTTTGATTCAGTAAAGTTCAAGGGTATCCAAGTATGAAATAGCTTGTGAGGAAATTCACATCACTGTCTTAATTTAATTTAGTTGTAATGAAGAGTGCATTCGTTCCAAAAATAGAATATTATCTCTGGCAATTTGGGTTGAAATATAGATATTAAGCATGTTTAGAAAGTGCCAAGACAAAATAATAGCTCACAGTATATATATGGGAACTTCTTTATTGAAATATGTAACTTACTCACCCTTGCAAACCCAAAAATACAGTAAATCTAAAAGCATATATGATGTCATATTATAATACCTCAGCTAAACATAATTCAGTCAGACTAAAATTAACCTTTCTTTTTTCTTGTAGTCTTTTATGTTTTTTTACTATTTTATATTTTTTTATTTTTTTTCTTAGCTAACAAACTTTACTTTAATGGATCATGAAGTGTAAATTAGACCACATGACACTAATATAGTAGAATTCAATTTCCTAAGAAGTTTAACATTTACATAAAGAGAGATTTTAAAAAGCTGTTTCTAATACTTGCAGATGTGAAAGCACACTTGAAAATAGGCAGCTAGTGTAAATTCCAAGAAAACTCAGGATCAAAATTGGAACCATGACCCTATTTATAGGCTAGGAAATAAATGCATTATTACTCTGTTTTTCTCTGCAATCAGGAAGGGTACAACTACTTTTTGAATAGCAAAAAATATAAATGATGTCAAATAAAATCAGCTTTATTGCAATCTCAAAGGTGCTTTTTCAAGAGGCAACTGGACTTTCTTGTTTTTCTTTGAAGACATTTTGCTTCTTATCCAAGCAGCTTCAATTCATTTTATACAAAGTCAAACCCATAACTCTTCTTATCTAATTTGAATCATTCTTTCAATTATAAATATGTAAATCAATGGCAGATACATCCTTTTGATTCTAACCAGGGGTGGGTTTCTATCAGTTCTGTCCACCTCTGTAGAACCGGTAGCTCTGAAGAGCAGCAGACATAGAATCAGTTCTATGTCTGCTGATGTTTTTGCTCATCTGCCCATCCAGGCTCTTACCTGACCTTTATTTCCTGATTTTTTCAACTTCAGCTGCTGTGCAAGGCATAGCTGCAGTTAAAAAAGCAGGAAAAGAGGGCTGTTTCAAAGGCTGCGTCTCTGCACACAGCATGCTGATGACGATTTACAGGCGTGCGCCGGCAGCGTGCAGGGAAGCACATCGTAAATCACCGAACCTCGTAAATGACCAAACTGGTAGTTAATCCTGTTGGATCCCACCCCTGATTCTAACTCCTCTTTGGGTTTGAGGATAGGATCACCAAAATTAAAAATATATTTCCCTATAAGTCCACCAGTCTGGTTTTGTCACCATTTCCTTTCTCAAAAAAGCTTTCTGGGGAGACGCCCAAAGTGACATCTTCACAAAAGATGTTTTTTGGAGTCTTGATGCTTATGCTCACAAAGTCAGCTAGCATACGTAAGGAAGTTTCTTCTTAGGAAGAGAGTTTGCCAACAACAGCAACTTTTTTTCATGGTACCTCTGTATGCATAATTTCAACAAAATTTAG
>BLBF01000018.1:38004143-38059091 GCA_015471245.1 Laticauda colubrina | reverse complement strand
TGTTCAAGTATTTTCCCACATCATCATAGTTTTAAAAGCACAACTATGATGACGTGGGAAAATACTTGAACAAAGCTGAATACCATACATGTAAGTACCCGTGAAAACTTAGGAAAATGTGTCTCTCTGTGTGTGTGTGAATTAACCCAATAAGGCTAACTTTATCAATCACATTAACTTGCTATGTTCTATTGACGAATGACTAGCTTTGGTTTTTATTGTAAAATTATAAAATGAAAGGATAATTTGCGTAAGAACCCATCTTTAGGCTTCTCTATTTCCAATATAAATTCTGTCAATAAACCAAATACAGTGTGCTTCAGTGTAATTGTATCCTGGTCTCTAGTTTAAACATATGCCTGAGAAACTTTCCCTCAGTGACACATCCAATATAGTTATAATCTTTTCCATCTCAACATAATAGAAAATGCCACGCTATAATATACTGTTGAAAGTTCAGTGATTTTCTGCCTCTTATCTAAACATTCCTCAATTTAGGTTCTCCTGAATATTTCCCTATGTTGGTCAGCTTGTTCATGTAGCCATCTGTTTGACAGAGAGAAGAATGGAGATATTAGTAACCCAAGATTTTTGCTAACCAGTGTTGGAGCTACATCACCATCCAGTGGACACTGATGGATTTCTTGGCCCTTAGCGTTTTAGTTTTAGGTTTTTTATAGATTTATTTCCCCGTATGTACTGTTTTTAAAACGGTTAAACTTTGAGGAGCGGGACAGTGTTAATGAGATTGAGAAACTGCTTATGTTCCCTGAGACGCATTTGCCCTATCTAGGGATAATCTAGATTGGGAAGCATGAAGCTGCTTCTGGGTTCACTGACTATATTTGTAGACTGGGAGATTGGATTGCTTTAGCTGAATTGGAGAAGTACTCCTCAATACACTGATCTTGGCTAATGTCATTTGTTGCCTTTGAATTATGTACATAAGATGATTAATACATATGACAGCCAATTGTCCATTCATTAAAAAGGTCACTAGGTCTATTGGTCTAGTCAGTATGACTACATTAGACTATATTCTCTTGAAAGATAATAGGATCAGAACATGAATATGCTTTCTTACAAAATTAATGGGGATTTTCGCATTCAGGTTTGGATTATCAGATGTTGGGTATTTTTTGGAATAGCAATTCTATTAAAATGGATATATAATTTATACACACACACACACACACACACACACATATAGTATTTATCTTGCCCCCCCCAACTTAATATGTATTTCAAGAATTATT
Source organism: Laticauda colubrina (assembly GCA_015471245.1). Classification (NCBI taxonomy): domain Eukaryota; kingdom Metazoa; phylum Chordata; class Lepidosauria; order Squamata; family Elapidae; genus Laticauda; species Laticauda colubrina. The sequence goes on along the minus strand of BLBF01000018.1, from coordinate 38,057,835 downwards.
GTGTTTGTAAAGACATAAATAAAGAAAGGTTTGCAGAATAATACTTTTATCTAAATGAATTATAGGCTACAAAGTTTTATTTTTCCTTATTTAGATAACACTTGTAGATACTGAGTAATTTTATGCAAAAAAGATATTGTTAAATAAAGTAACAAACTGAATTCTCTTCAATATCACGACAGAAATCCAACATTTCATTAATCAACAAGCAACCCTTCCAGCAAAAAGTGGAAAAACAATAAATTCCTTGCCAGAAATGTGGAATATAGCCCTACCTCTTTACTTCATTACCTGCCTAATATAGCTCTTTTTAATATATAATTTGATTTTCAAAAACATAAAACACAGATAAGAAAAAAAACTGGAAAAGAAAAATGATCAAGAAAGAAAGTAGAGATGCAAAAAGAAAATAAAAATAGAAAAAGAATGACTTGTGACTTTCTTTTTAATACAGAGACGAATAATAAATAAATAAATCAAACACACTAAGGTTAACAAAAAGCCTGTGAATTGAGCCCATTTCCTCAAAAAAGAGACTATTGCTGTTTTTAAAATGATCCAGTAAAGAAATAGTTCTGTAACTGTTTTATGACAGTCGGATTTTTAAAAATATACATTTCTTATATAGGAATAAGCCATTTTCCAATTTTCCAAATTGCGAGTCTTATGAAAGACAATTCATTTGAATGTGTGACTAGAGAATACATCAAGCTTGTTCGGATAAACTAGCCCGCAAAATCTGGTTAATAATTTGGGTATTTATTATATTTTCTGAATAATGAGGAAAAATAGGAAGGGAATCACATTTTAATATACTCTTTCATAAGCATAATGTCACACAGCCTGTGTGAATTATAATTCACACAGTGAATTATAATTCATTCTAAGAACTGGTAGGGACTTGTCTTGCTATAGTCAGAGACAATCCATGACCAGATCCACTAGTTTAAATATTCAGCTGTGACCATGTAGTGAAATAGCTTTTAAACAACAAGATAAGCAGTACAGCTGCCAACATAAAGTAATCTTATGCTAAGGGACTGAAATGACACAGTAGACTTTCTCTTTGTCATTTTGACTTGGATTTGGAGCTGGACGTGGGCTCAGTTCCAGCTCAAAAAGCCATTCACTTCAAAGGAACCTAAATTGTCCCAAGGAGCTAATTCTGGCAGTCAGTTGTTGTTATTGTCTGGCAAGTCATCCTAATAACCAAAGCCGTCTGCTCTCTCAAATCAGAGCTTATTTCTGGGGTCACAAATGGCTGTTTGTGCTTTAACCTGATGAGAGATGGAAGCAGAGATTTACTGAGAGTAAAATAATGACAGCTGTGGTTTTTTTTATTACATTCTGATTGTGACTTCCAACAAGTTTATTGTGATTTGATATTTCCCTCCCCCCTTGTTTACCCCAATAAAACCTAATTATCCAAATACAAACCGGTCCCCAGTTTTAGCTTTCCTTGAATATAAGTTGGGGGAGGGTTGGGTAGAGGGGTCTATTATATACCCTGGAATCTGGCAAAACACATTTTTATTATAATGTTTGTATTTTCAAAGAAGCTTCTTGTTCTCATGTAACCTAGAAATTCATCAGAAATATTTTTTTGAAGAATCAGCGAATGAGACCTTTATCAGCTTCAGTAGCCTCTAGCAGTCACTTTACTCAATTCTTTTTCTTTCATCTTTTCACTTAGAAGTAAGTTAATAGGACTGTAATGAATTAAATATTTTAAATATTTTTATAATGTTTTACAGTTAATCCAATCAGAGGCAGGGAAGAAGGGAAGAATTAGAAACATGTTCTATCTCTCTTATTTGTTTCTAAAATTCATTATTTTGGATTTTCCACAATGTTTACATCATTATGCTAAGGAAATAGCTCTTCAGCATAGTGGCTCTATGCCAAAGCCCACTCTTCAGAAATGGGCTCTTCAGCATAGTGGTGATAATATCAAATTGCATCTTTCAAAGTTAGAGTCATTGAAGTCCCAGTGATAATTACCTTTGGGTTTTCCTCTCTCACACTAGAAACCATCTTGTCTAGCATGAAGAATAAGCCTGAATGAATGACATTTCCAGAGGCTGTCCTGCCCAATACTAAACTTATTTGCAGCCCCAGGGTGAAAAGTCTGCTAATGTGCAAAACAAAGACAGTATCTTCCATTTTTTCTTGTACATAATTAGAGAAAAATTGTTCCATCTTGTCATAGACATACCTGTCTTGCCAGATTACTTTTTATTGTTATTATAAAATGTTTGGACAACAGTAAAAATGAATTATTTTTTTATTTTTTATTGCACAGAAATTATACCTCTCAGTTATTGGGCATCAATTACTGTTTGCAGATCTATGAATATATTTATGAATATAAAAGGAGATATTTATGTGAAAAATGTTCTAACAGAATGTCCATGGTTAAGCTGAGTTTGTCGTGATGTTTTTGTACACATAGAAGCACAAGGGAAAAAAATATTCAGCTCAAGGTAGAGGCAGATTTAAATTTTCACACATTTTCTGTCTTTTTTCCCCCTCTAGGATTTCTTAACCGTGTTACCGTCAATTCCTCTTTTTGGAAAGTTTGGTCAAGCCTATTCCAGAGCTGGGCAATTTGTTTAAACATTACGTCTCCAACCAGTTTTGTAAGAAATTTTAACAACTATCTCTTTTAAGGCCAAAAGTGATGCCTATGATTACTGTACCATGTAGTCTTGTGGAAGATTTTCATACAGACATCATTAGTATAATCGAGTTGTGGAAGTTTTGAATTGAAAGAAGGGTTCCATAGCAATTAGTCAACTGCTGTCATCCATTTCTATGAAGAATATCCGAAAACAACTTCAGGAATAGGGTCTCCATCCTTCCTTTCAACAATCAGAAACTTGAAAGCGTAATGACATCTAAAATAAATGCTATTTGACAACAATTTGAAGAATCGGTCGCATTTTCTTAATCAGATAGTCTTGACTGTTTTTACAGTTATTTTAGAAATGTAGCCTGTTTCTTCCATTGAAGAATAAATAAATGTAACATGAAATAAATTAATGATGTAATGTTATCCATATGAAATTGTTAAAATGTTAATATAGTATAGCCTTTGCTACATTAGTATCTTCCAAAAGTCTTGAAAAATTAATACCCAGAATTCATTTCCAGGTGACTAATAATATGCTGTGTGGGTATCCTGGAGTCTTAACCCCAAGACATTCAGAAGTGTTGTATTGGTGAGAGCAAATAGAATGTACCACGTACTGTCTAAAATTCAGACCAAATATGGCTTTTTCCAGGATCATGCTACAATTGCAGGGTAAATGCTATGTAGTCCTGGGATAAGACACCTATGCTTTAAAGAGTTATTTGCAATTCCTTTGGGGGCACCTCCATGCTCTCCAAAGCAGTGCATAACCACAAGACTCTGCGGGGTAAAGCATACATTACTGCCCAATCCTAACTATACTTTTTTGCAATAGGATCAATTTACTTTTACTATATGTGCCACCTCTGCCATAAGAAATAATCATGTAATTCATTTGACTTATAAATTTCACTTTCTTTATGTTACTGCAGGTGTTTTCAGTTTTTTTTTCTTTTTCTTTCTCTTTTATCCCCTGACTTAGTGGATCCTTCTCTTTTGTATCACTGTTATGGAGGGCACTGAAGGATTATAAAACCATTAGCGAATCACTGCAGAATTTTCCTGCTTCATTGGTCTGCTTCTTAGATATTCATTGTTCACAGAATCTGGTTGATGAGCCCTCCAAAAAGTTCTCTGTACATAAAAAGTGGCTCAACGCTACAGTAGGTCTGGCTACATCATTTTACATCTTGTTTCATAATACAAAGACTGGGGAGCCCAGCTCTTGGGCAGGGGCAAAGCATAGATCATTTTCAAAGATGACAACAATACAAATCAAAGTTGACAGAAATTTTAAAGCATATTTGGATGCCTCTTTGTATTTGTGAGTAAGGCAGGTTATCAAATTCAAAGTTTTGGAAGTTTTGTATTTATGATAGCAGCAGGAAATGAATGTATTTTAATTATGCTAAGTGAAGAATGGCAACCCAAGGCAAGTCCCTCCTGTAAAGATTTAATTTCACCAAATAAATCTGAGTGCTTTTGTTCTGGGAGGGGAGCAGGGGCTGGTCAGAAGGTATTCATAGAAAGGTGTTGATGAATAGGGAGGCCACTGTAATTTTTAGATGTGAGGGCTATCTCTTTGATTGCTGCAGCTTTCTATAGTTTATCTCTTTGTGATAATTCACCCTGTGTTGTTACTTACCTTTCTACTACATTTTCCCATCAGTCCAATTAGATCTGCCAATACTTTCTCAGATTAATTTTCCTCCTTGGTTTCTTTTAAATAATATCTGACCCCATTATAAACATAACCTATGCCAAGCAAACCAGTTGTCGTTTCAGTTGCTGATAGCATTTTGCATATATATATTTTTTTAAGTATTAGCCATTCTCTAAACGATTCATTCTTCTACCACTCAGACCTCACTCAATCCATTTTCCTTCTTTCCAAGCCAGCCAATTTGAACAATCTGCTCCTTAAGCAAAATATGCTTGTAGATTTTATGAGACCAATTTAAGAGGACCACATCATACCCTTTTTGCACTCATTGAATTTGGTAGGAAAGGGTGTACTTAAAGCAATAAATGTGAATATTTCAGAAATCCACATTTCTGTCTTCTTCCAGGACTATATTTCGTATTAGGGTTAGTATAGTTTTTAGAAATTAAAGGTTGGAAATTCTTTTTCCAACTGCTCATATGGGAGGAATTAAACCTCAATTGAGGCAATTAAATCTCTAGGTGGGATAATTGCAGAGGACAGTATCTAGTGCTGTTTCCGTGTGATAAGAGAGTAGTGCTAATGTTTCTCTTGGTTGTTTTGTCATTTTTATCTCCTTAGTCTGCTTAGGCTTCTCCTGTCCCACCCCTTCTTTAGATTCGTCCTTTAACAGGTGACTAATTCTGTAACTTATCCCATGTCATAAACATCCCTTTGTTGCCACACTGCTACTTTAATGTCATTTTATAAACCATGCAGTAATGCACCTCTCATATTGAAATGTCTGCTGTAGTTCCACATATTTTTAATAAATGGTGTGTATGCAAAACAGCCTTCAACTCTACAGGATATCTGGTTTCAATTAAGAATGTACTATTTATTGAGACTGGTTGGCATTTTTTTAAAGTTGCATCTATATTTGTTATTCTGGACTAGATTGAACAAAACACACAATTGAAGGTATGGGGTAGATCAGTAGAAAGGGCAACAGCAATCAGAAATAGATGCTGGAAAGTAGGGTTGCATGAGAACCCTGGGAAGAGGGGAGAACATAGAAGATGCTGAGAAGCAAGAAGTACATTTGAATTAGATAAATATATCTAATTTAAATAGATGTACAGTTTAGAACATGGTTCTTTCTATAGCTATAAGTGGACAATCATTCAATAAGAAATTTGATAGCCATAAAAGAAAACATAAACTTGTACTTAGCACAGCCTGTATTCCTTTGTGTTTTCACCTTCCAAACAGTTTCTATGAAATCTCATTCTTTGTCCAATATTTTATTTTTTTAAAGTAAATATCAAATAAAATGTTGAGTCTATGAGAAAATATATATTCATTCCTATTTTTAAAAATCAGCTGGAAAGTATACTTCAGATGCCTTTTTCCTCAGCAAGAAGCATCTGATCCTTTTTTCATGAATATTAGGAGTACACAATCATATACTCTTATAGAGTAAATGGCAGGGCAGAATTAATTTCTTTGATTTCAGATTGAGCCAATAAATTAAAGTACAACATGACTAAACTGCATTTTCAGAAAGATATTTTCTCATGCACTTCTTATACTATGTCTTGTCTGTACAAAACTAAGAATTTACCCTTAAAAGCTAATGTTCTTAAAATAGCAGCTGGCCTTATAACCTAGTTTTCCCAATATAAAAAAAATTCAAAGTGAGAATAGCAAAATAAGCATTTGTCTGGAAAGAGAAGGTAGAGAACAGGAGATTTGCTGTTATTGGCAGAGTAACTGGAAATTAGTGAAATGATCTTTCAAGAATTTAATTTCATGAACAATATCAAGTTTATGCCAATTAAGTTTTGCGTCTTCAAGATTTTTAGAAAGGCACAATTTCATATTGAGTTTATTTTGTTGTATGTCTGGAGTGATGGAAAACCTTGGCCTGCAGGTCCAAGAATTCTCCCCCGGCCTTGCTAAGACTCGGTAGATATCCTTCCTGAAATCTGGCTGTTGAACCTTTTATGTGGTGGTTTGACTGGCACTTGCCTCTGTTAGGAAAAGTAAGGGCTGAGTGAAATAATTTCAAAACCAAGAATTTCAAGACCAATAAATGTTGATTCTTCAGTGTTCCAGTCAACTGAAGGCCAAGCACAGTTGAGTGAGCCAACATTTCAAGAACAAGAATTGGCTTCTGGAATGAGGATAAGGACAAGAGTTTAATGCCTCTGAATTTCTGCTGCAGTAATAATGAGTGATTACAATTACCCTAACATCTGCTGGAAGGCTAACTCTGTTAAAAATGGTTTGCTTTGCTGCCAGTTGCATCTTTCAGAACATGCAGAACTGAACAAGAGGAGCATATGTCTTGGATTTAACCCTGAGTAACTAAGAACAATTGGTTGATGAAGTTCAAGTGCTGTGTTGAAATGTGTAATTGCAGTGGCCTCTGCTAAGTTAGGTATGCATCTTTAATTTTAAAAGAGCCAAAACCAAAATATTAACCATTCAAGGAGCAGCATCCTATATTAACAAATTTGAAAAAGGTCAGGAGGCTGATAGATCCAAAATATGGGATTAATAATAGACATTAAAAAAAAAAACTAGGAGCTTTCTGAGGCACTAAATTTAAACACCACAAGTACAAGAAGGAAAGAAGGACATATAATCAATCAGTTTGATAGTCCCCAAGTTTTGATTAAATTGAAGTTTATAAAATTGATATATCAGAAGATATAGGTCTGTCATTTGGCAAATATGGAAATGATTCCCATCATCACCATCAGCTATTTCATGTAGAAAGGAAATATTATACACAAATGCTAACCTGCCGGATTCTTTCCTTAGGATTCCACCCTCCCACTTTATACCTGAGTTCCAGGAATATCTTTTCAAGTTGAAAAAAATCCATCCAGACCAATAATTATGCTGCCATCATTGTCTAGTAGATGCTTCAACAATCTTATCAGGACAGACTAAATCAACTAAATCAAAAAGCCCAGAACTGAATATGCAGCCAAAAACTGAGACCAAGAAAATGTCCAAGGAAGAGCAGGAAGCTAGGATGAGGACAGGCTTTCACAAGACTATAATAGAGATATTACTACATTAGTTTCAAGGCCCAGATCCTAGACTCTGAGTTTAAGGAAGATGCTCCAGCTGAACCTATGACATGTCAGTCTGTCATGTCATGATCAAACACAGGCATCACCTGGACAACTGGAGCAGTCAGAGGAGGATGGTATAAGGCCTCCTAGGCCTCACACTAAGCAAGTAGTGAGGAAAACAGGGTAAAGATGTTCCATGGGGCTCCTTGCTTTGATTAGTGATAGCTGACTGCAGCCCTGACCCCTGTTCCTTGACTAGAAATAAATATTTGATTTCTGACTCTTGGGTGACATTTGCATGAAGTCTGCACATGAAATTCTGACCATTAGGCTGGCAAACAAGCCTGACCTGCTTTTTAGAACTTTGGACTGATTTTGAACTATTTTCTTTGTGTTCCTGTTGAAAGCAAACTAACTGAGACAAGTGTCTATCAGAGACCTTTTTTGTATGCTTTGACTTGTCTATTTGACCTTGAGTAAACTATGAACTACCCTAGCAAGTGTATGTATTTGAAACCAAAAAGAGGATGGTGGCACTCAGAATCTCACATGTTTCTACATCATGCACAGCATAAGGAAGAAATGACAGGACTAGAGATCTTAACTCGGGAAGATTATGTCATATCACTCAAACGTGGAGGGATGTTACTCATGATTGCCATACATCTTGGAAGAAAAGCTTGCTACTTGATATGAGTTTTCTACTAGAGGTTTTGAAGCAGGGATTAGATGATTAATTGTTAGAGATGCTTTAATACAGAGGATCCTGAACCCTTAGTTGGTTGGTTCCGATTGGTTCTGGCAGACTGGAAGTGGGAATTTTGATCAGTTTGGAGAACTGGCAAATACCATCTCTGACTGGCCCTGCCCATCCAACCCCGCTCTTCAGGAGCCCCCACATGCACTGTTTTGCCTCCCAGGTAAGTGCAGGGAGGCCCACTAGGCCCAAACAGGGTGCACAGGGGTGTGGTGCCCCCCACAGTCTGTTTTTGCTCCAAGGAGACTGCAGAGAAATTGTGGGTATGTGGCTCTAATAAATTCTGCACTGTGTGGGCTGTTGGACTAGGTAGCCTCTATGTTCATTTCCATCTTTAAGATTCTATAGTAAATTTCAATGTCTGTTGATTTGACCACCATTTTATCAAGATGAGCAGAAATATAATAAATGTTATTTTCCCTAACATGGGCAGACAGTGATGGGGAACATGTTCCTATTGAAGTTTACCCCTTCTTACAAATAGGTTAAACAAAGAGGTGGAGCTTAGCTGGAAAAAAATGATCCTAAGTGATGCTAATTTATGACACAACAATTACATTTTTGAGTGCCTCAGGAAATTTTGCACTGGACAAACCACTTAGCTTTTGTTTACTCCCATTATTTTTACAGTGGTTTAAAAGACTGATCATCGCAAGAATACCTCCAGAGCTGAACTTGGAGTTGAGCTGTCTCTTACTGGTTTTGGCCCAATGCGCTCTGTATCTAACATAAGAGTCACTGGCAGATTCCTCTACCCATAAGAAAAAACCATTAACAATGTCTATTCCCATTTTTTAAAAGAGAAATTATAAACCACCAAGATAACTCAAGTAATACCAGATTTAAAGTGATATTCTGTGATTAATGGTTTCATTTAAAGGGCATAAAGTAACATTTTCTTCCCAAACTATGTTTAATTATTGTAGGGATTTGCATCAGAAAGCGGAAAAACTAAACTATGACTGAGATCATGTTCTAAAGTGATTTAAAAGTTTGCCGGAGTATTGCTCAGATTGCAAAAAAATGAGTTTCTTTCATCTATGACTTATTGGCTATTTCTAAGCGTTTCTGCCTACATCAGTAAATTGTTCACTACTGTAACTGTGTTGATGAATTGAACATAATTAACATATAGCATATTATGAGCTCAGGGATGGGATTCAAATTTTTTAACAACCAGTTCTGTGGGCGTGGCTAGATGGGTATGGCCATGTGACTGGGTGGGCATGGCTTTTTTTGCACGCGTGTGCACACACACACACACACACTCTGTTTTTGTTTTGTTTTTACTCCTGGGCCTCAGGGAAGCCTCCTGGGGGGGTTTGCTCTCAGGAAGCTTCCTTGGGGCCTAGGAAGGCAAAAAATGGAGTTCAGGGAGACCACGCAACATAACCCCCGTGCTCCATTTTTTGGCCTCCTGGGCCTCAGGGAAGTCTTCTGGGTGAAGCGGTAAAAGTCTTCTGGGTGAAGCAGTGAGGGGAATACTGTCACAGCTGATCATGGGGAAAAAAAAGAAAGAAAGAAATACTTTAAGGTAATTGTCAACTAAAAAGATACTCCTTTGGTCTTTTTAGCTTCCAGAAAAAGGAACTGGGGGAAACTAAGGCATTCTTGAAATGCCTAGATAATTACCTCAGCAGCCCAAAGTTGTCAGAGCATAAGAAGATTATTGGAGAGCACTCTTGGAGACCGATGTGTCCCATTGGAGAAGTCACATCCAGGGGGTGGGGTAAAGAGTCATTTCCCCCAGGGTCAAGGGGAAAATGTATGATGTGATTTAGTACTGGCTGCACCCATCCATGTGCCAACATGGCAATTTCTATAAACCAATCTACTTTTTCTGAGATGCAGCTAGAGACTTTTGGAATGAATGAGGGTGGATTTGTTGGAGCCCTGACATCAGGAAGCTTTCTTGAGGCTCAGGAAGGCAAAAAATGGAGTGCAGGGGGGCCACGCAGCACACACCCCACGCTCCATTTTTTGGCTTCCTGGGCCTCAGGGGAGCCTTCTGGATTAAGCAGTAAGACTGCGAGGGGGATCCTGGCACAGCTGATCGTCAGGAGGAAAAGAAAGAAAGAAATACCTTAAGGAGTGATTGGGTGGGGGAGAATGCAGTCAGCGATGTCAGGCATGTGAGTGATGTCAGGCATGCACGATAAGGACTGACTTGGCAGGGGGTGGAGTGGTGAGCAGAGAGAGGTGGGGCACAATTTGCCAGTTCTTCAAACTGCACAGAATCATAAGAGCCAGTTCTATAGAAATGGTCCAAACCGGTAGAATCCCACTCCTGTATGAGCTTCCTCTGGCAAACATTTGGTTTCTTTAAGTAAGACTTCCATTGGGGAAAAGCCCAACCAACAGTGCTATTGCTATTTAAAACCTCCTCTTTTCTGAGGAAAACTCTCAGGAAGAAAGAGGAAAACCTTACATCTTTTTTGGAGGTTGAATCATGAATGATTGGGGTATATTCAAAGATACATTTATATTTGCCAAACATAATGATAGATGCTGGAAATGCAGCCTCTTGGCATTGAGAAAGGGTGAGTTTTGAGGAAAGCTTGAGTGACTGGTATTATCATCTTTTTGTTGATTTTTAAAGTCCAGCAAACAGATAATAAATCCATTGATATTAAAGGCCTGAATGATGCAACTCCTCTCCTTTCCTGTTTTCATAATGAGCAAACCACTTAGAGGAGACTATTATCAGAACAACCCCCCTGCAAATCTTCATTTTTAGACAGATGCCAAACAAGAATATTTATTATTCTTTGGTTAAATCAAAGAATAAATGAATCAATGATAAATCAAGCCCTAAACTCATTAAAGTTTTAATCCCAGTTTTCCTAAAATGTACTTCAAAAACTTTATCATTGCAGATCTTTCAGTTCATGTGTGTGATCTCTTGCTACCAATGTCAATGAGGAAGTATATGGTTATCCCTCTGTTGCAAATCACCACTTATTTTGCTATTTCTTCTAGATGTTCATTGCACCTTCCTGATATGAGCATTAAATAGAGAGCCAAACCTTTTAATGAATATCCATTTCACTAGGTGTCTTATCTATTAGTGCTGTTATTATGAACAGCTTTGAGTTGGTCAACATAGAAAGTAGTATATAAAAATATGAAATCACTAAATCATAACCTTGCCTCAACTTCCTATTTTGAGTTAAATGAGTATAGAAGTTTATATTGTCAGGAATGTGGCCTTGCAAGTTACAGCTATCAATTTTAAAATGCAGAAGATAGTTATGATAGCCCAATTTGTGCTTCCCATAAGATAATTCACGGTCGTATCCTAAGTAGAGTAAAAAGGTAAAATTTTTCGAGGTTTTGTTAACTGAAATTTCACCTTTCCCTAAGGATCTCAAGGCAGTGACCCGATCATTTTGCTGGATGGAAAAAAATGAAGAGAAACTTTCATAGGATACATAAAAATACAAATACAAAGATACAAAAAAATACAAAAAAAACGAGGCAGTGCATCATGGAACTGGGATGCAGGGGTTCAGAAAACCACTGGATGGCAGCAAAGAGACAAGAAAAAGCATTTATTATTGCTAACCAGCGGTAATCTGGGTTTTTGCACTCCTAGCCTCATGTGAACCCTGAATTTAGTTTGGGCAGTTAGTTTGTGGCTCAGTGATGTTACATGAGCCCTACAAATTGAGTAAAGTAAATCATTAATTTAATTTGGGATTGCATGTGTTGTACACCATGGCTATAGAACTAATCATAGTGTTAAGTCATTTAATTACACATAACTGAAATATATAAACACATGGACATGCACTGATTTTTTTGTTATTTATGCCTGGATGAACTAGTGCTCCAGTTAAACCAAAATAATAGGTGGAATAAACTGCTGCACTCAAAAATTTAGTTTTTTATTTGTAATTAGTATTGCAAACAGCCTTACCAAATAGGGTTACTACTGAAGCTCCTTTTTCCTCAACTTGATTTTTGCTCATTTGCAATCTAAAAATCTTGCATCTGTCTTTGCTACCAGAGAATTTTTGACTATATCATATGCAATATGAAAGAGATTATCCTAGATGAAGCACTGAACACAGCTGAATTTTTATTGTATCACTTTCAATGAAGATAATTCATATATATTTTAAAATATCTGTGATTATGAATTAAAATTCCTTTTTCTAAAAGCACTCAGGCCATGAAGCAGAACTTTTTTATACTTTAAAAATTAGTCCAATTTCTTAATAATTATCTTTTGAAATTCTTTAAAGTTCTATTTTAACAGTTTTCAAATCTTAACAACTTACCCATCACAATCTGTGATGAGCCCTGGTGGCACAGTGTTTAGAATGCAGTATTGCCAGTTACTTCTGCTGACTGCTGGCTGCCAGCAGTTTGACAGTTCAATTCTCACCAGCTCAAGTTTGATTCAGCCTTCCATCCTTCCGAGGTTAGAAAAATGAGGACCCAGATTGTTGGGAACAATATGCTGATTCTGCAAACCACTTAGAGAGCTCTGTAAAGCACTGTGAAGTGGTATATAAGTCTAAATTCTATTGCTAATCCTGCAAGAAAGTTCCAATTGTAGAAAGCTGGGTTGTCTCATTAAATGGACCCCTCATATCTCAATGCTCTAAGTGTGATCTATGAGTGTGATCTTGGCAATTTTGGCTGCTTCTGTGCTCTCTGCTCACTATATTAACACCATTGAGAGTCCTTCTGAGATTGAAAATATCTGAGCATCAAAGTAACTCCACCATCTTTTAATCCTACCATCACTATGCATAAGATAATTTTTGCTAAATATGATAAATCCTTCAAGGGAAACTGAATTGGAAGAAGAAACTTCAATAATTTGAGCTGTGCTGACAGCACTTCCCTGACAACTTAAAATACAAAGGCTCTACAAGCTCTACCAAATAAAGGTGAAGGAGCACAACAACAAAGAGACTAAAATTAAAGACCAAACTAATGACAACTGGTAAAATAATCACTCTTACTGGCAATTGACAATAAGATAGCAAGATGGTATAGACACATTGTGGAGTTTGAATATTTTTTCAAACTATTATCTTCTGCCTTTCAGGGTCAACCATCAATAGCAAAGAAACAATAACTCAAAAAATATGCACATTGTAGAGCCGTCATGAAGGCCTTGGAAAAGATATTCAAATTCCTCAATGTGTCTACACCTACAAAGATCAGAATTGTTCATGCTGTGATATTCCCTGTGACACTGTATGAAATTTTTGTGGGATTTTGAAAAGTAGTACAGATTGTCCTCAACGTATGACTACAACAGAGGCCAAAGTTTTGTTGCTAAGCTAGATAGTTGTTAAGTGAGTTTTGTCCCATTTTATAACCTTTGTTAAGTGATCCATTCCAATCGTTAATACCTTTGTTAAAGTGTATCTGACTTCCCCATTTACTTTGCTTGTCAGAAGGTGGGAAAAGGTGATCTTATGAACTCCTGGACACAGAAACTGTCATAACTAAAATTCAGTAAATTCAGTTGCCAAGAACCTGAATTTTGGTTGCATGACCATGGGGATTCTGGAAGAGTCATAAGTAGGAAAAAGTCACTTTTTTTCAATGCCTTTGAAACCTTGGTCTCTAAATGAACTGTTGTAAGCAGAGGACTACCTGCATAAGGAGACTGTTGACAACTTTCATATTTGATGTTGGAGAAAACTCCTGACAATCACATGGATAACAAATGTATCAAACAAATCAACCCAGAGTTCTCACTCAAAACAGAAATGATTAGGCTCAAGTTAATCTGTTTTGGACACATTATGAAGATCTCTTGTTCTCTGGGAAAAGCTCAAGTGCTGGGAAAGTTCAGATGAAGGAAAGGATGACCAGCAACAAGCTGGTAGTCTCAGTACAGTAGCAATGGTTGTACTGTTGGGTCAGCTGAGAGATGAGGTTAGGGACATATCATTGTGGAGTAAATCTATCTACCTTATGTGGTCACTAAGAATTGACAATGACTTCATGGCATAAAACCGTCATCAATCACAGGGAATTTTGGAAAGCATCATCCCTTTTTAAAACATTCACTTGCATTTTTAAAAATGGTATGTATTCTCAAAAGAGCATAGGAATAGAAAGATGTAATTCTGAAGATCTGTTGAAAGCCACATTCAAGAGATGCTGAGGAACAGATATTATGTGTATGTAATCCAGCCATCAAAAAATGAAGAATCTGCATAATAGCCTTCAAACAGAATGAAAAATTGGTTCGTGCTTATGGATGTTTACTCAGAATGAGGAACACTTTTGTAATTAAATGGGATTTACTCCTCAGTATCAGTCTGAAATCTGTCTAATGAAACATACTAAAATGAGGATTCAGTTATTGGTGCTATGGATGAAATGTTGATACACAGATATACCCTACCTGCCTTCTGCAGTGTCAGTATACTTTTGCCTCCGTTTGTTCTCCCGTCTAAAATCAATGGATGAATAATGTATCATCTGGAAAAATTCACACCCTGAAAAAAATGTTTGACATAATATTTATTCATTACAAAGATTTTAGGTTGCTTGTTTCACCAGTCTCTGGGCACTTGGCAGTATTAAAACAATAAAAGCATCAGTGATATTACAGGAGAGTATCAAAAAAAAAAATTTAGGAGAGAGCTACAATTGAAGTTCATTTTCTATTCGAAAGGATACATTCTGATTAAAAGATTGTTTTATCGCGGGTGCAAGCTTATTAAAAGGGACTCCCTTTTCTATCGTATGAGCTGCCATCTTGACTTCTTTTACCTCATGGGTGCTCATGATAATGTTACCATTGCTAGCACAGCCTCCCTTGTGATCGGGGATCAGTTTTGCAGGCTTGATTGAAAAGCATGAATCCATCTGATCATCTTAAAGAGTCTTATTCTTTGGACGGGGCCCCTTCTAGTGAGGGGGGCTAGATAACTGCTTGATTGTCTACTTATTCAAAAGGGCCTGTGCACGCCCTCTAATTCCCCAGTGTGACAAATGGAGGATTTTCTTTGACTAACGTTCCCTTGGCATTAGGAACAGAAGAACACAGCAGGAAGGGGGTTCTTTTTTCTTTAGCTGAGTTGTCAATTCTTCCTCTCCCATTAGATCCCTGCCATCTAAAGAAAATGACCCTGCTCTAAAATGGGCCAACAGACTTCTGAGTATTGAATGTGGCTGCAAGGATTTGAACACAAATGCAAGCCTGAGAGGAGATCAGATAACAAAACAGTCAAGTTGTCTGGGAAGCTTGGAAAATAATACAAATTAGACAAGTAATCAATAGCATTCAGCCTTCTAAGTGAACGCAGCAGAACAGAAACCTCAAGCTCGTTTAAATTGTGTCTCTAGAAAGTTTCTCTCTGTTGCAAACTATAATAACACTTGTTACAGTTTTGTTAAGTGATATTCCCATTTTGATGGAAATTGTTTACCCAAACAAGGGAGGGAAAGCAGCTGTGATAATTCTTCTTCCAAGTTAGCTTTTTATGCATGAAGTAGCCTATTATGAAAGAATTGAGAAATTTCAAGATCCAATATTTCATTGTGAGCCTGATTAATTACACTTCATTAAACTAAAGATTAAAAGGAGTAAAGGCATATAGTTGTAGCTAAACAGCAAATGAAGGATGGATAGGATAATCATTAATGGTTTAGCAGAATAGTTTCGGGTCATCCAGCATCATCTAACAAGGGCTAATGGAATCAAGGAAAACATAATGGGGAATTTAGACCAAATGAATCAGGAACATTTCCTAAAGGACAAGAAATATTTTCTGGGGGAAGAGACAGATATTGTTAATATTAGTTTAATCCAGAGTAGGACAATTTCCCAAGCACTCAGCTGGATAAGAAGCCCACCCCTACCCCATCCCACTCATTTCTCAGCAGTAGCTATGACTGCACTTTGCTCAGCAGTAAATATACTGTTGGCATTGCACTCAAAGATAATGGGATCAGTTAAAAAAAACTGGTTAGACAACATGGATCCACAACGTGGATATATCAGACCACATTTTGGCATAATGATAAAAATATATATCAAATATATAACAAAGAGGACCCTGTACTTGCATGGTCTAAAAGAAATAACAGTCTTTTGTTTACTTTACATCAGTACTCTGCATGTTGCGAAGAGAGATTTTACCATTCTTTACTGCCAGGTGCCTCTGGATAGAATACTTCTTTTTTACCCCTGGAAATATACTGGGAAATTTTAAAACCGTATAAATGAACAAGTTTATCTCTAGAACTGCTTTCATAAAATAAAATTGTTCAGCTTCAGGGCACAGGGCCCAAAATAAGGAGTTAGCACCTTTCCTAGAAGTGTTCAAAGACAGATTATTATTTGCTATGGTGGTATGGATCCAGGTCTAAATAGCTGGAGAGCACCAACTAAGGAATATCAGTGCAAAATATAGTTTAGGCCATTGCTTTCAAAGAATCTTCCAGCAAGGATACTAATGAAGACTCACACATTCACTTATGAGATTTCTACTTTAGATGCAGGGTTTGAAAAAGGCTTTCTAGATTAATGTGTTTTAGTCAGCTTCTTTGGAAGAAATTTGTGCAACACTTTTGAAAGCAATGAAAAGGTAGTCATTGTTTGGCTGGGTCTTGAAAGAATATTTTTTCAACTCTATTTTGCATTGATCAGATCATCCCTTTAGTGGTAGGAACCATACTTTTAGAAGAATTAAAGTTAGACTAATTGGAATCAATGTGGAAAGCAGGAACAAGGATGGTTAGTAGACTCAAAATCAAGCCCAATGAAAACATGTAGAAGAAATTGGGAAGGTGAAGACTGACAGAAGATGCATAGCATTTCTCCCTCCCCCTCTCTCTGTTAAAATGAAGATGTTAAAAAAGTTAAAAGGAAGAGGGAATATCCTCAAGCCAATCCCCACCCACAGGTTATGTATTGCTCTTAAACCCCCTGTGCCAATTGGCAGAGTCAGGTCTTGATGCTCTTCCAGAAGGCAGGAAAAGTGGGTGCCCATCATATCCCTGGGTATAAGATATTCCATAGGGCAGGGCCAACAGCAGTGAAGATTCTCCTGGATCCCACCAGTTGAAATTCTTTAAATAATGGTATTTCTAACATACCACTGCCTAAACTGGTGGACAGGTTGATATAATTGGGATAAGTTGGTTCCTTAAGTAATCCAGTCACATGCCATGAATAGGTTTAAAAGTGATAACCAACACCTTGACTTGGACCCGGAAACAAATTGGCATCCAATGAAGTTTGTGTAGCAGAGGTCTTTCCTTGGAGTGCCCAAGATGGCATGCACCACTGCAACTTCCAGATACTTTACAAGGGTAGCCTCTTTTAAAGTACCTTGCATTAATCCATGTAGGAGATGACCAGAGAATAAGTAATTGAAAGAAAAGCTTCTTGATCCAGGAAAAGGCATAACTGGTACACAACACAAATCAGGAAGTGAAGATAAGGCAGACTTGAAACATGAGAGGTCTCCTATGCATACCAATACTTTAAAAACCTATTGGCAATATACATTTTCCACTAGGAATTCTTGGAGATGTAACCCTAATTCCAATCCTAATCCTCATCAAAATTCCGATCCCCAACTGGAATTCTACCCTAATAGGATATTTCCATGTGTTTTACCAGGAATGCAGATAAGGCAGTCTCAACGCATGAGAGACCTCCGAAGCATACAGTTACTACACATCCATTGGCAACATCTATTTTATTGAGTTAATTCCTGGAGACCTAATCTTAACCCTAATTGTACTGGGATATTTTTCATGTGTTTTTCTAGGAAGCCCAGATAAAACAGTCTCAACACATGGGAGGTCTGCCAAGCATACTGATATTCCATAAATGTAATAGCAATGTCTATTTCCCATGACAAATTCTTGGAGACATAACCCTAACCCTATGTGTATTTCAAGTCTAATGGCATTTTTCATGTATTTTACCAGGAAGTACAGATAAGGTAATTTTGAAACGTGAGAGTCCTCCTAAGCATATCGATACACTACAAATCTATTGACAACATCTGTTTTACTGGATGAATTCATGGAGATCTAACATTAGCTCTAATTTTAATCACAAACTAATCTTAACCCGAAGGGATTTTTCCATGTGTTTTACCAGGAAACAGATTAGGCACTCTCAAATGACAAATGAGAGGCCTCCGAAGCATACTGATAGTCTCCAAATCTATTGGCGATATCCATTTTACTGGGCAAATTCTTAGACACCTAACCCTAACACTAATGACAACCCTTACCCTAACACGAAGTGGATGTTCACTTTGATGGGATTTTTCTATGTATTTTAACAGGAAATGCAGATAAGGCAGAGTCAAAACATGAGAGGCCTCCTAACCATGCCAATACTCTACAACAAAGCTCCCCAACTTTTCCAGCTTGGTGCACCAGCAGAGATAGCAGTGGTAGCAGTGGAGGGAGGAAAGAGGGGATGGTTTCACGCACATGCGCACACTACTTTCACAAATGCAGCTGTGTGAACATGCAGTCGCCCATCATTTCTGTGTCCCAGTTCTAAATGGGCTGAGACCCAGCAGAGGGCCTCAGACTGGGGATTGGGAACTCCTGTTCTATAATTCTGTTTACAATATCTGTTTTCCATTCTGAATTCTTGGAGACATAACTCTTACCCTATGTACATTTCAAATCTAGTGGGATTTTTCATGTATTTTAAAAGGGCCTGACACGTGATCAAGCAGGAGTCATGAGTACAGAAGGACCCCTATATATCTGGTATGTTTGGGGCAATGCATCTCATCCTAAGAAAAGATAATAAACCCCTATAATGCAGAAGAGCCTCTGACCCAGAGCCACTCTGTCTAACCAGGATTCAGCTACAATCTATTTTTGCCCCCTCCAGACTCACAGAGCTGCCAAACATTGCAAAAGCATGACTTACTTTCCTCAGGATGGAAATGTTGACTTGAGTATCATCTGTATACTGGAAAGGATGTTGTATAAAATAAGGCCAAGCCAGGAGTAGGATTCAACCTGTATAACAACCAGTTCGGTGAGTGTGCATTTTGTGCACATGCACAGCATTTCCAACTCATCTTCTGCTGCAAGCCCTGTGTGTAAAATAGCTGATGCGTGGCAATCCACTGTGCCATGCAAAGCAGCTGAGCTGGAAAACCCTGAAAGAAAGTACAGACTAGAGCCTGGGTGGGCAGGTGGGCTCAACAGCTGATCATTGGAGCAGTTCTCTTTCAGCTGATCTTCCAAGCTACCAGTTTGCCTGAACCAGGCTGAACCGGTAGAATCCCACCCCTGGGCCAAGCCCTGTTCTTTATTCCTATGGTAGGATATAGAATAATAACATGAAATTACAAGAAGACAATTTCCAATGCAATAGTAGAAAAAAGTTTGCAACAATAAGAACAATGCAACCCATTACTGAGAGAGATGGTGGGCTTTCCTTCAGTGTTCATGTCAAAGCAAGACAGCCATCTGGTGAGGTTGCTTTCATTTAGATTTCTGCACTGAGCAAGGGGTGGACCTTGATGGCTTAAAAATCCTTTCCCACCTCAATGGGTACATATTAAAATCATAGCTCTTATCCTTTCAACATTAATTTTGATTTCTGTGCAAGCTATGATATTTTATGCTGCTTTTTTTATCTGCATTGAGATTCTGAAATTGAAGTGCCTTTTCCCCCATCAAAGGGATTAGTTGAAATTTACTCTCCTGGTGTAATTAGTGCATATGGTCCAGCTGTGAAGAAGTAGCAGAGGACTTCTAACTTATTATTAATTAGGCTCATTAAAATGCAAGTAAGAGAAGAATGCCTAAGTAAACAATACCTTATGTCACAAGCCATTATTTGACAATAACTGGTCTTGGTAACAAAAGACATTATTTATAGATTGGCTGGATGCTAGTTAAATGCCCCTGGCTGACATCAAGGACAGGCATGCAAAGCTAGGAGAAGACAATGCTACAATACTGATATTTCTTTTCAAATCATTTCATAACATGCCTTGGTGAGGTCAAAGGTTGACAGGCAAATGACAGCTTCTTCCATTGCTATAGTATCACAGCAGGTGTATGTCAAGAAAATATTTCCTGGGCTCCTCTGTGATATGGTATATGTGGGTCATTTTTTTTAAAAAAAGGTCTATGTTCCTTTTTCCTGTCTTGTTTAAAAATGAGTCAGAAATGGCAGATTTGTAATTAAAACTTCAATGAGGAAAAGACCAAGCCTAGGTTATGAAATAGCAGGAAGTGCTGCTTGTAATGATAAGTACAGAACAGATAATAGAATGCCTTATGAATAGGCACTGATTTCCAAAAAGGGTGCTGCTATTATAACTTTCATTGTTAAGGAGTGATGCCAAATTTATGATAAGTCAGAGATCCTAAATTACAGCATCACAAATGATGCATTCCAATCAAGGGCTAAAATTCCAATAAACAAAATTGTCCATTGGTGAGGGAGGGTGTGTTGTGCTTCCTCCGCTCTCCTCCACCCACTTTTTGTTAGTGCTTCCCTTTTTTGAAAGTCTATGCACGCTCACATATAAATCATTCTAGTGATGCAGCCTCCACTATAAATGGATCAAAAGATGCTATTGACAGATGCTGAAATGAGTGTCTACCTTTAACACAGGGTCAATTGATAAGTGTCTGACCTAGACTTTTGACTGACATGAAATGTTGCCAAGCAGGCCTCTTCATTACAACAGATGGAAAACAGCATTGTGGTTGTTTGTTAAAAAATAATAATTGGGAGCGATATTACAGACTGTAATTATTCCTGGAGAGAAACAAAGTTATTATTTTTTAAAAAAATAAGATCAACCAATTCAATGGTTCTGAGATTTGGAAGATAGATGTTTATGCAGTAAAGCTTTTCTGGTGTCATTTTATCACTATCACTTAATCAACAATCTGCAAATGGATGTATATATTTTTTTTATCGCTGATGTTTGAAAGCCCTAATGTGAAATGAGCAAAAACTAAAGACTTAAGGGCTGCGACACCAAGTTGAAGGCTCCAGAAAAACTTTTTGTAAGAACCTGACTGTGAAAATCATGGCTAAATGGCTAGATGGTGTTGCTGCAATAACTTCTGAGAAAGACTATTCCAGAGGTGGTATTCAGCAGATTCTGACCAGTTCTGGAGAACCGGTACCAGAAAATTTGAAAAGTTAAGAGAACCAGCAAATGCCACCTCTGACTGGAGATTTTACAGTATCATTTCTCTGCCATGCCCACCAAGCAACGCCCACAGAACCAGTAGTAAAAAAAAATTGAATCCCACCATTGGTTCCCAATTCTGTAACATACTATAAGCAGGACAAAAAAACAACAACCAGATACTGATTTCATAAAATTCTCAGTGATGCCAAGTTGGGGGAGCAGGGAATCAGTTGTTTGATTTAGGTCATGGAACTTGTGAAGACACTGTGGTTTGTCAATTGCTTATGTTATTTGTGTTGCATGAACCTTAGTCAATGTGATTATTCAAGAAGTTAAACTAAACAAGCCATAGTTTAGTGCAATGGATATCTGTAATATCACTGAGTATAAAATAGATTTTGAGAGTAAGTGAAAAAAGCTTTGGTAGGAAAGCCACAGTCGAGATCCTTCAGAGCTGATACTGGACCTAGAAGACATGAACAATATTTAATGAATTCAGCACATATACTACCAAATTTAAGATTGTCTTACTTTATCAGATCATGATTAGTAGACTAAAGGTTGTGGTGGAAATATCCAGGACTTATGCTTAAGTGCAAGATTTACAGTAAAGTTTTCACAGCAATTATTTCACAATAATTACAGCATGGGACTGTCCTATAAAGGCAGGGTATTTAACAGGCCCCCTCTGTTAAAAAAAGCCCATCTAATGGGATCAAGAAGAAGTCTTCTCTGTGATGGCTTCCTCCCTGTAGAGCATTATTTTTGCAAGATAAAATTGTTTCCCATCTTGATACTCTTTTGAAAGACCCTGAAAACATGGTTTTGCCAGTGAACCTCGAGACTCCAGAGTAATATGGAGACCATCAAATGGTTTGTTGGTTGTTCCAGAGGGGGTTTATTAGTTTGTATTTGGGGATTGATTTCTGAAAGTTACCTGGAGTCACCATGCGTGAATTGGGTTGCCATAAACATTTTCTTTATATTCTACAGAGAAATTATTGAAGCTATCATTGAATCAAAGCATTCTCAGCAATAGGATGGGAGGCCACCAGGTGAGGTTAGGAGGAGGAGACAAGGGGATGGCGAAAGGGCAGCAGGGCTGCTGGTAGCCTCAGACTCTCCCTCCCTCTCATTATAATCTACTCCCTCCATTTTCTCTGGCAGAGGCACCAGGGCTGGTCCTTCCCTATTTCCAGGGTGGCCCCACAAGCCAGATCGAAGCCTATGGGCCTTGAATTTGATACCCCTGCTCTACAGGCTGAACAAATTCCTGATCAATTTGAATTGATTGCAGGTAATTCTGGTTGATTCTAATTCTGAACTACAGTAAGAATATGGGCATCAGTTTATAGGTGTGCGTGAGCCTAGATTGGAAGATTGAGTGCTAATTTTCACATTACATTAGACAAACCTAAGACAGTTGAAATAGACTGATAAGATTCTCTATGCTGCTGGCATTACAGTCTCCCTTTATGGATTCTTCATTTACCTGGGATCGATAGTATGTGTCTCTCCAAATGTTACCTACTTACACTTCCAGGTAGCATTAGTAGTGGCCTCCAGAAATCTTTACAATAAAATTTTTAGTAGTCTAAAAGTTTCCATGAACTGCATAGTTCTGCACATCAAAATGTATTACATGTTAAAACTACAATGGCATGGAATTTTTTTGGAAGATATTTCAGTCAAACTGGCTCAACATCTTCCCCAGTATTTTCTTTTTGTTAAAAAAAAATCCTCCTCCCCTATTTTGATCTTAGTAGTCCTTGCAAGACAACATTGCAAAATAAATGTATCTTGACTGTATAGGTTGATTGCCCTGAATTATGTGTTATGGTAGCAGATAAATCAGACTGACTGATAAGTTTATTGAAAGACAATTACAATAAATGTAAACATGTGTGAATATAAAAATGTATTTTTTTAAAAAAAAACCCGAGCCTCCTCTCCGCCAACCCTGTAAAGCAATGAAATTATTGTCTGATCTTTCTAAATGCTTTATAGATTTGTGTATTTGAGCAATCTAATTGAAAGAATAGAAGCAGTTGTGAATCACATTAACCTTACCTTTCTGCCACTTTCATTCATTCAGATGGCCTCCAACTAAATAGAAATTTTAGGCACATTATCCTTCATGTATCAGATTCATCAAGAAGAGTAAATGGGGACGCACAGCCACATACACACACAGTTTACAATAATTGTTGAAAAATTTCAACAAAGTTTTGGAAGAATTCCAGTAAAAAGAGGAAGGTAAATATGCTTTTAATTCATCCACATAAAGAAAAAAATACAACAAACAGCAGATCAATCATAGATCTGTATCAATGCATAACAAATATGTTAATGTTTATTTCCCTTGGCTAGGAATAAAAATGGTGAACATTATGTACCACAGGAGGGAAATACTGGAATCTGGCTTGGAAACCTCATTAGAGACTAATGTAGCAGTTGGACCCCTAGAAATTATGGTAAGTTGCAAGATAGAATTATGAGTCGGGCACTATCAGCTGGTACATGAGTATTATCTATTGATTGGTCAAAAGGCTGGAGTGTTTTATTTTTCAAGTTGCCACAGATTTCATGTTTCTAAAATCTGATTTTCAGCAATCAGATCTTTATATTGCTGTCAAAGTTGTGAGTTTTGCATTTGTCCTGATGCATTCATTGCCTTGGTTAATAGTTGTTGTTTTTTAAGGAAAAAACCTCACTTCTTACAATCTATGAAAGAAATGTTGCTGCTGATTTTAATACCACGAACATGCTCCCAATGCCTCCATGACCTTCCCCCTCCCTTCTCATCACATGCTGACACATCTAGCCTAAATTTGTGTCTTGCATCACCTCAGGATACTCGTGGCTAATTTCATTATTTTGGAGAGAAAATGCAAATGAGGCAAGACAGCTGGTGCTTTCCTTGTGGCTAGGAGTGATGGAGAGGCCTGAGGCCTGCCCCATCAGGAGCTCTAATACCCTTTTCCTTAGACAGGCCCCGGTGAGAAGAGAGGAGGGAGTCTGCTCAAGCAGCATGAACAGATGGCAAGGAACAGAAAAAGATGGAGAAGCAAGGGGAGCTTTAGCTATTTGGAAAAAAAGTTGTGTCCATAATCTAGGCAGCCCTCTCTGTGCTGGATAGGGCAGTTTCTTTGAAACATTTAGCTTTTCGGATTTGTCTTTCGATTCTCAAAAGCTGCTTCCTTGGTCCTAGCCAATATTCAGTCAGAATTGGAAGCAAGCAAACAAGGAGGCAAAAACCCTTTATTATCCATGAGGAAAAGTGCATTGCCTCATTAACTATTTTAATTATTTGAAAATTTTAAAAACATGCTTGATTTTTTTTTTAATTCTTGCAATGGAAATAAAGACTCTGTGCCTGACAAAGACTAAACCAATCACATATGTTTACTTCCTGTACTTGCAGAAGCAAATTGCCAAAATCCAGACAATTTGAAAAATCCTTTATGTGTGAACAGCTCAGTTTCTGACTAGCTGTAGAAGCAAGGATTCTGCTATTCATTTAGGGATGTGGGTTATTTTATTTCCCATTGGTGGCTGTGAACTAAGCTTCTACACCTTCAAAGTTTGAAAAACAGGACCATGTAAGGTATAGCCCTATGACCCAGGTCATAGAGCCAGACTTTGATAGACCTTTATTGCTCTGCTAATTCCACAATAAACAGCCTTGCAATGGCCAGTAGCTCCATATCAAACTTCCCTGAAGACAACCATCCACCGTTCCACAAACAAAGCCAATGTAATCATCAAAGACAAATCACAAAGGCAGGGACAAAGTCCAAAGACAAGGTGCTTGTTCACACAGCAAGGTCCTTAAGTCGTACACAAGATTCCAGGTCCACAGGGCAAAGTCAAGAGTTCTCAAGCAAGGCTCAGATTCCACAGGCAGAAACATGATATAAGGCAGAGTTTCTCCAAGGATGGGAAACAAAATAATTGTTCCCAACAAAGACAAACTCCCCCCCCCCCCCCCCCCTGTTTAAGTCAACCCAAGCCATGTGTGAGGAGGGCCGAGGCAACCTTCTCCTAAGCAGCCTAACAGATCTCCTTTGAGCTTGCCTCTGCTCTACTCTCCGTGCCCTTGGATCGAGTGAGGAAGGCAGCTGTTCCTCATCAGAGAAGAACTGCTGCCTCTCAACACCACTGCCTGTCTGCAGCTGATCCTCCCCCATGTCTGTGAGGGAAGGTAGCTGCCCAATCCGATTGATCATTTTCCCCAATCCTGAGGGGCTTTGGAAAAGCATCATCCTCATCCTCTGTCCTTTCCAAAAATTTCAGGCGAGATGTACTGTCCCCATCGGATGGTCTTGGTTCCAAATCTTCTTCCTCCACCTCGTCTTCCTCCAAACCATGATACAATGGGGTCATGACACTTCTTGTAAAATATAAACAAGAGCCTCTAAGGATATTGCATGTGGGTATACCTTGCTATGTTATCCAGATTAAATTAGATAATATTCTATTCTATAGCAATCTAATTTTTGGAAAGAAGTGAGGGGCCAATAGATCAAAATATAAAAGAGCCATGATGGCTCAGTGATTAGAATACAGTATTGCAGGCTAATTCTGCTGATGGCCAGCAGTTTGTCGCTGGCTCAAGGTTGATTCAGGCTTCCATTCTTCTAAGGTCAGTAAAATGAGGACCCAGATTCCTGTGGGCAATATGCTGACAGAGAGAGCTGTAAAGCACGATGAAGCGGTATATGAATCTAAGTGCTATTGCTATATACGACAAGATATCCTTTTCAATGCCTTGTTTTGTGATGAATCATAGAGCATATTATTTTAAAAAGGGAGGTGGATGAGGTCAGGGTAGGCTCAGAATTCTAAAAAAACAGTATACCAATAGATCTGAGCCTGGGAAAAGTTGTTATGTGCATTTGTTATGAACTGAATCTCATGCTTTTAATTCTATACATTTTGGATTAAAAAGAAGATGGACAATTCAAAGCAGAAACTTGTTTGTCCATAAGAATGCCCAGACACTTTCTGTAACTACACAGAAACCAAAAGAAATAAGTAACTAGTTTATAAAAATTATCAAAACTCAGTCTTTCAAGGAAATAACATTTTCAAAGAAATGTATTTACAGTTCAAAGAATGGTAGTATTACAGAAAATAATTTCACATCACCTGCATAAAATATCTTGCAAGGAAAAAATGTGTTCATTTTATTTTTTTTAAAAAGGGGGGTATTCTATAGCAGAACTCAGTTTTTGCCCAATCATGTCCCCCAAATCTTAAAGAGATGGGACAGGGAGAGTAAAAGAAAATAAGATTGAAAATTTACTTTTAGTATGAGTCCACACTGTCCAACAAGGCTATAAATGAAGATAAAAGAATCTTGTTTGGCTTTATATGCATTTATTGATTGATTAATTAAATTTGTACGCTGCCCATCTTGCAGTTTGAGGCAACTCCTTTTAGTCTGAGTTTTCTGAGGAAAAATTTTTTGTGTGTGTGTCTATGTGTGTGTGTGTTATGTGTCTGTCTGTCTGTATGTATGTATGTATGTATGCATGTAACCGGTATATGTGTGTCTTTGCCAGCCTGCTGATCCCCTCAGTCATGGATATTGCTTTTCAGCAATTCTCAGTCAGCACATCATCCCTGGAAGGCCTTTGTATGTGAAATAAAGGAGACCCTTCCTCTGATTAGGAGAAAGTTTTTTTTTTTTTCCCTCCCCAACTTTGCCCTTAAAATTCTCAAAGAGGACTGGGTATTGATTTGGAATGACTTCCATTCCTTATTTGTCTGCTGGTCTCCTTTCCCTTTGTTTCAAATCTTGCCCTAATTAGGGAATTCAAAGATAAGGTAAATAACACACTGCTATTTGCTGACTTCTTTCTTTATACTTCAGCCTTTGTGACCTTGTCTCACACCCTCTTTCACATTAATCTGTTGATACAAGAATACCCCAGGATGCCAAAATATCAAGTCATGGGGCAGGTAAATGATGCATTAAGGCATAAATGTCAGCTTCACACCTCCTGCTTTATAATACAATGGAAAAAAAAAAAAAAGACAATGGTGGTGGAGGGAAAGGGTGAGGAAAAAAATGTTCTGGAATTTTCTGCTCATAACAACTTGGCTGTATCTTTTTCACAGAAACAAACATAGGATAATGTCTGTCAAAGCAGTTATTCTCCACAGTTTTCATTGCAAAACTAATTCTGAACTAAATATTCCTTATTGAGGAATATTTATCTTATCTTACAAAATTTATGGCCAAAGGAGGCTGATTATAGAGCTCCAAGCTTGACTCTCATAGCAGCAAAGGGATAAGAGCAGTGTGGCTTCCCATTGATTTTTGGCAAGCAGAGAAGAAAAATCAGTAGATGGAGAATGGTCTGAAGGAAAAGGAATGCTGAGACTTCATGACATGGTAATTGCTTTGCATGGTAGTCAGGTGATAAGGGCAGCTACTACTTAGGCACTGACCAAGCAGGACAGGAAAGAAAATGGGCTGAACACTTCCCACCAATGAGAGAGGTTGACCTTCCTCTTGTTTGCTACTGGTGGTTTGTGCAAGGACATCAGGGAAACAGACCCACCATCCACATGTCACAACTCCAAAGAGGAAGATGAGGCCCAGAATCAAAAGCAGAAGAAGAATATATAGAGATTTCTAGGGGAAGAGATGAAAATATTCAAGTCATTTTGTGTATATAGTGTGTTGGTTGTTTCATTGGTCAGGGATACGAACTTTTCGTATTGTTTTAAAACGAGGAAAAGTAATCTGAAACATACAAAAGGAATATTGTTCTGATCAGAATGGGGGGGGGGCCTTCTGTGTAGAGGCTTTTAATTTTCTTTACAGCTGGGGAATCAATTCAGTGTATTTTAAAGATAGGTTAGCAATTTATTTCTATGTATTTAAATTAAAGGCAGACAGCATAGCTTGAAGTCCATAATGCATTTAATTAATGTATTTATTATAGGAAAGTTCAATTTATTTTTACCAGGGAGATAGAAAATAAATTTATTTTACAGATGGAGGAAGTTATGTTATTACTACCATTATGATTACTAGAATGGGAAATCAATATTTTAAAGATGGATAAATATTTTTTTTTAAATTATTTACCTATATTTTATAAATGTAAATTGATTTAATTTTACTCAAGTCCAATGTCTATGACCCATGGCAGCCATTTATTGAATGGTCTTCCATTTTTGGCAATGCCCCAACTATTTCTCAGAAAAAGTGGGTGAATTTTTCCTAAAAGTTGTCCTGAGTGTACTGTTTTAAATGTGCATTCAAAATTTGGCTTTCTGAAATGCTTGATGGGACCTAAACCAGTGACTTGCTTTTTAAGTTCTGCTGCAATAAAAAAAATCCAAACACTTTTATTGTTTCAACTAACTTTGTGTAGCTACTTTAAAGAATGTATTCCAAAACCTACCTACAGAAATTGGTACAAGACAGCATTTTATTCAATCAGAGAGCTTTTTTATGTGCCTTATCTTGCCGATATAATTATGTGTATATTCTCAGCATTCACATTGTACAATTACAATATTGCCAAGAACAGAAGAACCACTTGGCCAGGTTGATAACACAAACAATTGGAGTTTTGTTTGAGATTTGATGATACTAAAACATTTTATTCTGCTTCATCATCAAAACTAACTATGATCTATTTAAAAAGTTACAGTCTACTAAATCCAAAATCACAAAATTGAAACTATATTTATCTGAATGCTGCTGAATATTGACAATTGCAGATGAATATGATGGATGCTACTTGAAGCCTCACTTTTGCTGTTGCAGAGTTTTGGGCAACTCTACATGGGAATTGTAGAACTCCATAGATATGCAAAATCTAAAAGCAAAGCATTTTTTAAAATGAAAAAAAATGGGATGACTGCAGCATTTTTAATGTACCTGGAGTACATAGTCAAAAGAAAAACTCATCTTCACAATTACATTCCAATATTATGTCCCACTCAATTGAGGGATGTGTATATCTGTGTATGTATATGTGTGGGCAATTATGATTGTCCCAACCTCTACCCTTTTATAACCAATTGGGCCATGATACGTTGTTTGATGCATGATGCTGCCTTCAGCTCTCAATGGCCAGTGAACCCTGTTTAGTACACAGTTTGCCGCCCCCACCTTCTCTTTTTTTAAAAAAGAGGACCTCATTTGACCATGAACTTTAGACAGTCTAGTTAGCGTTACTGTCAAGCATCCCACAGTCTTTTTGAAAAGCAGGACTTGTCCAGGCTGCCCTCTGGCCAACTTCAGTGGGACTCAAGCACTATCAAGAGCCATCAAATTGCCTGACAGCTTGTCACTAGTGAGGCTCCATTAATTTACACACATTTTCCACTGTTTGGCATTTACTATGATAACTCTTTTCTTTCCAAGCAGCTCCTGTTTGCATTTAACACTTGGGTTAATTTTCCTTAGAGTTTAAATTTAGCCATCAGTTATTTCAGGGAAGCTGTCAGCTAACATATGGAGGAGGAGGAGGGGGGAAAATCTTCTGAATTCATAATAAAGTTGGATCTGTTGAATGTAAAACAAAAAAGTCACTGCAATCTACCACAAAGCCCCAATGGGGAGACCAGGGTCAAGCAACAATAGCAAAGTGGATTCGTTCTTCTGTTCACCAGAGTGGCATCTAAGCACCTCAGGAGCTTCTTGATGTATCAAAAAATGATGGAAAGACACAGTTCAATTTGTCCCCCTTTTATAAAGGATAATTAACCTGTCACTCTTTCTACTTTAACAACTTCATTAAATTGGAGGATATATGGGTGCAGGGAGCCCATGCTGTATTTTTTAAGAAAAAAAAAAGAACAAAGAAGACTTGGTGAAATAATCCAGCAAGATGCTATGGGTGGCAAATTCAAGATCATTTTTATGTTCTCTCATAAAAGAAAAGGAAAGAAAACATTATTTTTAAAACATACACAATCTGGGGCTGCCTTTTTATGACCTTTGAGCAGAAATTTCCTTGCCTATGAAAGGTGAAAATATAAGTCACTAAAAAAGTAAAGCTGCACTGTTGAAAGATTGAGGTGATAAAGTTGCCAGTGCTTTGATCTGTTAAACATGAACCATGATATATTTATAAGTAACAAAAACAGGTGAGAAAAATTATTTCCAAGGAAATGAAATACTGAGATTTATGCATTTTTTGAAAAAAATATCAGAGACGACTGTATTCACAAAGTAAACTCTGGGCAGCATAGAGATATTGACAGAGTAGGAAGAACAGATTAGTTGGGTGGAAGAGATTATAGCCCAGTGAGAGAGCAAGTGCTTTTCTTGTGGAAAATCTCAACCCTTATAAGACTCAGGGTCAGACAATGTGAAGGAACTCTTTTTAAAGACACCAGCAATTTATGGCTAATTACAATTGACATCACTGGACTATATGAACAAATATAATCTGGCTAAGAGTAAAACAGTTCTCTGGAAACTTGTGCTTCTTGAAAACACTAGTTTAAATGGAATTTATTTCCTTCTTTGGTTAAGGCTAGGTCACATCACCTGACAGATGCAAAATGTATGTAAAAAGGACACAGCGGACGAGCAAATTTTCCACCCGTTGTAATCCACTCTCAAAAGTGCCCCAAATTTGCATAAAGAGAATGAAAAAGAACGGACGGGGGAGAACGTAGCGTGGATGTAAAACGGATGCTTAATGGAAGCCTCGCGGATGAAAGTGGATGGAAGCGGATGGCACGTCCGCAGGGCTTCCAGGGGAGCATAGCAAAGCGGACGCGTAGCGGAAAGAGTGGATGCATAGCGGATGCGTAGCGGATGCAGGGCAGATGCGTAGCAGATGCCTAGCGGATCACTGCGCATGCGGGGAGGATGCATTGCGTCAGCCCCATGGATATAAAAGGAGGCAGCTCGCAAGCAGGTCACTATTCAGAGGAAAGACCTGCTGCCAGAGACATCTTCATCAGAGACCATGGGGAAGAAGAGGAAGCCTGTGCCATCTTCTGCCAGCCCTGGCAAGAGGGATAGATCCACCATCCCAACCCCTGGCGCTGACTCTGCTGCTGCTGCTGGTGCTGCTGCTGCTTCTTCTTCTGCTGCTGCTGCTGCTCCTGCTGCTGTTGCTGCTGGTGCTTCTCCTGCTGCTTCTCCTGCTGCTTCTCCTACTGCTGCTGTGGTGGACCAGCCCCAAAGCCCTGAAAGCCCTGATGCTGAAGGCCCTGCCAGAGGGAGGAAGAGGCAAGGCAAGGAGAAGGAGAAGGGAGAGAGGAAGCAGTACTCCATCGCAGAGGAACATGAGGAGGAGGTGCTGGAGTGGCTGAGGGAGAACAGGTATATGTGGAGGAAGGGCCACAGGTTCTATCGAGACACCAAGCGGAAGCAGGCGGCTTGGAGACAGAAGGCCGAGAGCCTGGGCTACACTGCTGATGTCCTCCTCGGGTGGTGGAAGCATATGCACACCTGGTACAGGAAGCTGCACCTGAAGAAGTCTGGCCAGGCCATGGTCAAGCTCACCGACTGGGAGACCTATGTCATGGCAAAGTGCAGCTTCCTGGAGGGTGAGGTCCGCCACCGAGGAGCAGCCCCTCTGTCTACCCTCACTCTCAGGCAGCCCACAGATAGCCAGTCCTCTTCTGGCCAGGAGACAGTGACCGTGTCCGGGCAGGTGTCCACAGAGCGCCCCGCGACAGAGACCCCCCCGACAGCTGCACACCCTATGCCGGAGGATGTGGAGGATTCTCTCACACACATGGAGCAAGAAGAAGCAGCGACCACAAGGGACCAACCCACACCCATCCTCAGCTTCACCTCCACAGAAAGCAGGCAGAGAGGCAGACCAGAGAGACGGAGCCACACTGTCCTGCTGGAGATCAGGGACACCATCAAGACCAGCGCAGATCTCCTCTCTCAGCTGGTACACTTTGAGATTCCATCCTCAAACCGCAAGCCATTCCTCACCTATGTGACCCAGACCCTCATGGACATGCCCGAGCCAGTACCAGGTGAGGCATCTGGAAGTGTAGGGCTTCATGAGGTAGGTTCTGAGGGAACCTTCCTTTTTATAGGAAATGTTGGTTTTCTGCTAGGTGTCCTTCTGCATCCTCCAGACATCCTCCAGACATCCTAAATATCTGAGATACATCCCCTATATGAACGTTTTTTCCATTTTAATGCTTTATATCTGAGCTGCATCCGCTTTCATTCTTTCTATGTCCATGCTACTAACGCTGTGTTTCCGTTCTGCGTCCGTTTCGCTTCCTCCCTGTGTCCGTTTTCCGCTGGAGCGTATTTGAGTTTTGCGGTTGCACAGTGGATGCCTAGCGGATATCGCGGACGCATAACGGATGACAACAGAAGTATACCGGATGTTCCCCGTATGTGTAGCGGATGTAGAACGGACGCGTTGGATACTTCATCCGCTCAAAAAGTTTTGTGCAGCTCAAAACTTTTTGAGCAGATGAAATCACAGTAGACGGATGCTGGATGGATAGAGAGTATGAAAAACGTATGCAGTGAGTACACAATGGATGCATCGTGTTTTCAAACGGATGGCAAGCTTTTTTGTCCATTTTACATCCTCTTTGCATCCATTGGTGCAGTGTGACATGGGCTTTAGATGTGCAGTATGCCCATGAAATTTTGCATATGGTCATGGGAAAAGAGAAGATGAGATTAACTTTAGAAGAAACAAAGCACTGTGGAAGTTGGAAGCAACTGTGCTCTTCCTTAATGTTTCATTTGCAAACAATTCAGGTGCTCATTCTAACATACCCATAAAATTAGCCACTCAGATGGTTTTCGTCAATTTCTGCAGGGATATAGGCAGAGTTGTGTATGTTTGTTAATTAAGTAATTGATTGATTGATGCTCTGTCTTGAAGAACTTCCTCCTCCAGTTGTTTTTCCAGCTTCAGTTCTGTGATTAGTATCTGGTCCAGAGTTGCCAGTATCCTATGATGTTGAGAGTGGATGTGATCTCAAGTCTCCTTACACTTAATCACACACCATCTCAGTTTATAATACAAACATAAAATTCCTAGATGATTTTGGGACAGTCACTCTTTTAACCTAACCTACTTCACAGGTTAGGGTTGTATGGAAAAATGAGAGCAGGGAGATCTAGGTATGATGCCATGAGCTATTGAAAGGCAAGATATCAGTATAACCCAAAAACATGTCTTTCCACCATCAAGACGTTAAAAATGTCTGAAAACTTGCTTTTTGATAGAGAGTATTTGTAGCACAGGGTTGAACTGTGGGGATCATTGGAGCTCTCTGAGCTTAATTGTTTTCTTGCAGATGTTTCAATACCAAAGTAAATAATATCATCAGTGCATTGATGATGTTACCTAGTTTGATAATAAAAGATCTGCAAGAAAACCACTAAGCTCAGAGAGCTCCAACAATCCCAACTTTTTTTTTGTTTGAAAATTCAGGCATTTGCCCAGCAGATGAGGTTCCAGTAGAAGGGAAAGAAAGCAGCAGCAGCCAAAAATGTAAAGTGGGGATGGAATGATAATTACAATAAAGTTCCAACAGTTTAAAAAAGGGACAGTAAAGCAAGCAAAGAGAGACACAAACAAACATTACTGTAGGATTTGTCATGCAACATGCAGTTAAGGTTTCTTTCAGAGTTAAAAGATTGCTAAACCTTAGATACTCATTGATTGGTTGATTAAATGCTACCTTAAGTGTTAATCTCTGCTTATTACAAAGCTAGCCCTTTGGAACTTTCAATAAACATCTATTGCTATGTGGCCTTCTGCTGGCCATCCTCTTGTTCGACTTTCACCTTTCCTAGCATAATGGACTTCTCAATGGATTGTTGACTCAGATATATTTTCATTTGTAATTCTCAGCTTAACAAAATGAAACATTTGGGATTCTTATTACATTTGAAAATAGAATGTTAAAATATTTAATTTGGGTCAGTCATAAGTAATGGCATCCCTAAGGTACCTTGTAGCAACTATATGAACCATGTACTTAACACCATCATCCCAAAATACCAAACGCAGATAAAAATTTGCCTCAAAATGTTGCCCCCTGTTTAATTTGAGGCCCCGAGTGATTCCCACCTTTTCCTATATCTGATAAGAAAGACTCTATGACCTGTGCAATAAGTTCCTGAATGTACATTTGCCAGATGTATTCCTGGAACTTATTGTCACTTCTACTGCATTATGGGGTTTCCATATGGTACATAAATAAATTATTGCATTGTGGGGTGAGGGAGAGGGAGAGAACAGGATGCTCAGAGGTCAATTCCAGAAAATGTGACAAAGGTGGTGATCATTTTGGAAGAATATTGTCTGATCCTCTGCAGTGACTAACTTCTGTCTAGCGCCTTCCCTCCCTCGTTCCCACTCTACCTCCCCAATCCCAATAAGGCTGAAATTGAATTTTTGGACAACAATCAACATATGCACATCTATCTAGAAGCCATGGGTGTGTAGGTTAAACAGGAATACTTTGCAGTTGGCATTTGGCATAATATAGTTCAAATGTCAGGATTCTGGCAGTTACTCCAATTAAATCATGAGCCTCTAGCCACACTCCCAAAACTAAAAAAGATTTATTTGAAGGTAACATTCAACATTCAGTATTTACCTGGATGTAGCCAACTCTGAGATACGGAATTCACTGTCACCCTTGATCCTGCTTTCCCCTCCACTTCTCTGGGTGTATCATCCTACCAAAAACATCCATAGCCAAGAGTCATCAATCATGCTCTCCAATTAGATTTTTGCACAGCAGAAATTTCAGTCATCTAATCAGTGTTTGAAGAAAATATGAATGGAATGTACTTTTGATTCCACGTTGCCTTCTGCTCTTTGAAACTCCCCCCCTTCTTTCTGTTGTCAACTATAAAACATGTATACAATATGTTTTATGAGTTGACATTAAGATTTTTAACATATGCTTAAGACGAGTGGCTTTTTTAATGATGCCTGTACACTAGAAAAGTAAATGGGATCAAAATGACAGGTAGTGTTGTGGCCCACCAGCAACCAACAGTGCTGGCAGCAGACTCAGATGAGGAGGAGATTGGGGAAGAACTTGGGCCAATTCTAGAGCCTGGGGAAGGCTCTAATGGATACTTAAAGCCCATGTCACATTGCACCAACGGATGGAAAGAGGATGTAAAATGGAGAGAAACACTTGCCATCCGTTGGTTAATACGATGCATCCGTTCTGTACTCACTGCCTCCGTTTTTCTTCCTCTCTATCCGCCCAGCATCCGTCGACTGAGGTTCAATCCGCTCAAAAAGTTTTGAGCTGCTCAAAACTTTTTGAGCAGAAAATGTATCCAATGCGTCCGTTCTGCATCTGCAACGCATACGGGGAACATCCGTTCTGCATCCATCGTCATCCGTTACGCATCCGCTACATCCGCTAGGCATCCGCTGCGCATCCGCGCAACTCAAATCCACTCCAGCAGAAAGCGGACACAGGGAGGAAGCGAAACGGAAGCGGAACGGACGCGCAGCGTTAGTAGCATGGACGGAGAAAGGATGAAAGCAGATGCAGCTTGCAAAGAAAGCATTTAAAATGGAAAAAGCATCTGCAGAGGGGACCTATCTCTGATATTAAGAATGTCTAGAGGATGCCTAGAAGATGCAAAAGGACACATAGTGAAAAACCTATATTGCCTATAAAAAAGGGGAGCAACTCACCTGGATATCACTTTCAGTCCAGCAGCCCTGCTTTGCAGACCTCTGAAGCCTTCATCTGGATCTTGCTCTTCCACAGCATCCATTGATGTCCCCCATGAATCGTAACACAGTCCTTTTGGGAGCCACCATCGTTCTGCAACAGTGCGAAGCCATCTACAGGCTCTTTCAACTGTTCTACGGGAAGAAAAGGAGGCGGCCAAGAAGCGTCTGGGTCCGAAGATGGATTGGGAGAAGAGCAGAGTACGGACTGTACAACAAGCTGATGGTGGAGCTGAGGAATGAAGACCCTTGCGCATTCCAGAACTTCATGAGGACGCCTCCAGCCATGTTTGATGAAGTTGTGGAGCGGCTGAGACCCAGGTTGACCAAGCAGAGCACCAACTTCTGGCCCAGCCTGGACCCTGGGCTCAAGGTGGCATTGACTCTGTGCCACCTGGCCTCAGGGACCACCTACAGGAGCATGCAGTGCAGCTGGAGGGTGCCACACAACACCATCAGCATTGTGGTCAGAGAAGTGGTGCAGGCCATCATCGAAGAACACCTGGAGGAGCTCCTCCAGTGCCCCTCCACTGAAGAAGGCTGGAAGAAAGTTGCAGAGCAGTGGTATCAGAAGTGGAACTTCCCCCACACCGTTGGAGCCATAGATGGCAAGCACGTGGCCTGCAAAGCTCCAGCCAAGTCGGGCTCCACTTATTTCAACTACAAGGGCTTCTTCAGCATCATCCTCTTCGCCATGGTTGATGCTGACTACAAGTTAATGTACATCGATGCTTCAGGCAACGGGTCAGCTTCAGATGCCCAGGTATACAACGCGAGTAACCTCAAGGAGGGGTTGGAATGCAACCTCATCATGGGCTTCCCAGATCCAGACCCCCTGACCAACGACACGCAAGATGTGACCTACTTCATCGTGGGGGATGACGCCTTCTCCCTCAGAACCTACCTCATGAAGCCCTACACTTCCAGACTCCTCACCCATGAAGAGAGGATCTTCAACTATAGGCTGTCCAGGGCAAGGCGGGTGGTGGAGAACGCCTTTGGCATCCTGGCCAACAGGTTCCAGGTACTTCTCACCGCCATGTAGCATCCCCCACACACCATGAGGAGGATCGTGGAAGCTTGCTGCATCCTGCACAATCTCATGCGCACCCGCTATCCAGTCTTGCAGAACAGGCTCGTGGACCTCCAACAAGGCAATGGGGACATGGAACCTGGGGAATGGAGGCAAAGGCGAAACCTGATAGACACTCAGGATGTGCAAGGTCCCAACAGAGCCGCACGTGAAGGGAAGAAGCAGCGCAACCTCCTGAAATACTGGTGCAACTCCCCAGCTGGAGCAGTGGAGTGGCAAGACAGGATGGTAGATGATTAATGGATGCTTCCTTCAGCCTGTGTCATCACACTGATGAGATTGGGCCATGTATGTTGGTTGGGCCTACAATGAACAGGGCATTTAATATAGAGTTCTGTTTATGTTGACATGTGTGGATGAATGATTACATTATTGTTGATAATAAAGGGCCATAGGTGTGGCACCTGGGAGGGTGGACCATATAGTCCCACTATGCTTGCACTGGAAGTTTATCTATCCCACAGCTATTTCCCATCACAAAGGTATCCCTGCCCATCCCACAGCTATCTTAACCCATCCCACAGGTATCCCTGCCCATCCCACTGCTATCCTTACCCATCCCAAAGGTATCCCTGCCATTCCACTGCTATCTTAACCCATCCCACAAGCATGCAAAGGCTTAAACTATTTCTAAAAGTTTCCACCAAGACTTTATTGAAAAAAATAAATGAAGCAAGTGTGAGAAGCAAAGATAATCATTATTAATAACAAGCTGTAAAAGAAAAATGACCCAAGTGAAGTGTCCAAATAAAGTCAACAGGTAGCCACCAAGTCTCTGGCACTCTTCTTGGTCACTCGGAGGTGTGCCCAGTCTCAGGAATGAAGGGTCCAGGTGCTGTGGAGGTGGCTGCTGCTGGAGTGCTGGTCTTAAGCACCACTGGGGTGCCTGGCCCCGAGAGGACAACAGGGGACCGTGTGTTGAGGAAGCTCTCAGAGAGCTGGCTCAGCCCCGTGATGTTGAGAACCCCTTCCTCCATGCCATGGGGTGTCAGCTCCAGTACCGATGACAGATGTACTGAGGCCAGGCTTGTCTGTGGGGTGGAGGAAGGAGAAGTGTAGTGGGGCTGTCTGGTCTGCAGCTGGGTGAGGACTGGCATTGGTGGCATCGGTGGCATGGGTGGCATCGGTGGCATCAGTGGCACCGGTGGTGTCTGATTAACATGTGCCTGGACTGGGAAGGGCTGCTTCCTGTGCTGCTGGACCTCCTGGTTGCCAAAGCCTTGGTAGGTGAGGGCCTGTGGAAAGCCTTGGAAGGGCAGTGACATCACCTGGGGTGGAGGAGCAGACCTGGACTGGGTGGGAGCAGGTTCATCTGTGTCTGGAGGGTTGTGAAGCAGTTCAGTGATCCTGTCCTTCACCACCTGGTACTGGGGTTCTGCCATGTCCATGAGGGTCTAGTTCACATAGGTAAGGAAGGGCTTGTGGTTGGAGGATGAGGATTCGGTGTGTATTAGCTGGGAGAGGAGATCTACGCTGGTCCTGATGGTGTCTTTTATCTCCGGCAGGACAGTGTGGCTCTGTCCCTCCGGTTTGCCTCTCTGCCTTTCTGTGGAGGTGGAGCTGGGGGTGGATGCGGGTTGTGCTGTGGTGGAAGTGCCATCTCCTTTCTCCCACTGCGCCAGGGGGTCCTCCACACGCTCTGCCACGGGTACGACAGCTGTTGAAGGGGTCTCCATCGTGGCATGCTCCACAGATACCTGCCTGGAGACAGGAGCTGACTCTCGGCCGGAAGAGGACTGGCTCTCAGCAGGCTGCCTGAGAGAGAGGGTTGTGAGAGGGGCTGCTCCTCGGTGGCGGATCTCACCCTCCTGGAAGCTGCACTTGGCCATCATGTAGGTCTCTCTGTCCGTCAGCTTGACCGTGGCCTGGCCAGATTTCTTGAGGTGCAGCTTCCTGTACCAGGTGTGCATGTGCTTCCACCAGCCGAGGAGCACCTCCGAAGTGTAGCCCAGGCTCTCTGCCTTTTCTCTCCAAGCAGCCTGCTTCCTTTTGGTGTCCCTATAGAGCCTGTGTCCCTTCTGCCATAGATACTCATTCTCTCTCAGCCACTCCAGCACCTCATCCTCATGTTCCTCTTCGATGTTGTATTGCCTCCTCTTCCATTCTCGCGTATGCCTCTTCCTCCCTTTGGCAGGACCACATGGGCCCTCATCAGAGGGGCTTCCAGGTTGTAGGGGCTGCTCCTCCACACCAGCAGCAGCAGCAGCAGCAGCAAAAGCAGGACCAGCAGGACCACCAGCAGCAGCAGGACCAGCAGGACCAGGATCAGCAGCAGCAGAGTAAGCACCAGCAGCGCCAGCAGCACCAGCGGGACCAGTAGCACCAGCAGGACCAGGAGCACGAGCAGGACCAGTAGGACCAGGAGCACCAGCATGACCAGGAGTGCCAGCAGGACCAGCAGGACCAGGAGCAGCGCCAGCAGAGTACGCACCAGCAGAAGCACCAGCACCAGGAGCAGCGCCAGCAGAGTAAGCACCAGCAGAAGCCCCAGCACCAGGAGCAGTGCCAGCAGAGTAAGCACCAGCAGAACCACCGCCAGAAGCAGCTTCAGCAGAGTAAGCACCAGCAGAAGCATCACCGCCAGGAGCAGCATCAGCAGAGTAAGCACCAGCAGAAGCACCACCGCCAGAAGCAGCATTAGCAGAGTAAGCACCAGCAGAAGCATCACCGCCAGAAGCATCATCATCAGCTCCTCCAGAAGCATCATCAGCAGAAGCCCCAGCCCTAGAAGAGCGAGCCCGGGCTGCAGAAGCCCTAGCACAAGCAGAGTGAGGGCCAGGGGTGGGAGGGTGGCCCTGTCCCTCTTGCCAGGGCTGGCAGCAGATGGCTGAGGCTTTCTCTTCTTCCCCATGGTTGTGGGGTTGCTGGCTGGCAGGCTGGCGGGCTGGCAGGCAGGCTGGAGATGTGTCTGGAAGCAGGTCTTTCCTCTGAATGGTGACCTGCTTGGGAGCTGCTTCCCTTTATATCCGCGGGGCTGACGCAATGCATCCTCCCCGCATGCGCAGTGAATGCTAGGCATCCGCTAGACATCCACTAGGCTTCCGCTAGGCATCCGCTAGGCATCCACTTCATCCGCTAGGCTTCCGCTGTGCATCCGCTTCATCCACTTGGCGTCCGCTCTGCATCCGCTCTTTCTGCTATGCGTCCGCTTTGCTGTGCTCCCCTGGAAGCCTTGCGGATGTGCCATCCGCTTCCATCCACTAGGCTTCTGTGGAGCATCCGCTTTCCATCCGCCCTACATCCTCCCCCCATCCGTTCCTTTCTGTGTTGTCCGCTCTGGTTATGCAAATTTTTGCCCCTTTTGAGAGCGGATAACAACGGATGGAACATTTTTCTCGTCCGCTGTGTCCTTTTTACAAACGTTTTGCATCCATCGGCCAGTGTGACAGGGCCTTAACACCCGACACAGAGATAGAGCCAGGGCTGTCTGATACTTCCCAGCCACCAAAGAGGCAGCTGCCTTTGGAGTCAGAGATGAGTGAAGAGGAGAAGAGCTGGGGCTTGTTCCAGATGCATGTCCAGTATAAGCAGAGCTGACAGAAGAGGTGAACAACAAAGGACAAGGAATAGACTCGGGAAACAAAAAAAATGTGGATGCTGAATGTTCCCCCCCCCCCCATCTGCCTGGGGAATAAATAAGAATGGGGAGTGGTGGTCGAAGCAGACAATAGTTTGCATTTATGGATATTTGCTCATTGTGTTTTGTGCAACAGAGATTGCCTTGCCAGAACTGAGGTTTGTTTATTTCTCTGATTTCATTTGCAGCCTTTAGGCTGGGAGCTCAAGGCCTTGTAATTATCCTAACAAGCTGATAAGGACTATTGCTGCAGTTAACTCCTTGCAGGACTCTTGCCTGGACTTCTGTGGGGAATGCATTTAATTCACAAGGTGTAAATAAAGAGGGCTTTTTCTTTGCGAGGAGTCTATTTCTTGCTTCTGTGAAGGCTGGGTCAAAACAAGTAGGACCAGGGTGATTGAAGTCCTATCCCTTTTGACATGCATTCAACATGCAACACATGCTAAAAAGGGCAGTCAGTCGAGCTTGCCCTTTTGGTGCTGCTGAGCTCACCCTGCGGACACCCGTCCTACATTTCAACCTCTCCCTAGTTGTTGATTGTTTTATAAATTCATCCAATGTAAATGCAGAAAGAGTAAATATTTTCTAGTCTATTTCCTCCCCTCCTCTTGCATTAAAAGAGCAGCCTACCTGTGGCAGCTTTTCAGTGCCTTCTTTATTTATATGATAAGCACACATTTTCCAGCTGATGCAATAAAACAATATGACAGAGTTTGTATGATCCCATTTCAGAGTTCTGTCTCCCTGCATTTGCAAATGGAAATTAAATGCTTGATTGCCTTTCATGAAGGACTATTTTGAAAATGGAAAGACAATTCAAAATGGCAACTGCTCTTGCCAGGGGTGGTTTTTTGGCTTGAGTGCTGCCTCAAAAATCTGACAGTAAACCTGTCAGTACTACCTTAACATGATTCTAAATGATTTTTTTTCCTAAAAATTATTGTGCTTTTTACTTCCTTCTTTTTTGTTCTCTTTTAAGACTGAATGCCCACTGATAATTATTAGTTAATTCTCAAGTATACCACAGTCAGAAATCTATCAACATAAATATTAATACTTCAAATTCTTTTAATAGATAAATTAAGTAGAAATATGAATGGTAAAAATAGATTAAAGAGCTAAAGAATTGACAACTCTTTAAGTCCAAAGGGTCTTTTTCAAGGCAGCATGGTTAAGCCTAAGGAGTTGCCAATAAGTGCCAGAATTGATGCAGCGTTTTTATATAGAATGTCAATAACAAAAAGATAACCACCCATTTTATTTTATTTATTTATTAAATTTATTGGCTATCCATCTTACCATAGGATAACTCTGAACAGCATTTTGAAAGACAGGAATTAAATTTTGACTCATAATCCTTTTTTTTTTTTTTTGTCAGCTCTTGAAAACACATAAATAGCAACAATCCATTCAATTTTGCTTTTAATGGCCAAAATTGGGAAAAAATCAGGGCATCATGTTTGGGATTTTCTGCTGATTTATTTTGAAAGAGCCTGAAATCTTATTGAGCTGTTGATAAATTATAACCAACATATGGGCTAAGAGTGTTAGGAAGCAGTCACTAATATAATGCTACTAAGAGGAGAAGCATCATGATAACAAGAAGTCATCTGTAAAATGGGCCTTCTTTTAATTTGATTAATTGAAATTTCAGTGAGATTCATAAAGGGAAAAAAGTCATTTAAGTCAGTGACAAGTCAAAAACATTGATGAGAATATCCACAGATGCTAGAGGCGTAGAACTCAGTAGGTATTGCTACAATAACATTTGCATTCCTTGTCAAAGCCCCTCACATTATATTTTATGGGAGGGGGGGCAATAAAACAATATCAATTTCATGCAAAAAGCCAGACAAAACTGCAAACCAGAAAAAAAAATACAATATAGAAATGTGCACAAGTAGAAGCAGAGGACAATGTAAACCAGCAGATTGTTAAACATTATAATCTAGCAATCTCTCTCCTTCTCTTTAGCACTTATCTAAAACAATATGAAACTGGAGCTGATAGATGTCTTCAAGAAAAGTCTCAAGTTTCCATCTTAAATTTGTGAATATTGTGCTACCTGAATCCCATAATCCAAACAGGATATATTTGCATCCCAACTGGATCAACACTCCAAATAATCTTGCAGTTCCTTTCAGATCTACTTTCCTATTGCCTCTCCTGGGAGCTATGCTAGATGCAGATTGCTTTCTCCTGCTGCTCTGGCCACTATATTTTCCCTATACACACATAGAGTACATACATAATGTTTATAATTTATTATTTATTACTTCAATCTTGTGTTTTTCAATGTCTTAAGTTTCACTGTGGGCATATATTGCTCATATATCTCTCTCCTCAGCTTTGCTCAATATTTCATTAGTCATTGAGAGACTAATATAGTTTGCCCACAGCTTTCCTAATTATTGAACCAGTAAGAGATCACATTTAGGATTTGGAATCCAAAACACCAGAAGGCCAGCCTGTTTTAGAACAATTTTCCCAACAAGGCATCCACCAGATTTGTTGGATCACAGTTCCTATCACCTTGCCAATGGGTATGATGACCCATCAGACCTGAAGATGTGAGATTGTGGAAAAACATTCTGTAAAATAAACTGTATTGCAGCAGGAATTTCTAGTGATGTTACTTAAGGCCCTGTCCCACTGCACTTACAGATGCAAAGAGGATGTAAAACGTTAAAAAAAGCTTGCCATCCATTGGAAAATGTTATGCATCCATTGTGTACTCATTGCACACGTGTTTCATACGCTCTATCCGTCGAGGATCCGTCCACTGCGATTTCATCCGCACAAGAAGTTTTGAGCTGCACAAAACTTTGTGAACGGATGAACTTTCCGCCATATACGATGTAAATCCGCGACATACGAGCAACAAATGTTCTATGTCCGTTTATCATCCATTAAACGTCCTCTGTATCCTCTCGGCATCCTCTGGGCATCCTCGCAACTCACATCCGCTGCAGCTGAAAATGGAAAGAGGGAGGAAAGAAAGGGTACATGGAACATCTGTACATCGTTAGTCGCATGGAAATAGAAAGGATGCATTTGCATCCGATATACATCCGCGTGGCATCCCCTTTCTTTCCTTTAGGCATACGTTATGCATCCACTTCATCCGCTATGCGTCCGCTTCAAAATTCTCCCCCGGAACCCCTTTGGAGGTGTCATCTGCTATCATCCGCTAGGCTTCCTATGAGCACCCATTAACATCCCCCTACATACTACCCACATCCGTTCCTTTCTGTTATTTTCCATTCTGTTTGTGCAAATTTTCACCACTTTTTGAAGCGGATGACAACGGATGGAGCCACCCCCGAAATTTTGTTCATCCGCTGTGTCCTTTATGCATACGTTTTGCGTCCATCGGCCAGTGGGACCTAGCCTTTAGCGTCCATTTGTTTGAACTGGATTTAAACTGGCTAGTTTTATTGATTGGACAGCCAGTCCTTGAGTAGAAGTAAATGGGCAGAGTTGAGATAGCAACTCTGATAGCAAAATAATAATAAAATAAAATGCATCTTTTTGGAGTGATTTATGTGGAGCTATATTATTTTATTGACATACTAACTCTTAAAAAACTATACAAAGGGAATCCTTAATGGAATGGTTTTGCATGAGACTATCTGACTGAGGACACAGTTTGCAACTAAAAGTAATAAAATCTTATTTCTTCTAGTGTAAGACATTGGCATATATTTATCCAGACATTGCCAGAAATAAAGTGTAATAATAAAGAACAATGCAGGATAACAAGTGCCCTAAAAGTAGCAGGAAATAAGATGGAAGGACTCCTGTTCCTCCAATGTTAAAAAATGTTTAGTGTTTTTTTTTTTTTTTTGCTGGTGGAGCATTCAGGCTATAAATGTTAATGAATTAAAACACTGTAGTCTAAAGGCCCTGTCACACTGGCTGACGGATGCAAAACGTTTGTAAAAAGGACACAGCAGACGAGAAAAATGTTCCATCCGTTGTTATCCGCTCTCAAAAGGGGCAAAAATTTGCATAACCAGAGTGGGCAACACAGAAAGGAACGGACGGGAGGAGGACGTAGGGCGGATGGAAAGCGGATGCTCCATGGAAGCCTTGCGGATGGAAGCGGATGAGAGCGGATGGCACATCCGCAAGGCTTCTGCAGCAAAGTGGACGTGGAACGGATACAGCGGATGCACAGTGGACGCCGAGCAGATGAAGCAGATGCAGAGCAGAGGCCTAGCGGAAGCCTAGCAGATGCCTAGTGGATGCCTAGCGGAAGCCTAGAAATGCCTAGCGGATGCCTAGCATTCACTGCGCATGCAGGGAGGATGCATTGCATCAG
Organism: Laticauda colubrina; assembly: GCA_015471245.1. Taxonomy (NCBI): domain Eukaryota; kingdom Metazoa; phylum Chordata; class Lepidosauria; order Squamata; family Elapidae; genus Laticauda; species Laticauda colubrina. The sequence goes on along the minus strand of BLBF01000018.1, from coordinate 38,012,892 downwards.
CCCCGCGGATATAAAGGGAAGCAGCTCCCAAGCAGGTCACCATTCAGAGGAAAGACCTGCTTCCAGACACAGCTTCCAAGCCTGCCTGCCAGCCTGCCTGCCAGCCTGCCTGCCAGCCTGCCTGCCAGCCAGCAACCCCACAACCATGGGGAAGAAGAGAAAGCCTCAGCCATCTGCTGCCAGCCTTGGCAAGAGGGACAGGGCCACCCTCCCACCCCCTGGCCCTCACTCTGCTTCTGCTGGGGCTTCTGCAGCACGGGCTCGCTCTTCTGGGGCTGGGGCTTCTGCTGATGTTGCTTCTGGAGGAGCTGATGATGCTGCTTATGGTGGTGGTGCTTCTGCTGGTGCTTACTCTGCTGGCACTGCTCCTGGTGCTGGGGCTTCTGCTGATGCTTACTCTGCTGGCGCTGCTCCTGGTGCTGGTGCTTCTGCTGGTGCTTACTCTGCTGGTGCTGTTCCTCGTCCTGCCGGTCCTACTGGTGCTCCTGGTCCTGCTGGTGCTCCTGGTCCTGCTCGTGCTCCTGGTCCTGCTGGTGCCTACTCTGCTGCTGATGATCCTGGTCCTGCTGGTCCTGCTGCCCTTCCTCACCTATGTGAACCAGACCCTCATGGTCATGGTGGAACCCCAGTACTAGGTGGTGAAGGACAGGATCACCGATCTGCTTCACAACCCTCCAGACCCAGATGAACCTGCTTCCACCCAGTCCAGGTCTGCTGCTCCACCCCAGGTGATGTCACTCCCCTTCCAAGGCTTTCCACAGGCCCTCACCTACCAAGGCTATGGCTACCAGGAGGTCCAGCAGCACAGGCAGCAGCCCTTCCCAGTCCAGGCACATGTTCATCGGACGCCACCGATGCCACCGATGCCACTGATGCCACCCATGCCACCCATGCCACCCACGCCACCGATGCCACCCATGCCACAGATGCCACCGATGCCAGTCCTCACCCAGCTGCAGACCAGACAGCCCCACTACACTGCTCCTTCCTCCACCCCACAGCCAAGCTCGGCCTCAGTACATCTGTCATCGGTACTGGGGCTGATACCCCATGTCATGGAGGAAGGGGCTCTCAACATCACGGGGCTGAGCCAGCTGTCTGAGAGCTTCCTCAACACACCGTCCCCTGTTGTCCTCTCAGGGCCAGGCACTCCAGTGGCGCTTCAGACCAGCACTCCAGCAGCAGCCACCTCCACAGCACCTGGACCCTTCACCCCTGAGACTGGGCACACCTCCGAGTGACCAAGAAGAGTGCCAGAGACTGGGTGGCTACCTGTTGACTTTATTTTTGCTTTGGACACTTGACTTGGGTCATTTTTCTTTTACAGCTTGTTATTAATAAAGATTATCTTTGCTCCACACACTTGCTTCATTTATTTTTTTCAATAAAGTCTTGGTGGAAACTTTTAGAAATGGTTTAAGCCTTTGCATGCTTGTGGGATGGGTAAGGATAGCAGTGAGATGGGCAGGGATACCTTTGGGATGGGTAATAGCTGTGGGATAGATAAACCTCCAGTACCAGCATAGTGGGACTGTATGGTCCACCCTTCCAGGTGCCACACCTATGGCCCTTTATTATCAATAACAATGTAAGCATTGATCCACACATTTGAACATAAACACAACTCTTTATTAAATGCCCTGTTCATTGTAGGCCCACCCAACATACATGGCCCAATCTCATCAGTGTGATGAGACAGGCTGACGGAAGCATCCATTAATCATCTACCATCCTGTCTTGCCACTCCACTGCTCCAGCTGGGGAGTTGCACCAGTGTTTCAGGAGGTTACGCTGCTTCTTCCCTTCACGTGAGGCTCTGTTGGGGCTTTGCACATCCTGAGTGTCTATCGGGTTTCGCCCTTGCCTCCATTCCCCAGGCTCCATGTCCCCATTGCCTTGTTGAAGGTCCACAAGCCTGTTCTGCAACACTGGGTAGCGGGTGCGCATGAGATTGTGCAGGATGCAGCAAACTTCCACGATCCTCCTCACAGTCTGTGGGCGATGCTGCATGGTGGTGAGAAGGACCTGGAACCTGTTGGCCAGGATGCCAAAGGCGTTCTCCACCACCCGCCTTGCCCTGGACAGCCTGTAGTTGAAGATCCTCTCTTCACGGGTGAGGCATCTGGAGGTGTAGGGCTTCATGAGGTAGGTTCTGAGGGAGAAGGCGTCATCCCTCACGATGAAGTAGGGCACATCTTGCGTGTCGTTGGGCAGGGGGTCTGGATCTGGGAAGCCCATGATGAGGTTGCATTCCAGCCCCTCCTTGAGGTCACTGGCATTGTATATCTGGGCATATGAAGCTGACCCGTTGCCTGAAGCATCGATGTACATGAACTTGTAGTCAGCATCGACCATGGCGAAGAGGATGATGCTGAAGAAGCCCTTGTAGTTGAAATAAGTGGAGCCCGACTTGGCTGGAGCTTTGCAGGCCACGTGCTTGCCATCTATGGCTCCAACGGTGTGGGGAAGTTCCACTTCTGATACCACTGCTCTGCAACTTTCTTCCATCCTTCTTCAGTGGAGGGGCACTGTAGGAGCTCCTCCAGGTATTCTTCGATGATGGCCTGCACCACTTCTCTGACCACAATGCTGATGGTGTTGTGTGGCACCCTCCAGCCATACTGCATGCTCCTGTAGGTGGTCCCTGAGGCCAGGTGGCGCAGAGTCAGTGCCACCTTGAGCCCAGGGTCCAGGCTGGGCCAGAAGTTGGTGCTCTGCTTGGTCAACCTGGGTGTCAGCCACTCCACAACTTCGTCAAACATGGCTGGAGGCATCCTCATGAAGTTCTGGAATGCATGAGGGTCTTCGTTCCTCAGCTCCACCATCAGCTTGTTGTACAGTCCATACTTTGCTCTTCTCCTGATCCATCTTCGGACCCAGACGCTTCTTGGCCGCCTCCTTTTCTTCCCGTAGAACAGTTGAAAGAGCCTGTAGATGGCTTCGCACTGTTGCAGAACGATGGTGACTGCCAAAAGGAGTGTGTTACAATCCATGGTGGACATCAATGGATGCTGTGGAAGAGCAAGATCCAGATGAAGGCTGCAGAGGTCTGCACAGCAGGGCTGCTGGACTGAAAGTGAGATCCAGGTGACTTGCTCCCCCTTTTTATAGGCAATATAGGTTTTCTACTATGTGTCCTTTTGCATCCTCTAGGCATCCTCTAGACATCCTTAATATCTGAGACAGGTCCCCTCTGCGAACGTTTTTTCCATTTTAAATGCTTTCTTTGCGAGCTGCATCCGCTTTCATCCTTTCTCCGTCCGTGCTACTAACGCTGTGCGTCTGTTCCGCGTCCGTTTCGCTTCCTCCCTGTGTCCGTTTTCCACTGGAGCGGATTTGAGTTGCGCGGATGCCTAGCGGATGTAGCGGACACATAACGGATGACGACGGATGCAGAACGGATGTTCCCCGTATGCGTTGCGGATGCAGAATGGACGTGTTGGATACATTTTCCGCTCAAAAAGTTTTGAGCAGCTCAAAACTTTTTGAGCAGATGGAACCTCAGTCGACAGATTCTGGACGGATAGAGAGGAAGAAAAACGGACGCAGTGAGTACAGTACGTTTGCATCGCATTAACCAATGGATGGCAAGTGTTTCTCTCCATTTTACATCCTCTTTCCATCCGTTGGTGCAGTGTGACATCGGCTTAAAATAAACTAATTTGAATGAACTACATGAGAGAGAATATTGTTAATTATCCTGAAATGCTAGGTTTCCTGATAAGTGAAAATCAGTACTTTTCACAAAATATCCCAAACTGCATTAACAAAGATGATCAGCTTCTAGATGACTTCTCTTGTCATAGAGGGAAATAGTCACACTGAATCTGATTTTTTTCCAGTGAAAATTCCTATTTATTAAATAGTCACAGTGAAAGGGGCACTCTAATTCTCCATCTGATTTTCAGAAATCTACAAAGCCATGTTGAAATTTTATTAGAAAATGTTGCTAAAAGGTTAAAACTATCAGCACTAATTGGTAACAGCTAATGTTTTTAGGAGTCATAGTTAGCTGTAAAATAAAATCATTCCTCATTAGTATCCTCCTTTCTTTTGTCACATTCTCCTTTCATGCGGTCATTGTCCTCCTTTCTTAGAATTTTTCATGGCTACCATAAGAGGAAGACAAATAACTGCTAAAAGTGACTGCTATGTCCTTCCTGGAGTGCATAATCAGCATTTTCTGCCTAGGTGGAGGAACAGTCACCTTTTGTGGAATTCCTCTCACTTTGCTGTGAAGTAGAATAATGCTGGTGTGGTAATATTAGCTGGCTACAAATGGCTGCAATAATGATAAGTCTCCTGCCAGTCAGTACTGAAGTCATGTTTATGTTGTTCTGCGTTTCACTTGCTTCCATTAACTTCCATGATTGCTTCTCCTTTATACTTTACTTGGCTTCCTTTTGCACTTCAGAGTAAGCTTTGATTCCATTATTTCACAGGTTGTTCATGCTGCATAATTACATTGGCAGCTTTAGGGGATCCAAGAGGGAGGTCTTTTGTATACATGATGCTATTTGACAAAATTATGCTTTTCTGCATATGTCTTTATGCTAGCGAGTATCCTGCACAGCAATCTGTGGGGGATCTTTTGGAACTTTTACTGTTTGTTTGGTTTGGTCATGAATTTACCATTTGGCATCTGAAATTATATCTAATGTCATAATGTCTAATGTTATCAAAATAATGTATGTAAACATGACACCTGAATATTTCTTGTGCCTGCTAAAGTATGAGGCTTTTTAAAAAAACGTATTTATCAGTCTTATTTACTCTAATAATTGTAGGCCTGGACAAATGTCTATAATGTCAAGTCTGAGTTGTATAACAATTTTTCAGTAGCTATAAGAAGCTATTCAAACAGATTCTATTTACTTCTAAAGCTGGTTACAGATCTTTGTGGGTTTTTTAAAAAGTATTTCTTAGAAAATAGGCAAGATTCTGCTCATGCAATATACAGGAAAATCAGTTTGGAAATAAAAAGTACTGTGTTTGCAAAGTGACCCTCTTACAGTATATGGCAAGGCAAATGTGTACATGAAATGGGCAATTATTATATTTAAGTTAAGTTATTCAGAAGTTGACTGAATGAATTTCCCTTCTGAAAATGTTCTGTATCTTGATATTTGATCTGTGTGGGGCTAAAAAATAACCCCACAATCAAGTATTAAATACAAAATAAAAATAAAAACTTTTAATGAAAAATAAACAAAACCCAACAACCCTAGAATTACCTGATTGCGCTTGCCTTTTTTCACTGGAACTATATTACTTTCCTACATCAGGGAATATTCAAAGAAGTAATGTTTCATACAGTTATCAACAGGAAGTGGAAATGAGCGGCATGGTGGCCTAGTGGTAAGGACTGTCACCTCCCACTCAAATCCTAGGTAACAGTTGATATTTCTCTCTCAGGGTGGAAAGAAAAAAAATCTGTGAATTCCACATAGGCTTCAGGAAGGACATTCAGCCAGTAAACACTCAGCTCCATCCAGTCACCTGACTCTATCTTGCCAATTCCATAGGCCAGTTCTCTTCACGTCTTCTGATTTTTCTATAGGTCCTGTAGAAGAGATGTAGTCTATGAGTTGCTACTTTTTTATTAGTAGTCTTGTTTCTTTGTATCATACACTTGTATCTTCAACCTTTCAATGTCAAAAACACTTAATGAAAGATTAAACCAGTGGTGGGATTCAAATTTTGTTTCTACTGGTTATGTGGGCATGGCTTGGTGGGCGTAGTAGGGGAAGGATACTGTAAAATCTCTAGTCAGAGGTGGTATTTGCCGGTTCTCTGAACTACTCAAAACTTCCGCTACCGGTTCTCCAGAACTGGTCAGAACCTGCTGAATACCACCTCTGGATTAAACATGCTGGGTTAAACCATCTTTCTTACCTAAAGGTTTCTAAACATTGTCTTTGACTTGGGAGAAGTACAGTAGCTAAAGCTGGTGGATTTATGAAATGATGATGGGGCTTCCAATGTGGAATCTCAGGTGGTAACAGTCTCCAGCTGACCTTGGCTGATCTTGGAAGCTAGGACAGGGGACTGCCATCCACCCAGCTTGGATGGGGCATTGCCTGTGAATTCAAAGTCTGGTTAGCTAGGTAGGGAGTAAAAATAATAACACTTTAAAAATCATGCAAGAAAGCACTGACAAACTCTTTTGTAACACTGCCAAGTAAACAGGGTGGGTGCAAACTGGGATTGAAGCTTGATTTAAACATGTTTTTTTATCTCCCCTCCATTCTCTGCACATGAGGGCTCCAGAAAGAGGTAACTGCAATGAAGAATAAATATTCCAATGCTTCAAAACCTTTTGGTGAAGGTGAAGGGGGCTTGTTGAGTACATTGCTTTGAGCAGATGGACCCCTGAAACCATCTGCTATCGAAGCAACTAAATGTTCAATGATGCATTACGGAATTATTTAGCTCTCAAAGAGCCTGAAAGTACTTAGTAATGATGGCATCTGTACTGAGAACAAACAACCTATTTATGTATGATCTATCACTTCATAAGCTGCTTGGAGACCATCTTTTTTTAAGGAGTAGGCTTATTGATTCTGCATGTATAAAACTGCAGAAATATACCAATGAGGAACACTGAACTAATACTTATCTATTATCTTATCTCTATACATGTACCCCTGTTATAACTCATAGGAGAAAAAAAATGCCAAGAAATCCATGATGATTAAACCACAGGCTACAGTGTACTATATATATTCAACTGATATAATCACATCAGGAGAATTTTTAGAGTTCCTTTTTTCATGACTTGACCTGAAGAGCTGTCAACCATAATTGGCATTTACATTCAAGCTATAATTCTGCTTTCAATTTTGTTTTTCCTTCTTTTCTCAGTTTCCTGCCCCCTCCCCAACTTTCCTGTATGTGCTTCTGATGTGCGTCAAACAGCATCTTGGGAGCCAAAATGAAAATGGATCAAGAGAGCCCTTGTGGAAAATGTGATCTCTCTGTGATTGAAGCAATACCTGCAGCAGGACTGAAACAAAATATTGGGTACTTGGCTGGCACAGACAGTCCACTGCTTTCCTTTTCTGAATACCTGTCAATCAATCATCAGTCAATCATAGAAAAGCCCAATCAGCCACTTAATGACAGCCAGATGGCCTCTACTCTCTATGAACTGTACTCCTGAACTCATGCTTGCTACTGATAACTAGCAGCTTTTCCTGTCCGGTGAAGTAATGAGGCGCTTTTGGTATTCAGCCTAAGTTCTTATAGCTCACACCTCTTGACAGGACACCCTTGTGAACAGAATTCTTGGCTGCTGTGAGGCCAGTATGGTTTGGCAATTCAGAGCAGATTCAACGGTCACTGGAGAAATGCTGATGCCCTTTCCAGTATTTGCTTGGTACAGCTGTTGAGAATGGCTCACTCGAAAGCAAATGTGCCTTATAAATACTGTTAATGTTTTAATAGTGGGGATAATTTACATCAAGTCTCTTATGATCTTTTTCCAGTACTGGTTTACTAAAGATTTTACATTTGATTCAAAGGGAATATATTCCTTCTGCCCATAAGTAATTTGCTCTATTGTATTGGTTTAATTCAGGAACCTTGTGGAATGAATTATATATGGTTAGGATGTCTCCTATAATTCAGAAACTTTGCCCTCTGATCTAGCTGGAGCTGTTGAATTGCTCTTCAAGAGCTCAGTTAAATCAATATAAATGATATCATTTGGTCTTTATTTTCAATTCAGCCTTAAAAAAAAACACATAAGTAAACCTATTTTATATTCCTTGCTTGTTCCATTCAAACACAAGATCCACTAAAGAATGTTGTTTAAAAGCCCTTTTTTTTTCTTTCTGCAAGAATATAATATGCACATTATCCTTTCTGAAGCAGAGCTCAGTGTCTTCTGTCTATTGCTAGATTCAACTTAAATGCAACTACCAGCCACATTGTAAGCCCCACCACAAGTTTGATAACCCAACTTATTCTGCTTTCTGATTGCAATTAAAAGGCCATATTAATACATCTGGAAGAGAGGTGGTTTGAGTTCCTTTGGAGACAGACAGATATCTGCGATTGTTCATGGTTTTGGTCTGGGCTAGCAGCTGGAGCGCCCGAGCCAGCTGGGTTCAGGGCTAAGCCACCCTGTAGAGGTGGTGAAGAGGAGGGAGGCTGTCAGCAGGGTTGAGGAGAGCCGCATCTTTCCTCCTCAGCTGGCCATTACTCCCTTTCCCGAAGGTGGTTGCAGCGGTGGTCAGAAATGGCCACCACAAAGAAGAACTCGACTGGAAAAGAATGTGCAGGAGGAATATAGGAAGTGAAAGTTTTGGCTAACCGGGTTAAATTGCAAAAGCAACAACTGAGGTACCTTGGAATTTAAACTTACAAAAAAATAACATCGCTCCCAAAGAAGAGTCAGAAGCAGTGAAGAAAAGTGAAAAGGGAATGGTTTGGTTTTTTTTTTTTCTTCTCTCCCTTTCCCTGTACTGGCAGCTGGGAGACTTAAATAAGAAATTGGAAAAATCCGCTTTGAAATCAACAGGCAATTAAGCTGAAAATAAAACAAAATCTCTGGCGAACACAATACAGAAGCCTGATGATGGCAGATGAGATTCTGCCGAAACGTTACTACAACTTTAAAAGCACAGCTACAAGGATGTGGGAAAATACCTGAACAAAGCTGAACAGCATATATATATATATATATATATATATATATATATATATATATATATATATATATATATATATATATATATATATATAT
>BLBF01000018.1:37974488-37994143 GCA_015471245.1 Laticauda colubrina | reverse complement strand
AGCACACATGTAAGTACCCGCGAAAGCTTAAAAAAACATATATATATATGTTTTTTTAGGCTTTCGCGGGTACTTACATGTGTGCTGTCCAGCCTCCTTCGGGTATTTTATATGTGTATACACACACACACACACACACACACACATATATATATATCAGCCCAAGTTTCCTCCCAGACTTGATTCTACTTGAAAGTTCTACTGCTTCATTACCGTAAAACAACATTAAATTTCCAAGATTTTTTTTCTCTTTAAGAATTCAGTTTTCCAGGAACCAATTCTGAGTTTAGCATTACATTCTAAAATCTATCATAGTGAGAAAAAAGGGCCAATTCTCTACTACAATGCATATGGTTTTTTCTTTTTTTAGAAACACCATTCCTATGATATTTAGAAACACAAACCCATGATATTTTTTTTAATCTCTCCTAAGGTTGTCTTTTGCAAAGAAGAAAAGGGTGCCAGCACTCAAGGACAGGCAGGTAGGTTTGCATCCATTTAGGATGGAATACAAATGGAGGCATTCCCCAATGTTAACTGCTTAATGCCTTCCAATGTTCTCAGCCTGGTTGCTGGAATGCAAAGCAGAGAATCTCATAAGGAACCTAATACAAAAAGGGCACATAAATCCTGGGATTGTGGGTTGGAAAATCAGATTAGCTTCATTACTTTATTTTGCACCTCACAGCGCTTCTGCCAGTGGACAATTACATTACAACAGAGAGGGAGATCAAAAGGCAAAATCCCCTCAGAAATGCTGCTTTTCATTGTCTTATTGGAGGCAGTGGGAAAAACATTAATGTGGATGAAGGACACATTCTCCAGCATGAACAATCTCGAGGAAAAACGATCCCTCCTATAGAAATGAGTTTGTAATAAAAAGCTGTAGCATAGAATTCTCCTGGTGAGAATTATGATTCCATTAATTTCCCTCCCTATCTTCATTTACCATACAAGCACAAATCCAAACTGTTAATGTTTTCATAACCATGTCCCAAAGGTGCTTTTTTAAGAGGCAACTGGACTTTCTTGTTTTTTTCTTTGAAGATGTTTCGCTTCTCATCCAAGAAGGTTCTTCAGTTCTGAGTGGGTTGTGGGGAATGGAAGGATTAATATTCCTTACAGACAGATGGTCATTTGCATCATTTAGAGAGTCATTGAGGCACTTGGAAGTTTATCTGTGTCCTCAGGGTCATTTAAATGGTTCAAATGGTTCCTGGGAAAGTCTGCAATTTTTTTTTCCTGGAAATCCATTCATACTCCCACATCATTCAAAGGCTTTTCATCCCAAAGTGCATGGCTAAAAGTCTATGGAGATTCTCAGTCATCCAGGTCATGGTTATCCCAAAGGTGCTTTTTCAGGAGGCAATTGGACTTCCTTGTTTTTTCTTTTTCTTAGGATCACTCAGGTGATCTATCAAACCATTTCAAAAACCTTTAAAAGAAGAGATAACCTTAGTAGTTTCAAGGGACATCAATATCTGCAATGTTATCCTGGTTTTGGCCACCTGGCATTTGCTGTGAGGAAGGGAGACATTGGAACTTCCTCCCCTCTTTCTTCCTTGTTGCAAAACCAGAGTATTACAAGTCATTTCCATTTTTATTGTCTGTTAACTCCTGAGCTGACAGAACATGGAACAGAGTTTAAAGGCTAGATGTTCTGACAAGAAGAATTCCTTGTTTAAGAGCTTTAGTCATGAGGCACCCTTAATTAAAAATGGTATTGATCTTTCTCCCATCCCCACCACCTCTATGACAGACACTCCTCTCCTATTGATAGTCCCACTGACAGTTTAAGTAGTGAAACAAGGGGCATTTAACACAGCACTTAGTGCAAAATTATTACTGATTAAAAAGTGATTTATCCTGGCAATGGTCTCTATTAAGATTTTAAGCCCATGTCACACTGCCCAACGGATGCAAAAAGGACACAGTGGACGAGCAAAATGTTCCATCCCTTGTTATCTGCTCTCAAAAGGGGCAAAAATTTTCATAACTGGAGCGGATAACACGGACGCGGGGAGGACGCAGGGCAGATGCAAAGCGGATGCGGAACGGAAGCCCAGCGGATGGAAGCGGATGGGACCAGATGGCACGTCCGATAGGCTTCCGGGGGACCTCAGCAAAGCAGACGCAGAATGAATACAGCGGATGCACAGCGGATGCCGAACGGATGAAGCGGATGCACAGCGGATGCACAGCGGAAGCCTAATGGATGCCTGCCGTTAATTGCGCATGCGGGGAGGATGCATTGCATCAGCCCCGCGGATATAACGGAAGCAGCTCGGAAGCAGGTTGCCATTCAGAGGAAAGACCTGCTGCCGGATGGATTGGCTGCCTTGCCTGCCCTGCCTGCATGTCTGCCTGCAAGCCTTGTTGCCAGCCTTGCTGCAAGCCTTGCTGCCAGCCTTGCTGCAAGCCTTACTGCCAGCCTGCTTGCCAGCCTTGCTGCCAGCCTTGCTGAAAGCCTTGCTGCCAGCCTCCCTGCCAGCCTTGCTGCCAGCCTGCCGGCCAGCCTTGCTGCCAGCCTGCCTTCCTGCCAGCCTTGGTTCATGTCTGCCTGCCAGCCTTGCTGCCTGCCTGCCTACCAGCCTTCCTGCCAGCCTTGGTTCCTGCCAGCCTTCCTGCCAGCCAGCAACCCCACAACCATGCGGAAGCACAGCAAGCCTCAGCCATCTGCTGCCAGCCCTGGCAAGAGGGACAGGGCTACCATCCCGCCCCCTGGCCCTCACTCTGGTTCTGCTGGGGCTTCTGGGGCTGGCGCTTCTGCTGCTTCTGCTTCTGGAGGAGCTGATGACAAGCACTCCAGCACCAGCCACCTCCACAGCACCTGCACCCTTCACCCCTGAGACTGAGCGACCAAGAGGAATGCCAGAGACTCATTTTGGTCTTATAGCTTGTTGTTAATAAAGTCTATTTTTGATTCGCACACTTGCTTCATTTCTTTTTTTTTAATAAAGTCTTGCTGGAAACTTTTAGAAATGGTTTAAGCCTTTGCATGCTTGTGGGATGGGTTAAGATAGCTGTGGGATGGGTTAAGATAGCTGTGGGATGGGCAGGGATACCTTTGGGATGGGTAATAGCTGTGGAATAGATAAACCTCCAGTGCAAGCATAGTGAGACTGTATGGTCCACCCTCCCAGGTGCCACACCTACGGCCCTTTATTATCAATAATAATGTAATAATTATTCACACATGTCAACACAAACACAACTCTTTATTAAACGCCCTGTTCATTGTAGGCCAACCAAACATACATGGCCCGATCTCATCCGTGTGATGAGACAGGCTGAAGGAAGCATCCATTAAGCATCTACCATCCTGTCTTGCCACTCCACTGCTCCAGCTGGGGAGTTGCACCAGTGTCTCAGGAGTTTGCGCTGCTTCTTCGCTTCATGTGAGGCTCTGTTGGGGCCTTGCACATCCTGAGTGTCTATCAGGTTTCGCCCTTGCCTCCATTCCCCAGGCTCCATGTCCCCATTGCCTTGCTGGAGGTCCACGAGCCTGTTCTGCAAGATTGGGTAGCGGGTGCGCATGAGATTGTGCAGGATGCAGCAAGCTTCCATGATCCTCCTCACAGTCTCTGGGCAATGCTGCATGGTGGTGAGAAGTACCTGGAACCTGTTGGCCAGAATGCCAAAGGCGTTCTCCACCACCTGCCTTGCCCTGGACAGCCTGTAGTTGAAGATCCTCTCTTCATGGGTGAGGAGTCTGGAAGTGTAGGGCTTCATGAGGTAGGTTGTGAGGGAGAAGGCGTCATCCCCCACGATGAAGTAGGGCACATCTTGTGTGTCGTTGGGCAGGGGTTCTGGATCTGGGAAGCCCACGATGAGGTTGCCTTCCAGCTCCTCCTTGAGGTGACTGGCATTGTATACCTGGGCATCTGAAGCTGACCCGTTGCCTGAAGCATCGATGTACATGAACTTGTAGTCAGCATCGACCATGGCGAAGAGGATGATGCTGAAGAAGTCCTTGGAGTTGAAATAAGTGGACCCCGACTTGGCTGGAGATTTGCAGGCCACGTGCTGTGGCTCCAACGGTGTGTGGTAAGTTCCACTTCTGATACCACTGCTCTGCAACTTTGTTCCATCCTTCTTCAGTGGAGGGGTACTGGAGGAGCTCCTCCTTGTATTCTTCGATGATGGCCTGCACCACTTCTCTGACCACAATGCTGATGGTGTTGGATGGCACCCTCCAGCCGTACTGCATGCTCCTGCAGGAGGTCCCTGAGGCCAGGTGGCGCAGAGTGAGTGCCACCTTGAGCCCAGGTTCCAGGCTGGACCATAAGCTGGTGTTTTCCTTGGTCAACCTGGGTGTCAGCCGCTGCACAACTTCGTCAAACATGGCTGGAGGCATCCTCATGAAGTTCTGGAACGCCCGAGTGTCTTCGTTCCTGAGCTCCACCATCAGCTTGTTGTACAGTCCGTCCTCTGCTCTTCTTGTGAACCATCTTCGGATCCAGACTCTTTTTGGGTGGCTCCTTTTCTTCTCGCAGTAGAGTTCACAGAGCCTGCAGATGGCTTCGCACTGTTGCAGAACGATGGTGGCTGCCGAAAGGATATTGTTACAATCCACGGTGGACATGACTGGATGCTGTGGAAGAGGAAGAGCCAGATGAAGGCTGCAGAGGTCTGCACCGCTGGGCTGCTGTTCTGAAAGTGAGATGCAGGTGAGTTGCTCCACCTTTTTATAGGCAGTATAGGTTTTCCGCTAGGCATCCTCTAGGCATCCTCTTGGCATCCTCTAGACATCCTTAATATCCGAGATAGGTCCCCTCTGCGAATGTTTTTTCCGTTTTAAATGCTTTGTTTCCATTCTGCATCCACTAGGCATCCGTTCTGCATCCATTCTGCGTCCGTTCCGCTTCCTCCCTGTGTCCGGGCAGATTCGAGTTGCGCAGATGCGTAGCGGATGCCTAGCGGATATAGCAGATGCGTAACGGATGCGTAACGGATGCCTAGCGGATGTGTAGCGGATGCAGAATGGACGAACTGGATACATTTTCCGCGCAAAAGTTTTGGGCAGCCCAAAACTTTTGGAGCGGATGAAACATCCATAAATGGATGCTGGACGGATAGAGAGGAAGCCAAACAGAGGCAGTGAGTACATCGCGTTTTCGAAAGGATGGCAAGGTTTTTTGTCCGTTTTACATCCTCTTTGCATCCGTTGGTTCAGTGTGACATGGGCTTTAGTTTAATACATGTGCATGCCAACTTCCACACATATTCATAGAAATAAAGTAAGAACAACTCATCTGTTGTTTTATTGAAATCTGGATTCTTAACAGTGTGCAGGCAATGGTCACAAACATTTCTTTTATTATAAATAAAAGAAAACATCAAACAGTAATAATACAGCGTAAGTTAACATTTGTCATAATAAAAATCAGACGAAACTAAGGAAGGAAAAAGACTTGAAAAGTTATGATAGGAACAGAAGAATTGATTGTTTGAAAGCCTTCTGGCTTATTTCATCTTTCAAATGTTGACAAACAACAGATATCATTGCTTCATATCAAACATAATATTTCCTTGATAGCGCTCAAGATCCATGTTTATAATGTCTTGCTAAATTCCAAATATAGCTGCGCAGCCAAAAGGAAGCATATATATAACTAAAACAGCAATCATTCCAAATCATATGAAAATTATAGCTACAATGGGGTAAGGTAGGCCCTATTACATTTGTACTACTTTGTGAAGCATTTCAAAATCAGCTTTCTATGAACCTTCACCAAGTAAAGCAGCCTGTCCCAACTTTAAACAGGCAATATTTTGCCAACCAGTTCCATTCTAGTGAGAAGGGAACACTCTTTGCACTTCCTGTAAGAATAATCATAAGTACAATGGATGAATTCTACAGGAGTTTGAAGCAGAAATAGAAAGCCTGAAATGCATTTGTAAAGTGCTCCTTTCCCTAAATAATAGCACAGAGGCATTGCATAACTGCAGTCTTGGAGTAAAGGCATCCAAGTGAAAAGATGAATGCAGATACATGCAAGCATAAGCAGCTAAATAGAAAAAACCCTTCTTTCTAGCACACACTCTAATGATTTCTATATCTCCTTTTATTAGCATTGCAGAAATAATACAGTGATTAAATCTTTGCTTGCCAGATTTGGAATAAAATTTGACAAGCAAGTTAATACTGGTTGAAAAATAGGCAGAAATAAATAAATATATAAATTCTTGAATAGATAAATTTTCCTTTGTATTTTTTAAAAGATTAAGATCAAGAATTTCAAATTTTTATTAGTCATTGAAGCTAAAATAATTTTACTCACAGATTCAAATAGCCTAAATAATCTATAGACAGTGTGGAGGTTAGGGGTGAAACTTTTTTGAGATGGTCAATCATTGGAAATCCTTGTCCTTATTTTTTTAAAAAAAGACTAAAAACCAAAAAGACCAAAAAAATCAGCATTCAAAAAAACAGAAAAGAAAAAAGAAACAAAAGAAACAAAAAAGAATTTTTCTGCTAGATTTTGGATCAGCAACCTTTGCCACTAAACAAAGAACTTACCTACTAGCCTGTTTCAACAATCAATGTTCGTAAAGAAGGGTAATAAAAAATATCACCTGCCTAATAAGTATTGACCTACAAAACAGTCAGTTAACTTCTGAAGTTAGCCTGAAACAGACTATTCCAATCCATTTCAACTGACATGACCACAAATCTCTGATCTCAACCTACATTCACACTGAGCAAATCCCAGTTGACTGGGACAGAACAAAAATCATTGGCCGTGCTACCACATACTACCCATGCAAATTCATCAAAACCTGTCATTCTACCAATAGATTGATCAATAAACATGTCAATTTGAAGCCAGCTTATGAACCCATAAGGAGCTATATTCATCGAGCGACCAACCAATGATGGCACTTCACCTGGTGACCTTCATATCACATCACCAGCTAGTCACATGGCATGTCACAGAGTATGACCAGCTGATCACACAATCCACCAACCACATGAAATAAATAAAAGTGGAGAAGAACTGAAACAGGATACTTCAAACAAAGTCCCTGAGAATGTCACCAGGCTGGTCAAAATATTTGGAAGTTAAATAACAGGTTAAAAGAACAAACCAATATCAACATTCTAGCTCAATTTGACAGGAGCACTCAAAGCAACCTATTAGTGAAAATTATATTTTAGAAGTGGAGCAGAGAAGCACACTGTAAGATCACTAAAAGTGAATGAGGAATTAATAGAGGATGGCATTGTCTATTTCTAACTTCCAGAAATTCTCTGCTTGTGCCTGGTTAGTACAGTATGTTGTTGAAATGAAGCATAGTTGCATCACACAAACCAAATACTTAGAAATCAATGCAATAATTAAGAAGAAATCAGACCAATATAACAATCAAACCAGAGCAATTCTCTCTCTTTATTTGTGTTTCTAACATATTTATTTATTGAATTTATATGCTGCCTATCTCACTTGTGAAACAACTCCCAGCAACTTAACAAACTGATAAAAAGATAATATAAAATGATCAAAATTAAGAGATTAAATAAAGACTAAAAACGTTAAAATGAACAAAAATAATTGAATTCTGCTTTTTAAGCATCCAACAGTGCATATATTGATCCACAGAATAATTTTGCTTTGTATGTGAAAGATCTGTTCATACATGTCATTAAATTGAATACTTTTCTCCCTAGAATAGGTCCATTTTAATATCTCTGTGTATGTGTGTGTGCATATGCCATATAACTGACAGTTTAATTATATACAAATCTCTTGTGCCTCGACACATTTTCTCATGACTATATAATTGTCTTTCAGGTTTTTCACTGTATATCCGGGCCACTATCACTACAGTTTATTTCTTATGAGAATACCACT
The DNA here is from genome assembly GCA_015471245.1 of Laticauda colubrina. Lineage (NCBI taxonomy): Eukaryota > Metazoa > Chordata > Lepidosauria > Squamata > Elapidae > Laticauda > Laticauda colubrina. Next base: position 37,986,287 of record BLBF01000018.1, on the reverse strand, counting down.
GAATTGTCCAAATTAATTTGTAAAAAAGCTTACAAATCTTTATTATAAATGGCAGTTATTACATTGATGATTATCATTATTAGTTAATAAATTAGTTAATAAATCAAAGCAGTCTAAGCAATTTCTAATCTTTGGAACTGACAATATGAAAAGTACTGTATTTCTGCTCCAATACATTTGCCAAATCTGTTCCAACCTCTTTATTATTCTGAAAACTGTTCAAGAGTATTCTAGATCAGAAACTCACCTATCCACTAACAAGAGCTCTAGTCAGAAGCCTTCTCTCTTTCAGTTTTACATTTTGGGGTCCAAGTAAAGCCACAGCAAAGCCTGGACAGTTCTAGACTTAGATGTCCAAAAACATAAATTACAGAACCATCTTATAGAGGAGATAGGTAGCATAACTATAAACAATAACAATAAACAAATGTAAGATTTCACACTTTCCTTGTTTTAGGTGCTTCTTTGGTTAAATGTAGTGTTTTATATATCTCATGCTTCATAAAATAGCCTTGCACTGGCATGAACTGATACCCTGTCCTCAATGATGATACAACTATTCCAATTAGAATTTCCTTTGCAAATCAGCACATCTTTTTTGATTTTAAATAATTTGCAATACAAAAACCATAAAAGTCACAATATATCATAAAAACAGCATTCGAGAATCTGGCTACACTAATAGCTTAGGGTCAGCACTAAGGTAAAAATCAGGTCTTCAAGGCTGTCTGGAAGGCTAATAGGTTTGGGACTATCTGGATCTTGGGATGGGAGACAGTTCAGGCTTTTGGGCTATTTACTGAATTAAGGTTTTCTACCTACCTCAATCAGCACATATAACAAGACTGAATTTAATGAAAGACCTTGGAAGATTTAATGTTTTAGCTCTAGCAATGGTTAACAGAATCTCTCAGATATGTTCTTCAGGTAGCCAAGCTTGGATTCTTTTTTCTGTTGACTATGATCTAACTTGCTGTACTGAGTTGGTCTTTTCTATTAATTCCCATGCAACACTGTGCTTGTCATTGTATTCCCTACTAGCTGCTGTTGAGATTGACTCATATACAAATATCTCCCCCTGATATGTAGGCTAGCTATGGAGCTCAATGTGTGGCATGTATTTTTCTAAATCCTTTTATCCTTTTTAAAAATAATCTTTCTGGTATTTGGCCATTAAGCCTAAACCAACAAATAATGAACTAACTGATGTTTAATTCTCTGAATAACAAAAATTCATCAATTCTCTTAACCAATTTGAAAAATACATTCCACATTGCACCCACGTTCCCCAAAAGAAAAAAATATTTCCTTAGTATTTATTTGTCTATTATGTTTATGCCTGAGTGTCTAGGTGATGGATAGGTCAGCCTGATATTTGCCATACAAATTGGCCTTCAATGGCAATAAGTACCTTCATTTATGGGGGCAAGATTAGAGTCCCTCACCTATGTCTCTCTCTGGTATTTAATGTGTTAAATTGTAAAAGGAATGTATGGCCCCAGTATCAAAGACAGATGAAGAAAGAGTGCCGGAAAGGGGAAAACTGCAAAGTTACAGAAAATAATTATGAGCCAGGGGTCAACAAATATCTGCAGAAGTATCATCCCGAACAGATTTTGTTTTTCCTGGATAGGACATTTAATTTGAGCTGGGCGGCCCAATTTAACTTTTCATTTTCCCCACGGTTCTTGATAGTCAGTAAGCAAGTGGATACTTACTCTTTTCTCCAGCAATTCTGCATGAAAGTTCCTCTCTCTCATCCTTTCCCTGGGAAGATTTGCCTTCTTGTCTCCTTGCCTCACTGTCTGGTCTGAAAAGATGCTCTTCCAAAGATTCCACTCCTAGGAACATGGCATGGCATCCAGGCTGAAACCTCCAAACTGTTACTTTTCCTTCTTGCAAAAACCTTCCTTCACTCTCCCCACTTCAGGGCTGGGATTCAAATTTTTTAACAACCGGTTCTGTGGGTGTAACTTAGTTAGTGGGTGTGGCCTGTTGGTCATGTTATTGGCTGGGCATGTCCAACTCAATATCACTCACATCGAGGTACGCATCTCCTCGCCTGACCTCTCATGACTGTGGGAATGCTGCAACAGTTGTAAATATGAAAAATGGTCATAAGTCACTTTTTTCAGTGCCATTGTAACTTTGAATGGTCACTCCACACAAGCAAAGTACCAGCAAAGGAGGGGGGGGAAAATCCAGAGAAGTGTAGTCCTGCCAAGAATGTAATAAGGGTTAACGGAGAGGCAGTTTCTGTAAGCAATACCAGAATGTTTCCTTCCTGCCTGGATTAGGCCAGTAATTTCTTCTAACAATTGGTTCTCTGAACTGCTTAGAATGTTAACTGGTTCTAGCGAATAGGTGCGAACTGGTAGAATCCCACCCCTGCCCCACTTATAAGGGTTTCCACCAGATTTTAAGTTACTGGGAAGTTATTAGCTTCAGCCCTGTACCAAGGCAATGAGTAGACAATGTGTCTGTCCTCTGCAGAAAACTTCACCTTGCCGGTAGAAAACCTTCCAGAAACTCACTTTTACTTATCTGTTTTTTCCCCCCTTCCCTTCCTGAGAAATCAGATTGCTGGGTAAAACTCCAAATGATTTATTTGTATACTGCCTGCTTTGAATAGGAGGAAGGAATGGTCAAGAGAGGGGAGGAAGAGGGAGTAAAGTGTGTGAGAGAGACAAATGTAGATTTATATCCTGACCTTGAATAAGCTATCTTCTTTCTGGGTGAATATATTATGGTTTCAAATAAATTAATGTGTCCATTGTATTTCCAATTTTTAAACTGCTTTAGTTTGCCTGACTGGCAAAAGGAAGTGGGAATATTTCTTAAAAAAACGAGTGTTCATTTTTCCCAAGTGTACTTTGAGTTTAATACTGTTATTTAAAATGATGGACATTGATATGAGTTTTGCACAAGCATCTTCTGTACTTGTTATCTTGGTCTTGTGTTTTGGGAAACCATACATTTTAGATTGAACAAATGGGAATTTACACATGCTCAGAAACTATTTATGTTAGGGATTTCCTGTAGATTGCTTTCTTTCTAAACCCATGGACTGAGAAACTTGTGAGTTCCTATAAAACATCTGGGTAGAGATTTATTGTTTAAAACCTGGTTTTCATTTCATTGTGCTGTTGTGGGGATTTCATTTTTAGATTTTTCATTATAGGAGGGAAAGGAATGGATTTTCCTATTGATCATGTGGAGAATTCACCCCTCATTGAGGAAGATCCTCTCTCTTTCGTATAGAGATCTCTGTAGTGACCTGGTAAAAGAAAGGGGGGAGGGGGACAAAAAACAAGGAAAAAAGTCTCCTCTCAGAAAAATCTGTTTCTTCTTGTTTTTTGTCCTCCCCCTTTCTAGCAAGCACAAAGAAATCTTGGTATTCACTGTTTCTCTTTGCAATTCATTTATCTCTTTCCCCAACCTAGATGGGTAGAAGAAGGGGGGGCCTCACCAGCTCCTTGTCTCAAGGTTTTCCTGACTTTCTCTCTTTGAATTATCACAGCAACAAAACTTTTTAAATCCAATTTCTTCTGATGATGTTATTCTGCAGTGAAATGCTTTCCTTTCCATAATTCTTTTCCCTCCCTGTCTTTCTTTTTCTTACTCGGGAAGGGTTGGTGTGTGTGTGTGTGCCTGTGAAAACTCTTATCTAGATGAAGAAATTGAGAGCACGAAGACAAGGAAAAGAGGTCGGGCAAATGGGCCTGTGCTGTTAGACAAAACTTCAAAGTTATAAGCCTGTGTATTTCAAAGAACTTTAAGCATAAGTTGAAAAGATAACTTTTAATTCAAGGAATTGGTGTTTGAATGCATGGTTTAGTTTAAGGTACATTAGTTTAATTCTTAAATATCCCTGAAAAGTTTATGTACATTTACTGTCTGGGTTTTCATGTGTTCTGCGTAGATATAATTTTATTAAAGTTTTGCTGTATGGTAAAGATCCCACCATATCTAGATGTTGCCAATAAATGCAAGCCAAATTCTTTACTATGCTGCTTAGCTAAAACTTGGCACATTTTGCTTTTCTTATTTCAGTAAGGTGTAATTTGTATAAGAAATATGTTTCAGTTTATTTCATTATGGATTTTGAGTTAGCACCACAATGTGAACCAACACATTGCGTTCAACCGAGGACCATCAGGTTGTTTTAGATCTAAAGAAAAAAAATCCGCTTATTAAATCTGTTCATTATTGATAGCCTGCCTACTTTGGATGAGTAGAATATTGTTTTTAGCCAAAAAAGGTTTAGGTCACTTTCCCCAAACTGAAATAGTGAGTCAATCTTCAGTACCAGCTGCAGGTTTTTACTTGAGACCAGATGAATGGCTGGAGAACTATGAAGTACTATGACTGGGTGCTACTAATCTCACAGCTGCTTTGTGGACAACTCTCACTGCGGTAAATGCAAGGGTTGACCTATCTGGATGCATACAGAAAGGCAGCTCTGCTAAGAATCATTTATTGCCCCCCTTAAACTAGCAAATAGTTTAGCAATACGCCTTCCACATACTATGGTGAAGAAAGGCTGGCTGAAATAAAGTTTGGTTAATCCTCCTCCTCTTTCAATTATTTACAATTTTGACAATGACACCCTAGAAGCCTTTGCCCTGCCAAGATGTTTGTTTTGTTTGTATTGTTGTGTTTGTATTTATTGAATTTATCTACAATGTGGTTGGCTTATAATTAAAAATATGGAATTGTCTGTTGAAAATTATTTCCAAAATATTGGTAACCTAATCTTTGCAAGGCAACTGTAGCAACTTTACATTCTTTTTCTCTTTCCCACCTGCATTATTTTCATGGGCTGAAATGGATTGAAAACTAGAACATGGCAATACTTTCCACTGGATAAAGGAGGATAGAATGGGATGCTTTTAATGTGAAGAAGAGTTTCTTAAAACAATCACAGATATTTATTTATGTAATTAACACATTAAATAGCTTCTGTGATAAAAGGGACTTTGTAGACTTAGATGGCTGTGCCCTAATATATCGCTAGTCCAGGAATTAACTTCTAATTTAAAATATTTTATTCACAAAACATAAAGAATAATGACCCCTGGACTAAAATTTTAGAATCAAATTGTATAGGTTATTGTCAATATGAAATCAGATTCTAATGACAGCACTGATTCCATAGTTTCTTCATTTAATGTCATGTTACAAAAACTTATCGCCATAGATTTATTGTAATAAAGGAAATTTTATTTTGCTTTGCAAAGAAAAACTTGTTTTATGTGAACAAATTGTTCAGATATGTTTCCTTCACAAGAAGCTGCAACTGATACCATGTTTCATGCAGTGGTGGGATTCAAATATTTTTGCCACCGGTTCAGTGGGCGTAGCTTGGTGGGTGCACTTTGTGCACATGCACACACTTTGCGTGCATGCACACCAAACATGCATTTAACTTGCCTTCTGCAAGCCTGCACGATCCCGGTCACTTTAGCAGCTGCCGCACTGCACTATTCTGTGCCGCGCAAAGCAGCTGAGATTCAAATTCAGCAGATAAAAGTGAGTATGGGAGCCCAGGAGGGTGGATGGGCCCAACAGCAGAGCAGTGGAGAGGACTGGTTCGGTCTCTGCTGCTCATCACTGCTACCAGCTCATCAGAACTGGGCCAATACCACCACTGGTTTCAAGTCTTATTTTATTGTCTCTCAACTAAAGGTTTTTAAAAGGAGATTGGATAGCCATATGTCTGGAATGTACAGGCTGTCTTAATTGGAAAATTACTTAGAGTTGGCACCAACCGTTATAAGAAAGGAGGAAATTCCAACAAGACTTTTGGATTTGAAATGGTCTCTCTCCAGTTGGTGAACAGCAAATATCTGGGTCTTTTATATTTGAAGAGGGCATTTCCATTTCTCTTAATTATCAGAAACATGGTAGCACATTGGACATTCTAGTGTTAAGTGGTCCAAGGCTTTAGATGTCTATCCAAGTAATTTGAACATGGAGATGGGCTGTACAACTTTTTGAAAACTAGGGTAATATGTTCATGACAGCCTATTCTTAAGCAGCAATTGAAAAGAAGCTTATCAAAACAGCAGTTAATTAGCTAGGATAATTTAGCATTACCTTCCCTAAAAGGACCAAATGGGAAAGACTGTAGCGATGAAGCCATTAAGGCAAACCTCTTCAACATGTTCTTCAGTTCAGTCTTTGTAAACAGTAATGGCTCATCCCCCACATTTCCTACTCGTACCACAACTAACTTCAATGATTTACTACATACTGATTTTACAGAAGATAACATAGAAAAGGCACTATGTTACCTAAAACCATCCCTATCTGTTGGCTTGATGTCTTATGTGCAAACTTCTTAAAAAAGCTCTCCACTGCCATAGCAGAACCCCTAAGCATAATATATGAGATATCATTCAGAACCAGCTCCTTGTTGAACCTATGGTCCTTAGCAACAGTTATCCCTATCTTCAAAAATAGTGCCCCAGCCTGGTTGAAAACTACAGACCAACCTCACTGTGTTGCATCATGTGCAAAGTCATGGAATCAATCATCAACCAATGCATTACCCTTCACCTAGAGTCAAACAACCCACTCTCCAAAAAACAAATTTGGTTTAAAAAAAAAATATCCTGCAATCTGCAACTCCTACACTGCAAAAAAATATGGACTACATTCCTTGACAAGGGTAAAGCAATAGACATCTATGTCACAATTAACATAGACTTCTGCAAAGCTTTCAACTCAGTGGTACACAACAAACTACTGTTGCGGCTGGGCTCTTGAGGCATTTCCGGATCCCTTCATAGATGGATTGCTGCATTCCTGTCAAATAGACAACAAGTAGTGAAGGTGGGAAATGCCCGATCAAACCTTGCACCAGTTGGCAGAAGTGTCCCCCAGGGTAGCATTCTGGGACCCACACTCTTTGTGCTCTATATGGATGGCCTTTGCAGTCACCTTGTGGGTAGCTGCGTCTCTTCACTGATGATGTGGAGCTGTTCAATGCCATCGATGGTACTGCCATCCTTCAAGGCAGCCTCAATTGTGTGTCTGAATTTTCAGACAATTGGCAGCTCTGGGTCTCGATTGGCAGGTGATCAGTCCTACACATTGATGGAAGGATCAGTGTGCCAAATACAATCTAGGCAGATATGACCTCACTGATGACTCTCACTCTGTCAAGGACCTTGGAGTACTCATATCTAACAACCCAGACACAGGAACTCACTGTGACCGCATTGCCAGGAAAGCTTCGGGAGTTGTGGATCTCATCTTAAGAGGCTTATCCTCTGGTGATGTTGGGTTGCTCGCTAGGGTATACGGGGCCTTTGCTGGACCAGTGCTTGAATACGGCTCAGCTGTCTGGAGTTCGCACTGTGTATTGGACATTAATACAATTGAGCATATCCAGAAATATTTCACAAGAAGAGTACCACACTCCTCTGTTCACAACAGAATACCCTATACCACCAGGCATGAGATTTTGAACTTGGACCACCTAGAACTATGCTGCCTACAGTTTGACTTAGGCATAGTTTATAAAATAATCTGCTTTAATGTACTACCAATCCTTCAACTTCAACAATACAAGAGCACACAACAGATATAAACTTAATGTACACCACTCCAAACTTGATTGCAGAAAATACGACTTCAGCAACAGAGTGGTCAATGCCTGGATCACACTACCAGACTCTGTTGTCACATCCCCAAACCCACACTCCTTTTCCCTCAAACTAATCACTATTGAGTTCACCCCATTCCTAAGAGGTATGTAAGGGGCATGCATAAGCACGCAATTATGCTTACTGTCTCTGTCCTATTGTCCCCAATTATTCTTACCCATTTCCTGTATTTATACTTATGTTATTATCTTGTAAGCTATTGATAAATAAAATAAAATAAAAATAAAATAAGTTGATGGTAGGGAGAAGTGCTTCATTTCACTTCCTATAATCTGTAGTCATGGGCATGGTAACAGCACATATTCTAATGTGAGATAAAGAGGCAAAAATCCTTCCTGCCACTAAAGGATTTTTTAAAAAGAAGATGCATAATGTGCAACAATTAAGACTAAAATATTTTTATTGAACTAATTTGCACTGCAATGCCTTTTAGTACTAAGCATGAAAGTCCATGCAGGTTATTTGTGTATTTGTATCGCATATTATAATTTCTCTGATTAATTTTCTTCTCAGTCTGCAACTTTCCCTCTTTTGCTTTGTTCATTGACAGACTGTGACTGTGCTAGTGATGTGGGATCCATTGTATAAGCAGGTGTCCTAGTAGCAATGCAGGTGTTCTCTCACTTTCTGGCATAATCTAGTCCTATGGGAATATATAAAATGCTTCTCCACAGAAAATATTCTCTGTGTCCTTGAAGACAATCTTGAAATTGTGAAATGCTCAATTATGCACTAGCATCTGAAAAGAGTTTGTCCCCTTAAATGCTGATTTGAAGAAGGAATACTATGGATTCACAAAATATTAGTAAAGGCCCTGTAACCCTGGCCGACGGATGCAAAATGTTTGTAAAAAGGACACAGCGGACGAGAAAAATGTTCCATCCGTTGTTATCTGCTCTCAAAAGGGGCAAAAATTTGCATAAACAGAGTGGACAACACGGAAAGGAACGGACGGGGGGAGGACGTAGGGCGGATAGAAAGCGGATGCTCCACGGAAGCCTAGAAGATGGAAGCAGATGAGAGCGGATGACACATCCGCAAGGCTTCCAGGGGACCACAGCAAAGCGGACGCGCAGCGGAAAAGCAGATGCAGAGCGGATGCCGAGCGGATGAAGCGGATGCAGAGCGGAAGCCTAGCGGAAGCCTAGCGGATGACTAGCGTTCACTGCACATGCGGGGAGGATGCATTGCGTCAGCCCCGCAGATATAAAGGGAAGCAGCTCCCACGCAGGTCAACATTCAGAGGAAAGACCTGCTTCCAGACACAGCTCTCAAGCCTGCCTGCCAGCCTGCCTGCCAGCCTGCCTGCCTGCTTGCCTGCCAGCCTGCCTGCCTGCTTGCCTGCCAGCCTGCCTGCCAGCCAGCCAGCAACCCCACAACCATGGGGAAGAAGAGAAAGCCTCAACAATCTGCTGCCAGCCCTGGCAAGAGGGACAGAGCCACCCTCCCACCCCCTGGCCCTCATTCTGCTTCTGCTGGGGCTTCTGCAGCACGGGCTCGCTCTTCTGGAGCTGGGGCTTCTGCTGCTTCTGCTTCTGGAGGAGCTGATGATGCTGCTTATGGCAGTGGTGCTTCTGCTGGTGCTTACTCTGCTGATGCTGCTTCTGGTTGTGGTGCTTCTGCTGGTGCTTACTCTGCTGAAGCTGCTTCTGGCGGTGGTGCTTCTGCTGGTGCTTTCTCTACTGGCGATGCTCCTGATGCTGGTGCTTCTGCTGGTGCTTACTCTGCTGAAGCTGCTCCTGGTTCTGCTGGTCCTGCTGGTGCTCCTGGTCCTGCTGGTGCTCCTGGTCCTGCTGGTCCTGCTGGTGCTGCTGGCGCTGCTGGTGCTTACTCTGCTGCTGCTGATCCTGGTCCTGCTGGTCCTGCTGGTGCTGCTGCTGCTGCTGCTGCTGTTGGTCTTGCTGGTGCTGCTGCTGCTAGTGGTGGTGGTGTGGAGGAGCAGCCCCTACAACCTGGAAGCCCCTCTGATGAGGGCCCATGTGGTCCTGCCAAAGGGAGGAAGAGGCATACGCAAGAACGGGAGAGGAGGCAATACAACATCGAAGAGGAACATGAGGATGAGGTGCTGGAGTGGCTGAGAGAGAATGAGTATCTATGGCGGAAGGGACACAGGCTCTATAGGGACACCAAAAGGAAGCAGGCTGCTTGGAGAGAGAAGGCAGAGAGCCTGGGCTACACTTCGGAGGTGCTCCTCGGCTGGTGGAAGCACATGCACACCTGGTACGGGAAGCTGCACCTGAAAACGTTTGGCCAGGCCGCGGTCAAGCTGATGGACAGAGAGACCTACGTCATGGCCAAATACAGCTTCCTGGAGGGTGAGATCCGCCAACGAGGAGCAGCCCCTCTCACAACCCTCTCTCTCAGGCAGCCTGCTGAGAGCCAGTCCTCTTCCGGCCGAGAGTCAGCTCCTGTCTCCAGGCAGGTATCTGTGGAGTGTGCCACAACGGAGAACCCCCCGACAGCTGTAGTACCCATGACGGAGCGCGTGGAGGACCCCCTGACGCAGTGGGAGAAAGGACATGGCACTTCCACCACAGCTCAACCCGCATCCACCCCCAGCTCCACCTCCACAGAAAGACAGAGAGGCAAACCGGAGAGACAGAGCCACACTGTCCTGCTGGAGATAAGAGACACCATCAGGAGCAGCTGGTACACACCGACTCTTCATCCTCCAACCGCAAGCCCTTCCTCACCTATGTGAACCAGACCCTCATAGTCATGGCGGAACCCCAGTACTAGGTGGTGAAGGACAGGATCACCGATCTGCTTCACAACCCTCCAGACCCAGATGAACCTGCTCCCACCCAGTCCAGGTCTGCTCCTCCACCCCAGGTGATGTCACTCCCATTCCAAGGCTTTCCACAGGCCCTCACCTTGGTTGAGCTACCAGGCTACGGCTACCAGGAGGTCCAGCAGCACAGGCAGCAGCCCTTCCCAGTCCAGGCACAGGTTCATCGGACGCCAATGTTGCCATTGGTTCCACTGATGCCACCGATGCTACCCACGCCACTGATGCCACTGACGCCACCAATGCCACCCATGCCACCGATGCCAGTCCTCACCCAGCTGCAGACCAGACAGCCCCACTACACTGCTCCTTCCTCCACCCCACAGCCAAGCCCGGCCTCAATACATCTGTCATCGGTACTGGGGCTGACCCCCCATGTCATGGAGGAAGGGGTTCTCAACATCACGGGGCTGAGCCAGCTGTCTGAGAGCTTCCTCAACACACCGTCCCCTGTTGCCCTCTCGGGGCCAGGCACCCCAGTGGCGCTTCAGACCAGCACTCCAGTAGCAGCCACCTCCACAGCACCTGGACCCTTCACCCCTGAGACTGGGCACACCTCTGAGTGACCGAGAAGAGTTCCAGAGACTGGGTGGCTACCTGTTGACTTGATTTGGACACTTGACTTGGGTCATTTTTCTTTTACAGCTTGTTATTAATAAAGATTATCTTTGCTTCACACACTTGCTTCATTTATTTTTTTCAATAAAGTCTTGGTGGAAACTTTTAGAAATAGTTTAAGCCTTTGCATGCTTGTGGGATGGGTAAAGAAAGCAGTGGGATGGGCAGGGATACCTTTGGGATGGGTTAAGATAGCAGTGGGATGGGCAGGGATACCTTTGGGATGGGTTAAGATACCTGTGGGATGGGCAGGGATACCTGTGGTATGGGTAATAGCTGTGGGATAGATAAACCTCCAGTGCAAGCATAGTGGGACTGTATGGTCCACCCTCCCAGGTGCCACACCTATGGCCCTTCATTATCAATAATAATGTAATCATTCATCCACACATTTGAACATAAACAGAACTCTTTATTAAATGCCCTGTTCATTGTAGGCCCACCCAACATACATGGCCCAATCTCATCAGTGTGATGAGACAGGCTGAAGGAAGCATCCATTAATCATCTATCATCCTGTCTTGCCACTCCACTGCTCCAGCTGGGGAGTTGCACCAGTATTTCAGGAGGTTACGCTGCTTCTTCCCTTCATGTGAAGCTCTGTTGGGGCCTTGCACATCCTGAGTGTCTATCAGGTTTCGCCCTTGCCTCCATTCCCCAGGCTCCATGTCCCCATTGCCTTGCTGGAGGTCCACGAGCCTGTGGAATGGAGGCAAGGGC
>BLBF01000018.1:37926657-37954488 GCA_015471245.1 Laticauda colubrina | reverse complement strand
AATTTGGGGTTTTTTTTATCAATGGTTAGATGATAAAATACAATAATGGAGCATTAATATTATATATATGAAGAGTTTTTAGGACTGATTTGTTATGATTATATGATAAGTTATAGAATAAAATGTTTGAAGTATTGTTATCTCACAAAGCATGAATGATTAAAAGTATAGTCAGAAAAAGATTTTTTTATTTTATTTTTTTAGTAATATTAGAATATGGATTGACAATATGAGTGGTTATGCAATATAATTGTAATTGACACTATAAAATGAATGCACAAAACTGATGAACCAACCGATACACCGGAAGTATATATGAGAGTAGATGTTTTTAATGTTTCGTATGTTTGTCTGTTTGTAGAAAATTAATAAAAATTTATTAAAAAAAAAAAAAAAAACAATAAGGCATGTGAGTGCTCCCATTCTTAGAACTTTTTTTTGTGGGACAATCAAGGGCATGATTGGTGCACATCCCATTCTTTGTTTCTTTTTCATCTTGCCCATCATCACTGCCTTAAAACGTGGTGGTGCAAGTTTAGATGAATGTGGTGGTACTTGGGGTGATGTCTGAATTGTCCAAATGATGAAGACAGTATCAACAATTCTCGAGAGCAGGATTTACACGGATATGCCATCCAACAAAAAATGCTATTTAGCCAGCAAATTGTGTAATTAGTTATGTTTAAAGTGGAGTGGTGAGGCAGATATCTCATGATGGTACAAGAAGATGGTTTTGATATCTAACAGCACTATTTCTACAAACTATGGGAGGAACATCACACTTTTTTTAATCTCTAAAGGTAATTGCCGCATTTGATATGGGCAGAAAGTCATCATTTAATTGCAAAACCCTTGGAAAAGCAAAGCTTTGGGCATCTCCTCCCATTATCCATCAATAAATATGTTGTACACATCCTATCAATTTCACAAATGAAACTGGGTACTTCTGTAACATTATAAGAATCCTATAAGACTCTACTATGTGGGTGGTATAGGTGCCCTTTTAAAATAGGCTCTGTTAAAGCTAATTTTACTCTCGTTTTCTTGTCAATTTCACAGTACCTATAGGAAAAAGTCCAAAAATTTCCTTTGAAGAATTGCTCAAGTGAAACTGTTCTATCTGCAATTAAACACATCATATTCAAAAGCACATCACAAATGCACAGAGGGAAAATACAGGTTTTTGAGGGAAACTACTAAGAGGAAGCGAATTGCAATGTGTGTCACATTGTGGATGTGAGCCAGTCAGCACACAGTGATAGGAAATAACATTAACGAAGATCTTCTCCAATTTTTCAAAAGGAAAAAAAATCTTATAACCTAATCAGTAAGCTAGTTAACATAATATGCTTTGAAGTTAACACTTCCTACTCTGCAATAACACTAAATTTGTGCCAGGCAAAATATTGCCTTTGTTGCCCTCATCTCTGGAATTCTACTTCAATATTAGTATATCATTAATTCTTTCTCAAGGAAATTAGAAATCCATTTAACTGTTCTTATAGTTTTTTCCTTAAAATAGATTTAATTTAATGTTATGTTAGTGGGGTTTTCTCTTGTTTTTAACTTTATAGTGTTCACATATTTATTGACTGATACACACACTAACGTAAAGACAGCATTTATTCTGAACCTGCACTCAAAAACTCAGTAGGAATAAAAAGTGGTGGGTGGGTTACTTAAAGGATGAAATAATTTCCATTTACAAGTTACCTAATGGCATTACACATTTCTAATTAGACACAGGTTCAAGTGATACTGTTATTGGTTTATGCTTCAGGGCATGAACAACCTTGAATTAACAGAATAAACTTATTATAAATTGGTAATTAAAGGTAATTATAAAGTAGGCACAAGAAATCAAGTGATGCAATTGGCTAATAAGAGAATACAGAAGGTTGAAATTAATATTGTCCAATCTAATTTTAGGTCTCTTGAAACAAAATTAATGTATATATAGTGTATTTAAAGACATTTTCCAGGAAAATATTGTAATTGCAAGAAGACATTATGAGAGCATTCATGGACAGTTGCATTGATGGTAATATTAATTCATGCTCGCTATGAGACTATGCTACTAGACAGAAATTACTTTAATTGGGTTCTTACTCTAGCATATTTGGAGTTTAATTACTTTTGCTTTACATGCTGCAGTTTGGCTAGAAAGCTACAAATTAAGCACATCAAGAAACATATTTGATTCTTGTCCATAGTTTACGAAGAAAGGGAATGCAAATGATGATGGCTCTCTTAGTGTTATTGGAAGAGGGCTGCAAAACTCCACATAGTCATTAGATAGGGACAAAGGGTTTCCTCCTCCGAGGCCATCTAGGATTCATTCATAGTTTTGAAGGCCAGTCTGGTAACCCTAAACTGACCTGCATGTTTTATAGCTAGGTAGGAGCATGAACCTTTGAATCAATCAATGATAGCTACAGAAGCACAATAGCTCTCGGATGTCATTATGCAAATAAGAGATGGAATCAGTTCATTTTATGACAATCTTCCCATTCTGTCACTCTCCATAATTCCCAGCCAACACAGACAAATTGGAGAATACAGGTAACTAATGGAATAGCCTCAAAACATATATACTTTAAAATATAAATAAGTTATGTGGGAACTTTGGGTTGCATCCAGATTACATTGAAGTTCTTTCCCTTTATGAACAATTGATTTCAGCAACTTTGGCTTCAGTCCTAAACAAAAATTATCTGGGAATTAATGCCATTGAGATACTTCTGAATGTTCATGCTACAGTGTTAATCTATAGATAATTTTCAAAACCTAAAAAAAATGTATCAAAATGAAAAAGTAATGAGTATTGTTCTCTAAATAAAATTTTAAGGTGGTGGTGCAGCTCTTCAACAGGAAAAAGACTTGAGGGGAGCGGTGCTTGAGAATGTAGGTCAGAGCATTAATATAAATTTGATCACTTCCTTTTTATTCTTCAACATTCCCTGTAATAAATCAACTCCCCTCCTCACCCCTAGCCCCCCCCCCCCACATTTCACCCCTTTCGTCCTGATTTCAGATCACCAAATGTAAATCTGTGACAAGGGTATCTATATATAATATTAATGGGCCTGAGAAGGATTGGTGTGAAATGTGAATGCTTGCCAAATAAGGAGCGATCAGAGCCGAGCTGTTCATTCTCTGTAGCATGCGCTACATCATCTGCAGGACAAATGTAACATCATTAGGCAAAAAACTCAGCTATTCTGCACGGAAATGGCTAAGCTGGAGGTACCAATCAATCTAGCCAAGCCAGGTCCCCTCTGATACTGTCACAGGCAACAGACAAAACAGATTGCCACCTTGATCACAGAGCTATTCAAAGCAAAGCAAAAACAACCTGACTCTTATCTACTAGATGCCTGAGTAACTAGTAGTTGCATTCACACAATATATTTAGCCAGACCAAAAAACTTACATGCTTTGTTCTAAAAAAAGGCATACCCTCTTCAGAGGCAGCTCCAGTAGATGTGTTGTCCAAACCTGTCAATATTTATTCTGAGGTGAGTTGGTTTTCTTAAAAGTTTTAATTATACATCTTTAAAATCTCAATAGATGCAACTTCTGAAGGCTGGTAGCAATGGTGGCATTGCTGAGATTGGGAATCTACTGAGGTTTATGCCCCAGCAGTGGAGAATCCATTCTGAACTTTGGAACATTATTGCCCCACTCCAAACTCCTGCACAAGCAAGAAACTCTACACTATTCCAGACAAGTGACTGTCCAGTCTCTTCTTAAAAGCTTCTAGTGATAGAGCATCCACAATTTCTGAAGGCAAGCCGTTCCACTGGCTAATTGTTCTTATTGTCAGGAAATTTCTCCTTAGTTCTACTGTAGAACTTTAGTTTCCATCCATTGTTTCTTATCTTGTCTTCTGGGACTTTGGAAAATAGGTTTACCCTCCTCTTCTTTGTGGCAGCCCTTCAAATATTATATCATGTTATCCCTAGTCCTTATTTTCACTAGATCAGACAAACCCAGTTCCTGCAACTGTTCTTCATTTGTTTTAGCCTCCAGTCTCCTAATCATTTTTGCTGTTCTTTTCTGCATTCTTTCCAGAGTTTCTACATCTTTTTTATAATATGGAAATCAAAACTGGATGTATTCTAAATGTGATCTTACTAAGGCATTATAAAGCAATGCTAATATATCACGTGTTCTTGATTCTATCCCTCTTTTAATGTAACCTAGGATGTCTTTGGCTTTTTTGGCTGCTTCCGCAATTAGAGCTGCTGTCTCCTATTTAAATGATTGTCCGGTAGGACTCCAAGATCCCTCTCTAGTTATTGCTATTGAGCCAAGTTTCATATAATCCATGCCTGTCCATTTGATTTTTCGTGCCTAAGTGTAACCTTACCCTTCTCTACATTAAATTTCATTTTGATAGATAGGGCCCAGTGTTCAAGTCTTAACCTCCTATTTGTTCATTTGAGTGAGAGATGGCAAGTAAATAGCACCTGCAAGAGTAGCATGATAGAGGGAGATACCCACCTGGACAGATGGCCAGAGAAAGGCCTACCAAGGTCTCAATTTTGCAACCTTACTTCTACTAAGCAAACAAAAATTGAAAGGAGGTAACAGAAAACTATCATTGGATGACTCCAATGATGTCTTCCCTATTTTGTTGGCTTCAAATGGTACTATTTGTCATGCCATGCCCACCTCTGATTTATAGAAGTCTTTTTGAAAGTGTTCACACTCACACAGATCAAATTATTTAGTACATCAACCATTCCTGATTTATGTAACTTGACATTACATACTTTATTAGATTTTATTTGGATGAATAGTAATCTATTCTGGAACTATGCATCTCAAGGTTGCCATCTCCTAAAAGATTTGTTTCCCATTGCTCGGAATAGGATTTTTAATCATAAGCCATGCATATGGGTCAGTTTGTACTGGTATATGTGGATTTCTTGAAAGTAAGTATCTCATTAAATCTCTGGGCATAAAAGATGCACTGAAATCTGAAGTTGGTAAACCTGGGATAGTGAGATTTATTCTGAGACCCAAATAAAAGTTAAAGTTGTTACTGAGTAATAATCAAATGTTACACAATTATTATTTGAGAAAGTTGCATAAGATATTATAGATTTCTATGGAGCTTTTATACCAGTGGGAATAGAAATTATTTAATCCTTAACAAAAGATGGGAAAGAAATGCAAATGTGAAAAGTACTTTTAACTCTATTAAAATTACTAGAATTATCTAAATGGCTAAAGCAGGAATAAGTAATTCAGTTCCATTCACAACTTTTTGGATTTCCAACCCTTCCAGCCTCAACCAACATGTCCACTGGAAAGATTTCAAAAGCTGTTGTTCCAATAGAATTAGAAGATATCAGATTTATTATATCTGAGATAGTGGGTTACAAGAGGATCTAGTAAGCACACACAAAGAGGATTGTCCCCAATTTATGTCCATAGCAGAGAAACAAAATCAATAGGAGAATTTTTATAGCTGAGGGTTGAACTGTGGAGTTTCTAAATATCATCACTATTAATGTTACCTAGTCAGATAGGGTAACATCTGCAAACAAACAACCAAACCTAGAGAAGATCAAGAACTCCCCAGAAATGAAATCTGCAAGATTCCAGATAAGCACTAAATCATATGGATTGTAACATCTAATTATGCAATACAATTTAACAAAGTGCTGTATACAATGTTAACAGCAACACGTGTATGTTTTCTCCAAGATCTACTTTTAGCTACCACCTGGGGTTAAATTAGTATAGTTTATTTCTGGATTTCTCTTCAAGGTCATAGAGGCAGAAGCCCAGTTCATTGTTTGCAAGACTAATAAATCTTTCCAAAGGTCAGCCTGAACAGTCATTATCAGCCAACCAGTTTTAATTGTGCTTTTAATATATAAACCATTTGGAAGAATACAAAAAACATTATGTGAGTGCAGTTTCTGAGTTCAATTTTCTTCCCTTTCTTTGAAAAAAAAAAAGATGGAGTCAGTTTATTAATAGTTTAAATAAAGGAAATCAATGGATGCATTAAAGGTATTTGTTTTTAAAAGCTTCCTTGCTTCTAAGAAATATTAACGACAATTAACAGACAAAAAAAATCTCCAGCCATGCTTTTCATTATATCAGTTGTTTTATTTGCAGAACTCAGCATCATGAAAATTGCTTTCCTGTACTTTTACTGTATTCTTGCATAAGCTAGTGAAAAGATAGTTAGGTCTGAAAAACAGTATTTGAATCATCTTTGTTTATGGAGCTCAGTCGTTCATCTGGTTAGGATGCTGGGCTGACGATCGGCATACTCGCATTTGAGACCAAGTTGCTGCCATGGGACTGGATGAGCTCCCTTCACTCTCTCCAACTTGGGCCAACTCAGTAGTTTGAAAGCAGGCAACTGCACACAGATAGATGGATACTGTTCTGACCCAGGCTTAACAGAATAACAAAACAGACTCCTTGTCCCCAAAAAAACCCCTTTTTTATTTGGTTAATGTGAATTCCTGACATTCACACCAGTGCTGGGATTCAATTTTTTTTTTACTACTGGTTCTGTGGGCATGGCTTGGTGGGTGTGGCAAGGGAAGGATACTGTAAAATTTCAGAGGTGATATTTGCCGGTTCTCTGAACTCAAAATTTCCGCTACCAGTTCTTCAGAACTGGTCAGAACCTGCTGAATACCACCGCTGATTCACACCCAGAAAAGTTCTGGCAATAAGCCTTCCAAGGTTTAATTGCACAAACAGAACCTATCAGTCCTTGGATAGTTGCCAGGCTGAGAGCTTCCAGTCACAATGTTATGGCAAAGAGTCTCTGTGAAGCATGAACTCATATAAACAAATCTTCATAATAATTAAGCAAATTGTCTCCTGCAAACATCCCTCCCCTTTTGTTCTTATTTATTCCTTATGGGAGGGGCCATTCAGCATCCATTTGTGCCTTTTCTCAGTGGCGACCCCTGTTCCTTAGTTGTTCCCTACTCCTGACAGCTCTGCATATGCGTGCAGCTGGAACAGGCTTCAGCTGTTCCTCTTCCCCACTTACCTCTGACTCCAAAGGCAGCTGATAAATGTTGGACAGCCCTGGCCCCCTCTCTGCCTCTGATGCAGAGCACCCATCAGAGCCTTCCCCAGACTCCAGGACTGGCCCAAGTTCCTCCCCAACCTCCTCACTGTCTGAATCTGTCACCAGCTCCACTGGCAGCTGGCGAGCCACAAAAGGTACCACTTTGCTGTGCAGCTTAATGGGGACATGTAAAGAGCCCCTAACTGAGTGTTTCTAGGGGAACAGTAATGTCACCATTCAATCCGTTCCACCTGGAAGCACTATAGTGCTCTTGCCAAAAATTTAAGTATATATATTTCTATGTTTCTCTTGTGGTTACATGGTAAAGTTGATCCTGAATAAATGCTGTCTCTCTCTTTTATCCTCACAAAGAAGTGAAGATGTTGCCTTTATGAACAAAGCATGGTTCTATGTTTAATTCCAACATGAGAAACTATACTGTTCTAAAATGTATTAATAACTAGTGTTTCCACTCTCCTGAATGTGAATTTATTGATTTTATTTTTATCTAAAATATTTTAAAAAGAGATGTCAACAACAGGTGTGTGTGTGTGTTATCATTCCTCTAAGTAGCAAGAACTCTTGCACCACATCCATTTACTCCCTCCAATTTGTGTTAATTTTGAAACAATTTTGACATCATATAGCAGCTGAGAAAAAAACTGATTCACTTATGGGGCAAGTTTGGATCCCTTAGCCTGCCCTTCTACTTTAAAAGATTTTAAAGTGCCCTAAAATGCAGAAAAAATTATTTCAAGAAAAAGGGGCAATAGAATATTACTTTTAGAGCTTAATATCATTTTAGATGGCTCTCTTGGTCATAAAAGACAACTGACCGTAACAGAGGAAGGCATTCTGGCATCTTCCAAGCATGGGTATTGACAGGAAGTGGGCAGCAAAGGAGCAGGATCCAAAACCGTGCAAGTCAATGGGGTTCACTAATCCTAAACATTTTAAGACAAATGTCTGAAAAATATGAAACTGAAGCCCTTTCCTTATCTGCATGAAACCACAGCACAAGCATGTCCTTGTAATTTTACTTTCCTCTCATCTCCAGTTCATAAGTGAGGCAAAATCATTCTTAGCAACAGAGTGTTAAAGTAGCATTTTGTCCTTAAGCTGACAGCATCCAATGATACTTGTTCTGTATGCAAATTGGGTTACTCCAAAACATGCAAATCTGATTGGTCAGCTAAAGTAAGCATTGGATTGGTTCACTAAGAACCAATCCAAATAAAGTAAAAAAGGCGGCAAATTCGATCAGCTGCCATTGGTTACAAGCCGGCAGGCTAGCCTGTACAAAAGGCTGCTGCTAAGTCCGCCAACCGTTCCGTTTTACTGACTCCTGTAAATAAAGACTTTTATTTGTTGGAACCCGGTCTACCTTGTGTTTTTCCGAACAAAACACTGGCGACGAAGGTGGGATGAAAGTTAAAGTCATTGTAGAAATCGAAGGGAAGCCCTGCAAAATGGAAGTAGACTCGGGGTCCTTTCTCTCTATGGTATCGTGGGACACAATAAAACAGCTATTCCCAGATATCAAAACCAAAGAACTAAAGAAGCAGCACCTAACTCTCAAGGAATACCAGGGAAACCAAATCCCTGTAGTCGGCATGGGACATTTCCGAGTTACCTACAAAGAACACGTCAAAGTGCTACCGCTGACCATAGTCGACAGAGACAGACCAAGTCTCCTGGGCATCGAATGGTTCGCACCATTGGGCATCGGGATGACCGGGATCGATCGAGTGACTGCAACCGGCTGGGAAGAAGACCTCATCCGGGAATTCCAGGACGTTTTTGACGGCTCACTTGGCAAGTATCGGGGAAATCCCATTTCTTTCAGTTTAAACCCCCAAATAGCCCCACGAAGAATAAAAGCCAGACAAGTTCCTTTTGCACTAAAGGCAAAAATAGAGGAACAGCTAGACAAATTAATAGCCCAAGGGGTATTAGAACCTGTGGACCATGCCATGTGGGAAACACCTATAGTCACACCTATCAAACCCGACGGGTTCATTAGAATCTGTGGTAACTATAAGGCTACCCTGAACCACGCATTACAACCAAGCGCATATCCAGTGCCAGTAGTCCAGCATTTGCTTCACTCCCTGGGAAAAGGAAAGGTTTTTGCTAAACTCGACCTAGCACAAGCCTACCAACAACTCCCAGTGGACCCAGAAACTGTGGAAGCACAGACTATAGTTACCCATAAGGGCGCATTCAACTGCCACCGACTGCAATTTGGAGTAAGTGTAGCCCCAGGCGTTTTCCAGAGTCTAATGGAACGCCTCCTAAATGGCATACAAGGAGTCGTACCATACTTCGATGACGTCCTGATCTCAGCCAAAGATGAAACCCAATTAAAAAAAAGACTCAAAGAAGTACTAACTAAGTTTAGAGAATCTGGCCTCAAGGTGAAAAGAGAAAAGTGTTGCCTAGTTAAGAATAGCGTCGAATTCCTGGGCTATTTAATAGACGGAGAGGGTATACACCCTAC
The DNA here is from genome assembly GCA_015471245.1 of Laticauda colubrina. NCBI lineage: Eukaryota > Metazoa > Chordata > Lepidosauria > Squamata > Elapidae > Laticauda > Laticauda colubrina. Next base: position 37,944,931 of record BLBF01000018.1, on the reverse strand, counting down.
AGACAAGAAAATTAAAGCTATCAATGAAGCACCAGAACCAAGAAACAAAGCAGAACTACAAGCATTTCTTGGACTGATAAATTTTTATAATGTATTCCTACTGAATAAAGCCACAATAGCAGAACCGTTGCACCGTCTATTGGACAAGAAAGCAATTTGGACTTGGGGTTATAGAGAGAAGAATTCCTTCCAGAAAATTAAAAAATTGCTAACATCAACAAACGTTCTCATTCAATTTAGCGACACACTGCCATTGAGGGTGACCTGCGACGCTTCGCCATTTGGAGTCGGTGCCATCCTGAGCCACCAACTGCCTGATGGCAGAGAGGCACCCGTCGCCTACTACTCAAGGACCTTGTCTAAGACCGAGAGGAATTACAGCCAACTCGACAGAGAAGCTCTAGCAATTGTCGCTGGAGTGAAACGCTTCCACGAGTACCTCTACGGGCGGACTTTTCAAATTATAACAGACCACAAACCACTAATGGGAATTTTGGCAGGAAACAAGCCAACACCAAATATCCTTTCTCCAAGAATGACTAGATGGTCAGAGTTCCTAGCAGCCTATTCCTACACTCTGACACATCGACCAGGGAAACAAATTTCCCATGCGGACGCTTTGAGCAGAGCACCCTTACCAGAAACCGAGGAAGACCTGGCACCAGCGATGAAAGCATTACAAATAGAGACTTGCCCCGATCTACCCATATCTGCTTATGATGTCGCCAGAGCCACCGCGAAAGATTCAGTGACTTCCCGCATCCTCAGCTGGGTAGGTAAAGGCTGGCCGGAAAATAAAAAAACTGAAAACTTTAAACCTTTCTGGACCAGACAGACTGAACTTTTGATTCAAAAAGGGTGTTTATTGTGGGGTGATCGGGTAGTCATTCCTAACAAACTACAACCCAGGGTACTTGGGATGTTACATGAAGGGCACCCGGGAATTGTGAAATTGAAAAGCCTTGCAAGAAGTTATGTTTGGTGGCCCGGTATTGATAAGGACATAGAATATTGGGTAAGCTCGTGCAACAAGTGCCTGTACATTTTTTTTACTGGTTATGTTGGAGAAAAGCTAGGAACTAGTGGTGTGGTGGGATCAGAGAGCATTTATTGGCTGTTTCAGCAGACCTCCATCCTCTTCTTTCATCCCCAGTCATACTTGTCTACCACAATATTCCTCTTTTCTCTTCAAATTGCTGAACTGTATGTGTATCATCCATTCTGGTACTTGAAATAACCTAACAGCTAAATAGCACACAGGCTGACCAGTATGTGAGTTATACATGTTAGAAAGAGTAGATAGCTGTGAGGAAGCATAAATTCTCTTAACTCTTAAACTTTAGCATAAAATTAATCCTGATGTAGAAAACATAAACATTGCATAAACATTAGTATGTTTAAACCTTCATTTAAACACAATGGCCTTGATTATTGTGCTGTGTTATCTTTTTTGATGTACACATGCTGAATGACAAAACTTTTTAAAATACCTCAATTTAGAAGCATTTATACCTACATGTTTAAATGTTTGCAGCCCTAGAGAATTGTTCCTAGCCACTGTGGTGTACTGTGCATAGAATTATGCTATGAATAGTTCTATTTATTAAGGAATTAATAATACCTCTAGATGCAAAATAGATTCCCAAAATATAAGGAATTCTCCTTTATTAGTGACATTTTCCCTAGAAAAGAGAATCCAGGGAAATTCACTTTCAATGTATCTTTGAAATATAATATTGTTTTATTATCTTTGTAAATGAAATTTCTGAACTGTTACAGGTGAAATTCCAAGTTGTACCTAGATAACTACAGCTATTTAATCATACTAGCCCTTGAAAATAAATCCTACATTATGTATAGAGCTTGCCTTATCGCTTACAGTAGCTTCAAGAGGAGATAATAAATCTAATTGATTCTCCTATGTGTTATCTTAATGCCAGAATGTCCAACACAAAACTGTACAGTGATATTGAAATGACCACAACACAAAGTCAACAGGATGTCAAGAAAAAAAAACAGAACAATATTCTTAATTCTGAAAAACTGTTATTGATAATCAATTGAAATGCAGCCATCATTGAAGAACTGTCCAATTTTCAATTGCAGTATAAGTTGGGAAACAATTTGAAAATAATGGCTCATTCAAAGAATGGTGGGTTGCTGGGTGCTTTTTTTTCAAAGCAGTCAATATGGATTTCATCTGAAGGACAAATAAGATTTTGGCAGCCTTTGTGCTTTAGACATTATCTATAGTATGTGCCAAAGTGGTCCAGCTTCTATTAGCATGTGAAATGCTTTGTGTGTGACTTGTTGAAACTATTTATTGGGATATCTGTCACTTAAGTGTTTACAAAAAGTGTATTGTAACATATCTACCAACATTATAGATAGTTTACTTTTTTTAGTTACCAAGTCACTTATGTTTTGCAGTGAAAATGAAATAGATTCCTGACAAACCTAGCAGACAACTTTGTCTCCCAAAAGGTAGAGAAGGAAACTAGAGGTTCAAATACTGGATCATGTAATTCTCACTAACAGAGATGAAATTATAGAAGAGGTTGAATTTACAGGAACCTTGAGAGGGGGAGTGCCATGCAATATTGGAATTCAACATAAGCAAGCATGAGAGATAGGGGAAAAAATCAAACTAGCATCTTGGACTTCAAGAGACCTGATTTCAATAAACTTAGAGAGAACTTGGGAAGGATTTCACGAATGAAATTTCTGAATGGGAAAACAACTCAATAAAGCTTGGGAAATTTTGAAAAGTTAGATTATAAAAGATCAGTCTAGCACAATACCAACAAAGAAGAAAAATAAAAGAGGAAAAAATAAGTCTAGGAAACTACAGATCTACTGTATCAGCCTGACATTAATACTTAGGCAAATTCTGGAAAAGATAATCACATTACAAATCTGCAAACACCTAGAGGCAAGCAGAGTCATAACCAGAAACTAACATGGGTTTGTCAAAACTGATCATGACAGACAAATCTTGCATTCTTTGACAATGTGAAAAAAATATGGACCAGTGAAATTCAATGAATATAATTTACTTGGACTTCAGTAAGGCATTTGATAAAGATACTTAGGGGACTGGAGGCTAAAACATATGAAGAACAGTTCAGGAATTGATACTACTAATTTAATGAAAAATAGAACAATTAGGGCTGACATGATAGCAGTGTTCCAATATCTAAGGGGGGCCACAAAGAAGAGGGAATCAATCTATTCTCCACAGCATTTGAAGGCAGAAGAAGAATCAATGGATGGAAATTAATCAAGGAGAGAAGCAACCTAAGTAGAAATTTCCTGACAGTTAGAACAATTAGTCAGTGGAATGATTTGCCTCCAGAAGTTGTAAATGCTCCAACATTGGATGTTTTTAAGATGAGATTGGACAACTATTTGTCTGAACTGGTATATGGTTTCCTGCTTGAGCAAGGCTTGGATTAGAAGATCTGCCTTCTGTTTTGTTATTTTACTATTCTTTGCCTCATAATGCTTTTTAATATAAGGATAGATTGCATAGTATCTTGGTTAAAACAATGTCAGGTTACAATTCACTTCTGCAAAAATGCAATATACTATTCTACTGAAATGTATGTTCTTCTGTTTCATAGAATGTTTCACTCATATTAAGCCTGATTATGTGTTGAATCTGGAAAGTAAGGTCTGGGCTTGGGGAAAAACTTTGAAAAGTTATATTCTGCAAATATTACTGGATGGACATTTGCATTTATTTGAGAGTACATAAAAAGGTAAAGTAATAGGTTAAGAGGAGAGGTAATATGAAATCATCCAAGTCTCAGCAGGACTGATCTTATTGGGACTCCGAAGCTAAGGAACATCAGACCTGGCTAATACTTAGACAGGAGACTCCCAAGAACGATAGGGCTCCAGGCTAAACAAGGAAGTTAAACAATGCCCTGGAAAAAGGCCATAGAAAATACCATCTGCTCTGCTGCCAAACAAGCTGCCTGGATATATCACCAAGAATAAGGTTTCAGCAGTATGGAAGTGATGGAGGCACAGATCACTCTACTGCTTTGTTAGCTATACTGATAAGCAGATGGCATCTGTATACAATTCCAGATGCTGGTTATCACATTCAAAACTCTTGACTGTATAGTTATTTGAGAGACTCCTCCCAGAGATTAGTGTAACTCTCACCCTTAAGGCTTCAAGAAACTATTAAAGACCTGATTGTTCTTTTGCCTGTTTTGCTTTGCTTTATCTTGGTCTTATATTGAACACTGTGCTTTTCCAGTCACCTGTATTTTTATATGCTTTTAAAGTATAGATATGTTGCTTCTTAGTTGTAAACCACTAGTTGGAAATCAGATGGTCTGACCCAGTTAAATAAATAAATTAAAACAGACAAACTGTTTGCAAACTTTCAGCTCAAACCTACGGACACCACACTTTTGCCCATGGAAGATGCTGTTTGGATTATGTAAAGGTTGACATTAAGCCAATGAGTTGGAAATTCCTCGTGGTTAGCTAAATAGCATTTTACTAACCAGGAACTTAAATCAGATACTTAAATCAGATCTAAATGATATTTAGTTATGGTACCCTGTTTTGGTTTAATAGTAACAGTGATAACATTGCTGGAGATTCTAATTTGTTTCACATTGTAAAGCCCCTGTCACACAGCACCAATGGATGGAAAGAGGAGGTAAAACAGAGAGAAACACTTGCCATCCATTGGTTAATCCCATGTCACACTGCCCAAAAGATGCAAAAAGGACATAGCGGACGAGCAAAATGTTCCATCCGTTGTTATCCGCTCTCAAAAGGGGCTAAAATTTGCATAACCGGAGCGGATAACACGGATGTGGGGAGGACGCAGGGCGGATGCAAAGCAGATGCGGAACGGAAGCCTAGCGTATGGAAGCGGATGGGAGTGGATGGCACATCCATGGGGCTTCTGGGGGGGCTCAGCAAAGCAGACGCAGAACGGATGCAGCGGATGCAGAACGGACACTGAGCGGATGAAGCGGATGCACAGCGGAAGCCGAGCGGATGCCTGGCGTTAATTGCACATGCGGGGAGGATGCATTGCGTCAGCCCCATGGATATAACGGAAGCAGCTCAGAAGCAGGTCGCCATTCAGAGGAAAGACCTGCTGCCGGACGGATTGGCTGCCTTGCCTGCCCTGCCTGCATGTCTGCCTGCCAGCCTTGCTGCCAGCCTTGCTGCCAGCCTCCCTGCCAGCCTCCCTGCCAGCCTTGCTACCAGCCTCCCTGCCAGCCTCCCTGCCAGCCTTGCTGCCAGCCAGTCTGGCTTCCAGCCTTGCTGCCCACCTTCCCGCCAGCCTTGGTTCATGTCTGCCTGCCAGCCCTAGTGCCTGCCTGCCTGCCAGCCTTCCTGCCAGCCTTGGTGCCTGCCTCCCGGCCAGCCTTCCTACCAGGCTTGGTTCCTGCCAGCCAGCAACCCCACAACCATGAGGAAGCACAGCAAGCCTCAGCCATCTGCTGCCAGCCCTTGCAAGAGGGACAGGGCTACCATCCCGCCCCCTGGCCCTCACTCTGGTTCTGCTGGGGCTTCTGCAGCACGGGCTCGCTCTTCTGGGGCTGGGGCTTCTTCTGCTTCTGCTTCTGGAGGAGCTGATGACAAGCACTCCAGCACCAGCCACCTCCACAGCACCTGCACCCTTCACCCCTGAGACTGAGCGACCAAGAGGAGTGCCAGAGACTCATTTTTGTTTTATTGCTTGTTGTTAATAAAGTCTAGTTTTGATTCACACACTTGCTTCATTTCTTTTTTTTAATAAAGTCTTGCTGGAAACTTTTAGAAATGGTTTAAGCCTTTGCATGCTTGTGGGATGGGTTAAGATAGCAGTGGGATGGGTTGAGATAGCAGTGGGATGGGCAGGGATACCTTTGGGATGGGTAATAGCTGTGGGATAGATAAACCTCCAGTGCAAGCATAGTGGGACTGTATGGTCCACCCTCCCAGGTGCCACACCTATGGCCCTTTATTATCAATAATAATGTAATAATTATCCACACATGTCAACATAAACACAACTCTTTATTAAATGTCCTGTTCATTGTAGGCCAACCAAACATACATGGCCCAATCTCATCCGTGTGATGAGACAGGCTGAAGGAAGCATCCATTAATCATCTACCATCCTGTCTTGCCACTCCACTGCTCCAGCTGGGGAGTTGCACCATTGTCTCAGGAGGTTGCACTGCTTCTTCGCTTCATTTGAGGCTCTGTTGGGGCCTTGCACATCCTCAGTGTCTATCAGGTTTCTCCCTTGCCTCCATTCCCCAGGCTCCATGTCCCCATTGCCTTGCTGGAGGTCCACGAGCCTGTTCTGCAAGACTGGGTAGCGGGTGCGCATGAGATTGTGCAGGATGCAGCAAGCTTCCATGATCCTCCTTATGGTCTCTGGGCAATGCTGCATGGTGGTGAGAAGTACCTGGAACCTGTTGGCCAGGATGCCAAAGGTGTTCTCCACCACCCGCCTTGCCCTGGACAGCCTGTAGTGGAAGATCCTCTCTTCACGGGGGAGGAATCTGGAGGTGTAGGGCTTCATGAGGTAGGTTGTGAGGGAGAAGGCGTCATCCCCCACGATGAAGTAGGGCACATCTTGTGTGTCGTTGGGCAGGTGTTCTGGATCTGGGAAGCCCACATGGCTGGAGGCATCCTCATGAAGTTCTGGAATGCACGAGTGTCTTCGTTCCTGAGCTCCACCATCAGCTTGTTGTACAGTCCGTCCTCTGCTCTTCTAGTGAACCATCTTCGGATCCAGACTCTTTTTGGGTGGCTCCTTTTCTTCTCGCAGTAGAGTTCACAGAGCCTGCAGATGGCTTCGCACTGTTGCAGAACGATGGTGGCTGCCAAAAGGACTTTGTTGCAATCCACGGTGGACATGACTGGATGCTGTGGAAGAAGAAGAGCCAGATGAAGGCTGCAGAGGTCTGCACCGCTGGGCTGCTGTTCTGAAAGTGAGATGCAGGCGAGTTGCTCCCCCTTTTTATAGGCAGTATAGGTTTTCCGCTAGGCATCTTCTCGGCATCCTCTAGGCATCCTCTAGACATACTTAATATCCGAGATAGGTCCCCTCTGCGAATGTTTTTTCCATTTTAAATGCTTTGTTTCCCTTCTGCATCTGCTAGGCATCCGTTCTGCATCCATTCTGCATCCGTTCCGCTTCCTCCCTGCGTCCGGGCGGATGGAGTTCTGCGGATGCATAGCAGACGCCTAGCGGATATAGCGGATGCATAACGGATGCATAACGGATGCCTAGCGGATTCGTAGCGGATGCAGAACGGACAAACTGGATACATTTTCCGCGCAAAAGTTTTGGGCAGCCCAAAACTTTTGGAGCGGATGAAACGTCCATAAACGGATGCTGGACGGATAGAGAGGAAGCCAAACGGAGGCAGTGAGTACATTGCGTTTTCGAACGGATGGCAAGGTTTTTTGTCCGTTTTACATCCTGAATCATGAGCCTGTTGTAGTATTTGGCCCCTCAGCACCTGTGGCACATACAACTTGGCCCCCACCCAAGCCAAACCATCTCTAACTGTATAGTCACTTGAATGAGCCAGGAACCATTCGTCCAGTTTTAAAGCTTCTTTTAATTGTTCGGTGAGGTCATTCAATAAAACCACTTCTTGGTTCTTCTTTTGGGCTCTGGTGATCACTGGGGCGGCTAGATGTTTGGCTGAGACAATTGGGCTTATCACCTCCTGGCGCATACTATTATATTAAGGTAGTCTAGAGAGAGCATCCGCCATGAAGTTCTTCCTGCCTGGAATGTACTTCAATGAGAAATTGAATCGCTTGAAGTACTGGGCCCAGCAAACTTGTTTAGGGGACAGTTTCCGGGGCGTTTTTAAGGCTTCCAAATTCTTATGATCAGTCCATACCTCAAATGGGTGTTTTGCTCCTTCCAGGAAATGTCTCCAGGTCAGTAAGGCCCAACGAACTGCAAAAGCTTCTTTCTCCCAGACGGCCCATCTTCTCTCTGTTTCAGACAGCTTACGGGAGGTATACGCACAAGGCTGTAAGGTCCCTTTCTCGTTGATTTGAAGTAACACCGTTCCAATAGCCACATCACTTGCATCAGCTTGAATCACGAAAGGAGTGTCCATGTCCGGGTGCTTCAGCACTGGTTCTGTAGCAAACAGTTGTTTTAGCTTTTCAAAAGCTGCTTGGCACTCAATGGACCACTCCAGCGGCTTTCCTGGCCTTGGCTTCACCTCCCCTTTTGTTTTTAAGAGATTTGTGATGGGAATTGCTATCTTAGCAAATGTCGGGATGAATTGCCGGTAAAAATTTGCAAATCCCAAAAAGCTTTGAAGTTGTTTTCTGGTGCGTGGTGGAGCCCATTCCAGAATGGCATGCACCTTCTCTGGATCCATCTCTATGCCTTCAGATGAAATGCGATATCCCAAATAGTCAATTTTGTCTTGGTGGAATTCACACTTTTACAATTTAGCATACAACTTAGCGGCACACAGTTTCTGTAGAACCCACCGCACTAGTTTCACATGTTCATCCAGAGTTTCCATGTAGATAAGGATATCATCAAGATAAATCAGAACCCCCCTGTATAAATGTTCATGTAACACTTGGTTGATCATTTGCATGAATACAGCTGGGGCCCCTTGTAAACCAAAAGGAAGTACGTTGAATTGGAAGCAACCCATCGGGCAGTTAGAAACGGTCTTCCACTCATCCCCTTCCTTAATTCGAATTCGGTAGTGTGCTTCTCTCAAATCCAACTTCGTGAAAATCTTTCCCTTCGCTAAATGGGCCAACATGTCCTTCATCAAAGGAAGGGGGTACACCTTTTCCACAGAAATAGCATTCAAATTTCTGTAATCCACCACCAAGCGCTTGGAACCATCTTTCTTTTCCCGGAACAACACTGGGGCCGTTACCTGGGGTCTAGCAGGTTGAATAAAACCACGTTCCAGATTTTTATCTATAAACAATCTTAGCTCTTCCAATTCCCGTGGGGTCATTGAGTACAACTTTGGTTTCGGGAGCTTCACCCCAGGCAAGATCTCAATAGCACAGTCTGTTGGACGATGAGGCGGAAGCTCATCCGAGGCCTTCTCACTGAACACTTCTTTTAAATCCCAATACTCGTTGGGAATTTTCTCCTCCCCTTTCATGGGCTCAGTACCTGTGGAAGCTATTTCAATTAGGTCCTCAGGCTTCAGCTGGGATCTGGCCCCTCCTCTCGGTCGCTGCTTTGTGTGTATGCGCAACAACCCCTTCCTCCAGTTAACCTGGGGGTTCCATTTCCGGAGCCAGGGCAGTCCCAGTTTTAATGGTTGCTCCATCCCAGGAACCACAATAAAACACATGGTCTCATCATGCTCTCCCATGACCATTTCTATAGGTTCCGTGACAAAACGTGCGGGGCAACCTCCAGCCACTGATCCATCTAGTTGGCAAAAGGAAATGGGCATCTTCAAAGGTTTTAACTTTAGGCCCATTTTCTTCACTATTTCCGTGTTGATTATACACCTTGTGCACCCAGAATCTAACAGGGCTAGCATTTCCCCTTCGACCCCTGAATTGGGTACCCTCAACTTCACTGGAATGGTCACAGGGCCCACGCTTGGACTTTCCAGGAAGTCGTCTTCCGAGTCGAAATCCTCCTCCTCAGGGGTCACTGGGGTTTCTGATTCCTCTCCTGCGGGAGGGGCGACCTCTGCCGTCTCTTTCGACTTAAGTGTTGTTTCGCGAGGCTTCGCTGGGGATTTTTCAGGTTTCTTTCCTTCCTTTGGCGCCCCCTTTGGCTCCAGCTTGACTCTGCAGTTCACAGCCCGGTGACCTTCCTTCCCACATTGAAAGCAGGCCGAGGGGTTGGGTCTTGCTGCCACTCCTTCCCTCTGAGATTTAGGAGCCTCTTGAGGACGTGGGGGGGAAAACTTGCTCCACCCATAATCTCCCCGCCGTTTGCTTCGGGTTAAATCAATCTCCACTTCTTCTGCCAGCAAGTACCACATCTGCAAGTCATTGGGGTCTCTTCTAGCAATGCATCTCTGGTACACATCTTCATTTAAACCATCTTTAAACAGTTCTATCAGGGCTTCTTGGGGCCAGCCTCGTAAATGGCCAGTTAACTGTCTAAATTCTTGGGTGTAATCAGCCACAGACCTCCGCCCCTGTTTTATGGTTTTCATCCTAATTCGGGCCTTGCACTCTGCCAGTGGGTCCTCAAACCTAGCCCTCAGTGCAGCCATGAACAGGTTGTAGTTCAGCAACTGAGGAGCATTATCATTATGCAAGGTCACCATCTACTCTGCCACTATTCCCTCCAGAGCCCTGGTAACACACCTCACTTTGGCTGCTTCTGAGGGAAAGTCCTCCCCGTATTCTTCCATATGGCTCCAAACTTGAGCTAGGAAAAATCCCAAGGTTTTGGGACCCCCCCCCCCCGGATTTTACTTCTAACGGAGGCAGCCTAGGAGCTCTACGCCTTCTAGGACTCACACCTCCCGCTGAAAGCACCGGGGCTGCTGCTGGATCGGGTTGATTTATGGGAGAGGGAGCTGCTCTGCTTCTTCTGGCTGGGGCTACTTCCCCTCCCCCTTCATACCTTTGTGCAGCTTGGGGTTGTTCAAAGGCTTCATTCAGGAGTCTCCTGGCTTGATCCAGTAAGAGTTCCCTCTTTTCCTTCTCTTGCCAAGGCTCCTCTTTTCCATGCCGGCGGGTAGTTGTGACCCCGGGGGGGGGGTCCTTCTCCGGATCTTTCCAACCAACCCCCACCGACCATCTGGGCTTCACAGCTGGATCCTCTTCCAGACTGAGCTCTGCTAGCAATTGGGCTTCCTGCACCAGCACAGAATCTTGCCCTCCAATGGCTCCCGGATCCTCTTGGTCACTATTTGAAGATGACGTAATGTCCAGGCCCCTCAGAAGAAAATTGGGTATTCTCTCCGGGTGGGCTGGTGGGGAGATTCAGAATAATGTCAGGCGGAGTTCCATTCAAAATCCAGGAAAGAAATACTTGGACTGTTTAGTTTAGAGAAAAGATATCTTTTACTGAAATTGAAGTGGTAGCAACCAAAGAATTCTGAATCTGAGAAATTAGGCACGCAATTCACATATACAAATTGATGGAAATGTTCCCACCCCCAATAGTTCAGATGACACTTCAAGTTAGAAGTTCTGAATATGATCATGTGGGCATCTTCAGATGATGATGAGGCCTCTGTCCATTGACCTTGGCATATTTTGATAACGGGTTGCAGTTGCGCAGAGAAAAGAAAGCTAAGCGAGAAATAGAAACCTAACTCTATTGTATGCTTCCCCCCCCCATTTACACAACAGAAGAATGTAACACCTCCAGCTCACTTCCCAGACCTATCCCTTCCTCCCCTTCCCCCCCATTTCTTATGACAACCGAAAGATGCAAAGATCTTGAAGGCTGACACTGCCTCTCTGCCTGCTTTCTGTGGAGGTGGAGCTGGGGGTGGGTGTGGGTTGGTCTCTGGTGGAAGTGCCCTCTCCTTGCTCCCACTGCGTCAGGGGGTCCTCTACGTGCTCCGCCACGGGGAGTGCAGCTGTCAGGGGGTCTCTGTCATGGGACGCTCCGCAGATATCTGCCTGGACACAGGAGCTGACTCTTGGCCAGAAGAGGACTGGATCTCTGTGGGCTGCCTGAGAGAGAGCGTAGACAGAGGGGCTGCTCCTCGGTGGCGGATCTCACCCTCCAAGAAGCTGCACTTGGCCATCACAAGGTCGGTGAGCTTGACCGCGGCCTGGCCAGACTTCTTGAGGTGCAGCTTCCCGTACCAGGTGTGCATGTGCTTCCACCACCCAAGGAGGACCTCTGAAGTGTAGCCCAGGCTCTCCGCCTTCTCTCTCCAAGCCGCCTGCTTCCTCTTGGTGTCTCGATAGAGCCTGTGTCCCTTCCGCCATAGGTACTCGTTCTTCCTCAGCCATTCGACACCTCATCCTCATGTTCCTCTTCAAATGAGTATTGCCTCCTCTCCCTATCTCGCATATGCCTCTTCCTCCCTCTGGCAGGGCCTTCTGGGCCCTCATTAGAGGGGCTTTGAGGTTCTAGGGTCTGCTCCACCACACCACCAGCAGCAGCAGCAGCAACAACAACAGCAGCAGCAAAAGCAGCACCAGCAGCACCAGCAGCACCAGGATCAGCAGCAGCAGAGTTAGCACCAGCAGCACCAGCAGGACCAGGAGCACTAGCAGGACCAGGAGCAGCACCAGCAGAGTAAGCACCAGCAGAAGCACCAGCACCAGGAGCAGCACCAGCAGAATAAGCCCCAGCAGAAGCACCAGCACCAGGAGCAGCACCAGCAGAGTAAGCACCAGCAGAGTAAGCCCCAGCAGAAGCCCCAGCACCAGCAAAGTCAGCCCGAGCAGCAGAAGCCCCAGCAGAAGCAGAGTCAGGGCGAGGGATGGTGGCCCTGTCCTTCTTGCCAGGGCTGGCAGAAGATGGCACAGGCTTCCTCTTCTTCCCCATGGTTGTTGGCTGGAGATGTGTCTGGGAGCAGGTCTTTCCTCTGAATGGTGACCTGCTTGCGAGCTGCATCCTTTTAATCCGCAGGGCTGACACAATGCATCCTCCCCGCATGCACAGTGAATGCTTTGCATCCGCTAGGCATCCGCTAGGCATCTGCTAGGCATCCGCTAGGCGTCCGCTCTGCATCCGCTCCTTCTGCTGCGCATCCACTTCGCTGTGCTCCCCCGGAAGCCCTGCGGATGTGCCATCCGTTTCCATCCGCTTCCATCCGCTAGGCTTCCATGGAGCATCCGCTTTACATCCTGGCTATGTCCTCCCCCCGTCCGTTCCTTTCCGTTGTTGTCTGCTCTGTTTATGCAAATTTGGGGCACTTTTGAGAGTGGATAACAACGGATGGAAAATTTTCTCGTCCGCTGTGTCCTTTTTACATACTTTTTGCATCCGTTGGCCTATGTGACAGACCCTTAATAGAAATAAAACTCATTTTTGCTTCCTGATCTACAATAGTGTACATGAGCATAATTATAATTTGGATTTCCCACTAATCTGAATTTTAAAATTTATTTTCCTAAAACTGGGTTTAAGGGAAAAAAAAATCAGACAAAAAGAATTCTTATTCCAGGAAGCTGCTTTCCAAAATTTTCAGAAAACAATGTACATCAAGATGCATTGAATGATACTTGGCTTGAAATATGTAGAAAGCAAAATTTCTAATGTCACCTAATAATGAAATATTCCAAATGTTTTACAACTTAGGAAAGATAGTTTAGGTTTTCTTCTATGTTTGATACCTCATAAGATAGAAGCTATTTATTTTAATGTCACTGAAACCAAGCATTTTTGCAGAAATATGCCAACCTATTAAAGCAATGAGGTTTCTGCAGGAGCTTGTAAGCTATTATACCATGACAATTTTATATGACTAACTGCAGTGCCAGTTTTCTGGGTTTATGGGATCCCCACCTGGGTCAATCATCCAAAAACATTTTTTTAAAAAAAGACAAACGGTGCCTCACAAAATTGTGATGCAAACCCTGGCCTTTAGGAATTGCTCCCTAACTAAGGGAAGGGAAAAATCACTAAAAAAATGCTAAAATAGTAATAAGACATGGAATAGAATACAAAGATGAATATGAAATTGAGTTTGTGTCTGTATGGAGAAATGATAACCTGGGATTATGCTGTTCTCAAAAAAAGATATTTTATTTGTATCATGTTTTGTGAAAACCCAAATAATTTTTTTTACACACACAAAAAAAGAAGGAATTGCTCCCTGATGTTGGATACAAATGGTTTGTCATTTGCTGCTGTACTTTGTGGATATTATTGGCCGGAAAGGCTAGATGCAACCATTTACTTGCAGCTCTGTGGCAGGATGAGCTTTCATTATTGTATATATCAAGCTTACTTTTTTTTCTCTCAGTGGTCTGACAATCAATGCAAATTGAAAACACTAGTTAGTGGACATGCAATCTGGCACACATACATACTGCTTGGAGATTAAGTATATAACTGCTAAAATCAGTAAGCATAGAGAGGAAGGTTTCTTTTAGGTTCTGTAGGGGATGCCGACAGTGAACAGAATGACCAGACAAGAAAAGAACTGAAAAGGAGTGGAGTAGACAGTCAAAAGGATCCAGGAGTAAAGAGCAGAAGAGGATCAGTGGATATCCATAGGAGACAGAAAAGGATTCAATGCCAGACATTCACTCATCTTCCTCTGATCTATGTGGAAAGGGAACAAATCAGCGCTGGAAAAGCAAACCATGTTAACAAGGCAACCTGGGACTTTATCATTGCAAGAGAAGAAAAAATGTGGTTTGGGCACTGATGAAAGAATTTTGGTTAGAAAGGCATTCCCCTCCACACATTCCCCAGCAACAAAAGTGTCTTCTCTTTGCAAATAAAATCAAGACTGATTTAAGAGGGCATTAGCATGATAAGCAACCGTGGGAGAAGGCAAACATTTGTGCATTTGATTCTGAAGAAATATTGAGGAACTTTGAGACAGGGTTTGATAAATATATATGGTGGAACCAGCAAAACATCATTTAGCAGATTACCAGACAGAAGATTTTAATATACAGGCAAGAAGTAGGAAGGAGGGCCTGGGCAGTCAGGATTATCCCTCAAACAAAAATCTAAGGAACCGTTATCAAGGGAGGTAAATTATACAATTGTGTATAGAATCAGGAAGATGTTCTTGGTGAAGAAATCCAGAAGCTTTTAGGGAAATAACAGGTGCAGAAGGAACATGTGTTAAGACAGAGCAGTGGGAGAGAGTTACTAAGAGGCTAGCTCCCTCCATTTTGACTCCCTGTGAATGTAAGGGAAAGAAAAGGAAAGATATATTGTACTGTACTGTAACAATTGCTTATTGGAAAAAGGAAAATTCTAATCTTTCTTTTTTTTAAATCTCACTTACCTTGAAGGGCTACAAATTTGTTAGAAAAAGCTGTACCAACACTGAACCACATTTATATGTTAAGAAAGTAAAAAGGTTGGAATAGAAGGAAGTTAGTTGTCTTGTACGGGATAGAACACAAATTAATGGACAATGACCAGAAATCAGGGTACAAATGTTTTAACCCAAAAGGCAGCTAAAGTAATAAATAAAGTAATAAATAAACAGATGTCATAAAATGTTACAAATAGATGTTATAAATAGATGTATAAATAAAGTAATAAATAGGTGCAGAATTCAATATCCAGAGAAACAGTTAATAAAAACTGTTAGCAGATTTTAAGACAACATTCACTGGGCAACCAGAGTTGCTATTATTTGAGTATAAATTTCATATAGGAAAAGCTAATTTTATATACCCATATTCCCATACAATTCCACAACAACTAAGTGGAACAGTAGAAAAGAAAGTATAAAATATGATCCAATTAAAGTCGGTAGGAAAAAAAGAGAGAAGGAATTCTTTCAAGATTTACACATGAAACAAGTGACCAAACCAAGAAGATTCCTGTCTAAACAATGGAAGGTGGTAAGAAATGTCTACGCTGAAAAGAATTCCAAGAAAAATGGCTGGAAGGAGAGACTGACTGAAAAAGAAACAAATTAGCCCTGACAAAGAAAGTCACACAATAAAGCAGCCCTGGACAGAATACCATCATGGGAAAATAGAAGTGGTTCAGGTACTGGCAAAGAAATTTGAGTTAGAAAGGAAGTGCAAGTGTATTATATTTCTCACTTGCCTTTTGGGTTCTACAATGCTTTTCTCTCTTGGAACCAAAGCATGGCTAACTTAGGAAGGCATTTTCATTTCACATAATTTATTGAGAAAAACAGAGTTGGATGGAATCTTGTAGGTCATCTAGTCCAACCCCTGCTCAAGCAGAAGATCCTATACCATTTCTGACAGATGGCAGTCCAATCTCTTGAAAGCATCCAATGATGAAGCTCCCACAATTTCTGAAAGCAAGCTGTTTCATTGCTTGATTGTTCTCACCATCAGAAAATTTCTCCTTATTTCCTGGTTGAATCTCTCCTTGATCAGTTTTCAAATTTCAATTTTAATTCAAAAATTTAATTTGAAATTTAATTTCAAAGCCAGCAATTAGATAAGCAACTATGAGAAGGGGGAGAAATCAAATCTATGTGCATTTGACCTTGCAAAACCTTTAAGGAACTTTGAGGCCCAGCTTGACAAATATCTGATATGATTTTTGTCAAGAAATTAAACCTAGATATTCCTGTGCATAAAGGGACGTGGTGGCTCAGTGGCTAAGACACTGAGATTGTCGGTTGGAAGGTCAGTAGTTCAGCAGTTCGGATCCCTAGTGCCACGAAACTTGTCCCAGTTTATGCCAACATAGCAGTTCGAAACCATGTAAAAAATGCAAGTAGAAAAATAGGGACCACCTTTGATGGGAAGGTAACAGCATTCATGAGCCTTTGGCCAACCACATGACCACAGAGATGTCTTTGGACAGCACTGACTCTTTGGCTTTGAAATGGAGATGAGCACAACCCCCTACAGTCAGGAACGACTAGCACATATGTGTGAGGGGAACCTTTATCTTATTCCTGTGCATGCTCATATCATATAGGAACAGGCCACTGTGTATGCAAACAGATTGGACCAGTTCTTTAGAATAAACCTTTGTAAATAAATTTCACTTAACTTTGTTAGCTCTATAGATTCTTATCCTTACTTGCTCTCTAGCTGGCTTCTTTAATCACTCATCACTTCTAGTAGTTTCATTCCATTAGAAGCTCCTAAATATCACATTAGATTAGTAAATAAAAATCAGTCTATCTTGAAATACTGGAAGTTACATCTGGGATCTTATACAGTGAAAGGATGTTCCGTATTCTTGAACACTCTATCCTTTCCTTGTGCTGGGAATTTTGCCATTGTTCCAGGAATTACAGTAGTATATCTGATAATTTTGAATTTGGCAACTGTCTATGTTATTTTCTATACCTGTTTCAGATGAATGCTCCAAAAGCTTTTTTATGAAATATTTTTCCAAGGAAAGCTACCCTATGATTAGAGGAATTCCTTATCAATCAATTGCTAGACTAACATCAAACAAGGACTGAAGACTCTCAGTAAAATTTCTTTGTATTTCTGATATCTTTCGAGTGAAGGAAGAAAATCTTTAAAAGAAAAAGAAAAAATAGAAGCATCTGCTAACCTCATGAATATAAATGATTAAATTAATTACACTATATCAAAACAAATTAGAAATAATTTAGCAATGCATTTGAAGAAATGATCTACCCCTTTTTTAAAAAAAATCTTGAAAGTTCTGCTCTTTGATACATTTCTAGCTGAATCTGTTCTTGG
Source organism: Laticauda colubrina (assembly GCA_015471245.1). Taxonomy (NCBI): domain Eukaryota; kingdom Metazoa; phylum Chordata; class Lepidosauria; order Squamata; family Elapidae; genus Laticauda; species Laticauda colubrina. Next base: position 37,927,657 of record BLBF01000018.1, on the reverse strand, counting down.
CATGCCTGCGTACATCTGACCCAGTAACATTTTCATCAGCTAGGGAGAAAACTAGTAGTTAAAAATTCTTTGTGCATATAATTGCATCATGTCTAAAAGAGTAAAGTGTTGCAACCTCCCTTAGATATTTTTAGCTCAACTTATTTCATCTTTGCTCAAAAAGCTTTTCTTTTAATAATAGTAACAAATTGATATTGGAAGAAAAACACAAGGATGGCAGCCAGCCACCAAAGGCGGTTGCTGAGCAGATAAGGACAGTTTGATCACCTTTGCTTCAAAATAGCTTAGACTGACCATAACTCCTTTCTTGATACTGGAAGTGGAAGGGGAGGAGGGCAGAGGGATGGAGAAGGAAAGGGCTGCTTCCAACATGCCCTGCTCAGTTACTGCCATCTCGTGAGATGGCAGTAAACTTCTATCCTGCAGTTTACAGTTTCTTTTTTCTGGGTTTTGGGCAGCAGGGGAGACAGTCTGAAGAAAATGTTAGTCTGCAGCTGCCTATCTGTCGAGGACACTGGGCTTGATTAAAGGGGAGCCCCTTCTGGATTTCACACATCGCATCAATCATATTGATTGGCTCCCAGAAAGGCAACATATTGTCTGGGAATAAGCCAAGGAGGAATATCAATTTCACAATAGCACTTATGCCTTTCAGCCAAGAAATGGTTTATTTTGGGCTACTTGCGACAGAGTTATTCTTATATTTGGAGCTATGTCCTTTCTTTAAGACTTCCGAGGCGATGTTTTGATTTTAACTTATATATATCTATATAATATATATGTATATCTATATCTATCTTTGAATGCAGTTCACCTTCCTTCGGGTATAATCCCACGTCATTGTAGTGCTTTTAAAGTTGTAGCAACGTTTCAGCAGAATCTCATCTGCCATCATCAGGCTTCTGTATTGAGAATAAAGAACTGCATTCATGTAAGTACCCACGAAAACTTAAACACACACACACACACACACACACACACACACACACACACACACACA
>BLBF01000018.1:37895451-37911570 GCA_015471245.1 Laticauda colubrina | reverse complement strand
GGGGGGGGTAGAGAAAGAGAGAGGAGAGAGAGAGAGAGAGAGACAGAGACAGAGACAGACAGAGAGAAGGAGGTAAAAAACCCCATAAGTATTAACTTGGGATTTCCTCAGCCTATTGTCAAGTCAGCCAAACCCACAAGCTTGTCCATTGTGATGATAATGGATTCTGTGTTGTTGGCTCAAAGGTCATGAGGTCACCGTAAGCTCCTTAATGGACTGTGAAATAACTTTAACTGCATTAACCTCTCTGAATCACATGGGTGGCACCAACATCCACTCCTGAAATTCTCATTCGCTTATAGAGACAATACCATTAGATTATTATTTTTTCTCCTTTTTGGAATAGGAATCACTGCTCAATGTAATTATACAGCTGAGCATTTCCATTAAGTGGATAGGACTTTAAAGAAGATTAACTGGAGCATCTTCTGCATCCAGTACAAAGGTAAACTTAAGATTGTAGATTTCAAACCTGTTAAAAACTGCAGATTTTAACTGTTACGGCTTCTAAAGCTTAAAGCCATTAACAGAGATGTAAGGTGATTTTTTTCTTCTTCTTTTGAAATAAAATCTATAAAAGAACACAGTTGGGTAAATGCCCAAACCAACTATGTTGTTAGTAATTGGTTGAAGATGCATTAAAAAAGAAAATAAAAGAAAAACAGAATGTTGATAACCAAGAAAAAAAAACTCAGATAAAATGTGATCGCTTATTTTCTCCATAATACTTTGAATTTGAAATCCTCACAATTCGCTACCAGAAGCTATCCTGTAACTATGTATTTCAAGATCATTTCAGAATTTAAGTTTGATGCAATTGCCACATAATGTAAACAAAAGTATGATTTTATGCCTATCTGTTTAGAAATAAGCTGAGTTGGAGTTACTCCCATATCAGTGTGAATAATATTACAATATTAGCATTTCATTTCAGGTAAATTTATTTAGAATTAAGTACCATAGAGCTTACTGAGACAACTGGCCTATACAAACTGCATTGTGTCATTAAGTAGGGTACACCTTTGATTCTGTCACTGGCATGTGGGGGGGGGAGAGAGAGAGAGAGAGAGAGAAAGAGATAGAAAAAGAAGAGATGGGAGGGAGGGAGGGAGGGAGGAAGGGAGGGAGGGGGAATCCTAGGCAATTTCCAGGTGAAAGATTTTAACTCTGAATTTCCCAGTCAATGTGGCCATTGTCTGGAAGTTGCCAAGAGCAGCATCTGTGGAACAAATGTTAGAAAGATGGCAGACAGAGCACAGTTATGCAATTTTTCTACCTTTGAAGATGAATTTAACATTGATAAGTTACATTGGGATTCCCGATCAACCTTCTTGTGAATTGTGATTGAACCTGGTGGCCAAAGTTGGAAAATACTTATCTACAACAGAGCAGTAATTTCATAAAGGAGCAATTAAAATTATAATTTGAGCCATGAGTTTCAATCAACACTTTTGTAGAGAAAGACTGACAGAGTCAAACAAGGAATCATCTTCAAGTCTTTATGTAATCAGAAAGTTTGAAGTCTAACATACACACACTGTAAGGTTATTGTTGAACCTTATCTACTTTTACCCAGGTGCAAACCATTACTCTGAGAACATTCCTATGAATAGGCTTGATCATAAATCAGTATTTCTGAAGCCTTCATGTGAGGACTTGTTGTTTGCCCCAACAAGTTTGTATCTAAAGCCCATGTCACACTGAACCAACGGATGCAAAGAGGATGTAAAACGGACAAAAAAACCTTGCCATCTGTTCGAAAACGCGATGTACTCGCTGCCTCCGTTTTGCTTCCTCTCTATCCATCCAGCATCCGTTTATTGATGTTTCATCCGCTCCAAAAGTTTTGGGCTGCCTAAAACTTTTGCGCGGAAAATGTATCCAGTTCGTCCGTTCTGCATCCGCTACACATCCGCTACGCATCCGTTACGCATCCGCTATAACCTCTAGGCATCCGCTACGCATCCACGCAACTCGCATCCGCCCGGACACAGGGAGGAAGCGGAACGGACGTGGAACAGATGCAGAACGGATGCCTAGCGGATGCAGAACGGAAACAAAGCGTTTAAAATGGAAAAAACGTTCGCAGAGGGGACCTATCTCGGATATTAAGGATGTCTACAGGATGCCTAGAAGATGCCTAGCGGAAAACCTCTATTGCCTATGAAAAGGGGAAGCAACTCGTCTGCATCTCACTTTCAGAAAAGCAGCCCAGCGGTGCAGACCTCTGCAGCCTTCATCTGGCTCTTCCTCTTCCACAGCATCCAGTCATGTCCACTGTGGATTGTAACAAAGTCCTTTCGGCAGCCACCATCGTTCTGCAACAGTGCGAAGCCATCTGCAGGCTCTGTGAACTCTACTGCGAGAAGAAAAGGAGCCACCCAAAAAGAGTCTGGATCCAAAGATGGTTCGCCAGAAGAGCAGAGGACGAACTGTACAACAAGCTGATGGTGGAGCTCAGGAATGAAGACACTCGTGCATTCCAAAACTTCATGAGGATGCCTCCAGCCATGTTTGATGAAGTTGTGCAGTGGCTGACACCCAGGTTGACCAAGCAGAGCACCAGCTTCTGGCCCAGCCTGGAACCTGGGCTCAAGGTGGCACTCACTCTGTGCCACCTGGCCTCAGGGACCACCTACAGGAGCATGCAGTATGGCTGGAGGGTGCCATCCAACACCATCAGCATTGTGGTCAGAGAAGTGGTGCAGGCCATCATTGAAGAATACAAGGAGGAGCTCCTCCAGTGCCCCTCCACTGAAGAAGGATGGAAGAAAGTTGCAGAGCAGTGGTATCAGAAGTGGAACTTCCCCCACACCGTTGGAGCCATAGGTGGCAACCACGTGGCCTGCAAAGCGCCAGCCAAGTCAGGGTCCACTTATTTCAACTACAAGGGCTTCTTCAGCATCATCCTCTTCGCCATGGTCGATGCTGACTACAAGTTCATGTACATCGATGCTTCAGGCAATGGCTCATCTTCAGATGCCCAGGTATACAATGCCAGTCACCTCAAGGAGGAGCTGGAAGGCAATCTCATCGTGGGTTTCCCAGATCCAGAACCCCTGCCCAACGACACGCAAGATGTGCCCTACTTCATCGTGGGGGATGACGCCTTCTCCCTCACAACCTACCTCATGAAGCCCTACACCTCCAAATACCTCACCCGTGAAGAGAGGATCTTCAACTACAGGCTGTCCAGGGCAAGGCGGGTGGTGGAGAACGCCTTTGGCATCCTGGCCAACAGGTTCCAGGTACTTCTCACCACCATGCAGCATTACCCAGAGACCGTGAGGAGGATCATGGAAGCTTGCTGCATCCTGCACAATCTCATGCGCACCAGCTACCCAGTCTTGCAGAACAGGCTCGTGGACCTCCAGCAAGGCAATGAGGACATGGAGCCTGGGGAATGGAGGCAAGGGCAAAACCTGATAGACATTGAGGATGTGCAAGGCCCCAACAGAGCCTCACTTGAGGCGAAGAAGCAGCGCAACCTCCTGAAACACTGGTGCAACTCCCCAGCTGGAGCAGTGGAGTGGCAAGACAGGATGGTAAATGCTTAATGGATGCTTCCTTCAGCCTGTCTCATCACACGGATGAGATTGGGCCATGTATGTTTGGTTGGCCTACAATGAACAGGGCGTTTAATAAAGAGTTTATGTTGACATGTGTGGATGATTGATCATATTGTTATTGATACTAAAGGGCCATAGGTGTGGCACCTGGGAGGGTGGACCATACAGTCCCATTATGCTTGCACTGGAGGTTTATCTATCCCACTGCTATCCTAACCCATCCCACAGCTATTACCCATTCCACAGGTATCCTAACCCATACCAAAGCTATCCTTACCCATCCCACAATCATGCAAAGGCTTAAATCATTTCTAAAAGTTTCCAGCAAGACTTTATTAAAAAAAAGAAATGAAGCAAGTGTGTGAATCATAAATAGACTTTATTAACAAGAAGCTATAAAACAGAAATGAGTCTCTGGCACTCCTCTTGGTCGCTCAGTCTCAGGGGTGAAGGGTCCATGTGCTGTGCAGGAGGCTGGTGCTGGAGTGCTTGTCATCAGCTCCTCCAGAAGCAGAAGCAGCAAAAGACCCAGCCCCAGAAGAGCGAGCCCGTGCTGCAGAAGCCCCAGCAGAACCAGAGTGAGGGCCAAGGGGCGGGATGGTAGCCCTGTCCGTCTTGCCAGGGCTGGCAGCAGATGGCTGAGGCTTGCTGTGCTTCCGCATGGCAGGAACCAAGGCTGGCAGCAAGGCTGGCAGGGAGGCTGGCAGGGAGGCTGGCAGCAAGGCTGGCAGCAAGGCTGGCAGGCAGACATGCAGGCAGGGCTGGCAAGGCAGCCAATCCATCTGGCAGCATGTCTTTCCTCTGAATGGCGACCTGCTTCCGAGCTGCTTCCGTTATATCCGCGGGGCTGATGCAATGCATCCCCCCCGCATGCGCAATTAACGCCAGGCATCCGCTAGGCTTCTGCTGTGCATCCGCTGTGCATCCGCTTCATCCTTTCGGCGTCCGTTCTGCATCCGCTGTATCCGTTCCGTGTCCAATTTGCTGAGGCCCCCCGGAAGCCCTGCGGTTGCACCATCCGCTCCCATCCGCTTCCATCCGCTAGGCTTCTGTTCCGCATCCGCTTTGCATCCGCCCTGCATCCTCCCCACATCCGTGTTATCCGCTCCAATTATGCAAATTTTTGCCCCTTTTGAGAGCGGATAACAACGGATGGAACATTTTGCTCATCCACTGTGTCCTTTTTGCATCCGTTGGCCAGTGTGACATGGGCTTAAGGAGCACTTTAACAGTACATGAAATACAGATTCATTATTTATATTTGAACAAAGGCAAGTGCAGTTTTCATATGGAAGGCTAGTACATTTGCTAGTACTTGTGTGTTAAGTTCTAGGCATGAAACTCATCTGGGTGACTTTACACCAGTCACTTCTGGCTCACCTCACCTCACCTGGTTGTGGGGAAAGTAGGAGGAGAAAGGAGTATGTTTGTCTCTTTGGGTTATTTATAAAAATAACAAAGGTGGGATTTTTAAAAAAAATCTAAAATTTTGCTTTTTATTGCTTATTTTGTCTCTACACTTTGACAACATTGTTTAGCTTGAAAGATAGCAACACAACGGTAATGTATGTTTATTTTTAAAAATCTGATGTTATTTTCAGTTTTATGTATATGATTAAAAGATGAACATGCAATGCACTACAAGAACAACAGAAGGAAATAAAGCCCAACTCTTAGTTCAAATGAATTTATGACTATGATGTAGATTTGAAGATGGACAAAAAGACTCAAAGGAGGAAAGTTGAGGTTAAAGCTTAAGTAGGATCTCCAAGAAAAAGAGAGAGAGTGAGAAAGAGAATTGATTTATATAGCCACTCATTTTTACCAAATCTGGGATACAACCAAAAAATTAAATAACCAACAGATGAGGTAGATTTTGATATAGTTCAGAGATTCTCTAAGATTAGAATTTAGCATGATTTCAGAAATTAGCACTTGGAAGGATGCATTAAAAAGCAACTACTCCTGATATTACTGTTGTGATTTCAAAATGGTTGAGAAATTCACTTACAAATTCTTCACAAACATTCTGCCCATGGTTTGTTCCTTTTCCTCCATTTTTCCTCTCTCATTCTGTCTTAAAATTCAATTCATCAAAGTTGATGCAGGATGCATGCTGAAAATGAAGGATCTGTAACGATCCTTCATTACTGATATAAGTTGTTCATTACACTAATCAGGACAAGCCATGTTTTATTCAGCAGGAGACAAAAGAAAATATACTCCATTCATCAGAATAGTGATGGGCAGGGAGCTATAAGGTGAAAAATAAAGATAGCAGTGACTTAAAAGCGTACTAGGCAATGTGCCTTGATGACCCTGATTGAGGTCTACTTCCTACTGTCTGATTAGCCACCTGTCTTATTTTTCTCCTAAGCTGCTCACCTGGTGGTTAGGGTGAGGGTTATCTATTTTCTTTCCTGACCTTTGCCACATTTTATCTAAGTTATCTTATCTTACTGAGTTAGTTAACTTATTTTACCTAACATACTTATCTAGCTCCATATTAAATGCCTTACATTTAACCAATGTAATCAGTGTTGATCCAGTTTGTGTATTGTGTCTTTCTATGTGTGATCCAGCTTGTTGAAAGAACATCTGGCTCACCTTTCCATTAATCTAAAGTTTCTCGTCACAGCTGAACTGGAAATTTTTTTCACAATAAACCAAGATACTAAATTACAAAATGAAGCATCACAATTGTGCATTAAAGGGAAAAGAGAAGGGCGAAGGGTGCTCAGCCTTGAAAATAGCAATAGTCCAACCTCAATCAATGGTTGGTCCAAATAATTATTGGAACAGACATATGTGAGGAATGTGATCATTTCCTCCTTTGCCAAACAGACAAAATTGCAGCAATAATAGTTCCTTCTACTTGATCTCAGAGCAAAGAGAAACACTGTTTAAAGGAATAGCCTGTCAATGGTCAGTTACAGACACTTGATCTAAAATAATTATCTTGATGGAATAACATTCTTTGTTTCTGTTGTCCTTTATATTTTGAATATATCCAAAATATATTCATTTTCCAACATGAAATGAAATATTAGCAGAAGTTACTTCCAATAAAAACCAAAATGAAGACCTTCAGATACCTAATGTCCAAAGTTGAATTATTTTCCCGACCAGTTCATTCAGTTCCAAATGTGGATTAGATTTGCTTCAGATTCCAGCTGACTTTTGTGAGTAGTTTATGACAGCATTATTCTGTTTCTACTTTTATATTTTAAACATTTTCTTTCCTTCTCCTTTTCTGATACTCCTACACAATAGATTGGGATCTCTCTAATGGCTAAGGATCATCCTGCTTTCATTTAATCTATCTGACATTTCAGCCAGTAGTGCAGCCCCTCATTTCTTTGATTTTTAACATTTGTCACAGCTTGTCATATAGCAAGTCATGCCATTTGTATGCTACATATTTCTTTTATGTCTTTAGCAGTTGTGGAATGTCAACTTTTTCCCCGTTACAACCTGACACTGAGATATACTAATCACTCATAAATTTCACTGAGCACAGGAAGAACCTCTGAGGCCCACAAATGTGTGAGCACATTACATTTATTTCTGACTACTTTCCCCTCAAAATAGCAGTGCCTTCATTCTTTGCTCCACTCCCTTCTTACATATGTGTTGCATCATGACACACATACAACAGTGGCAGAACACTATTGGTGTGGTGCTTCTCTTTCATCCCCCTCCCCTTCAGACTTCTCTGCTTCAAACATTACTGCAAAAAGATATTTAAAGCATATGCTAGTCTGGTTTACATAATGAACACTTAAATTAAAAACAAGGAGACTGCTTTATTATAGGGAAACAATTATCAGGGCTTACAGATGGTTAGTAAACCCATCAAACTACTGTCAGTTCATGAAGACTGAGAAGAAAGTGTCAAGCAGGCACCTTGCCAATCTCATCAGGAATTAAAGAGGAATTAAAATAACTTCTTCTATCAAAAGATGAAAGAAGAAAAAAGGGGTTGCACTGTATTAACAAATAATAACATCCAGATCATGGGAAGTATTTGTCCTGCTCTCTTCTGTCTTGGTTAAATCTCACTTGGTATATTGTATACCATTGTGGCATGGAAACCACTTCCATCAACACCAGAAAAATAATCCTAGTCTGTCTACCCAAATTTGACACTCTCTAGTTCTATTGCTCTATAACTCCCACATTCCACTCAGCACAGTATTTTGAGTGGAAACATGAGGGGAATGAAAATTAGGGTGGGAGAATAAAGCACTTTTTTCCTGCGACATTGAGGTCTTGAGTTTTGGCCATGCTGATTGAAGTATATCACACATTGTTAAAAAAAAGTGCTGTCAGTTTCCAGGAGCAGTCTTAGTCTTTGTAATATGTAATCTATCTGTTCAAATGAAATGAGCATATGAGAGAATATGGGGGAACTATATAAAAAGCATATTGTATTCCAGAGCTGATGTATTTAATGGGGAGTGACAGAAGGTATGCATCATAGCCAGGGATGGGATTCAAATTTTTAACAACTGGTTCTGTGGGCTTGGCTTGGTGGTCATGTTATTAGCTGGGTGTGGCCAACTCAATATCACTCACATCGAGGCACGCATCTCCTCGCCTGGCCTCTCATGACTGTGGGGATGCTGCAACAGTTGTAAGTGTGAAAAATGATCATAAGTCACTTTTTTCAGCGCCATTGTAACTGTGAATGATCACTCCACACAAGCAAAATACCAGCAAAGCAGGGGAAAAAAACTCCAGACACGTTCCAGAGATAGGAAGTCTAGTCCTGCCAAGAATGTAATAAGGGTTAACGGAGAGGCAGTTTCTGTAAGCAACACCAGAATGTTTCCTTCCTGCCTTCCTTACAGGATTAGGCCAGTAATTTCTTCTAACAATCGGTTCTCCGAACTGCTTAGAATGTTAACAACAGGTTCTAGCGAATAGGTGAGAACTGGTAGAATTCCACCCCTGATCATAGCTTCATCAACATGGCTTGGCACACTAGATGTCAAAGACTTTGGTATCACAAAAAAAGCATAGAACATTTGTTGTGGTTTTTTGCAGATCTTATAGGGACCTCACCAGAGGTGGGATCCTACTGGCATAATAACCGTTCAGTGAGCGCGTGTTTTGCGTATGTATGCACGCAGTATTTGGAAAACAACTTCTTCTGAAAGCAATCACCATCTCTTGCTAATGTGTGGCACTCAGCAGTGCTGAGCAAAGCAACTAAGGTAAGAATAAAGGACAGCCTAGAGCCTGGTGGGCAGATAGGCCCAACAAAAAAAAAAGAGAGAACTGGTTTGGTGTCAGATACTCTTCAGAGCTACCGGTTCTAAAGAACCAGGCCGAACCAGTAGAATCCCACACCTGGAATTGACAGGACTAAAGGCTGGAGAATTGAGAAAAGAAACAGGGGAATAAGCATATCACTGCATGGCTCCTATGATCCTCTAATAACTTTGACGAGACAATGCCTGGAGATAGATGTAGTTCTAGGTATTGTAAAGATGTTAGGGCAGGTAGTCCTTGACTTAAGACCACAATTGAACCCAAAATTTTTGTTCCTAAGTGAGACATTTGTTCAGTGAATTTTGTCCATTTTACGAACTTCCTTGCCACAGTTGTTTAGTCAATTACAGCAGTTGTTAAATTAGTAACACTGTTGTTAAATGAATCTGACTTCTCCATTGACTTTGCTTGTCAGAAGTTCACAAAGTGATCATATAACCCTGGGACACTGCAAGCATCATAAATATGAGTAAGTTGCTGAATGTCTGAATTTTGATCATGTGACCATGAGGATGCTGCAACCTTCATAAGTAAAAAATGGTCAAGTTGCTTTTTTCAGTACCCTTGTAACTTTGATCAGTCACTAAATGAACTGTTTTAAGTTGAGTCTACCTGTATTAGATTTTCATCGCTGGCATTGATTGAGCACAAGATATAAAGAAAACAAAATGTGAAGCCAACACAGATTTCATAAAATTTAAACCCATGCAGGAGAAAAAATAGATTACCCAAGGGGGGGGGGGATAATAAGTTTATATATCTTATTTCTGGAACTTTAGCTTCATTTTCATATGTGGCACATTTATTTTCATAAGTCACTTGCAACCTTGGATCAACCCCCAAGAACACCAGTGATGGAAGCTTCACCACCGTGGGTCTTGCTCCCATTAAGATCCCAATAGATGATGGATTTTTAATATGCAAAGGCATTTTTCATATATTGGAATACAATTAAGAAAGGGAAAGCTTTGCAAACCTGGAGTCCCTTGCATTCACCTCATGGTAGTCAAGGACAATTCCAAGCCTCTTGGGAGATATTAAACCTTCATTTCCTGAGACAGCCAAAGAGAATAGAAATACAAATCTGTGTCTTTGTATATGGATTCTACATATTTTCCCTCTTCCAATTATAAAGAAAATGTTAGAAGACTTTGCTAATGCCCAATTGAGTTTTAAAATATTGCTGAAATTAAACTCTACTTGGCCATGAAATGCAGTTGCTGCTCTGGCAAATCTTCCTGCCTGTAATTTACAGGGTGTTCCACAGTTCTGCTTAACTTTAAGATGTATCTTGTCTGGAGATTGTTTAGAACAGAAATTTGTTGGACTCCAGCTCTTGCTTCAAATAGAGCTCGCCCTCCAAAAAGAGTCGAGTTATGGGTAAGTTCTCTCAAGGGGGAAAAGTTTCTCTCCTCCCCCACCTTGGTGCTAAAAATATTTATTCTATATTTATTTTTGGCAAAGTTTTCAGAAGTGGTTTGCCATTGTCTTTGCATCTCAGTTCTGCTGCTTAGGTTGACCCAGTTTCATGGGACTCTGTACCTGGGTTTCATTGATGCTGATCTTTGATTCTTTTTGATAGAAAAGCCTGGAATATAATTGAAATTTCCTTTTTCATCACACATTTTGGTTCAGTGTAGCATGGTCATTTTGGGAGCCTGGAAGTGTTTCCAGTTGAAGAGATTAACCAATGACATCAAAATTGCAGGGTTGACACCCAACTGGGGGCTCCTTTTGTGTCCTTGTTAAGCTGCCCATCAAAATGGTACCCATCTATCTACTCACAGTCACCTGCTTTCAAACTGCTGGATCAGCAGGACTTGGAGCAAGTGATGGGAGGTCACTCTGCCATGTGGCAGCAATGAGGTCTTGAATGCAAGACTACCAATCATCAGCCCAGTAACCTAACCACATGAGCAACTCTGCTCCTCAGGATGAGGATTGTGGGATAGGAAAAGCTTTTCACTTGCATCGCTTCAATCAGTTCCATTTTCATGGAGGTGCTTTGTATTTGATTAAAGGAGAAAGTGTAATATCAGAACATCCTGAATACCTGCTAAGACTTATATACAAAGCATTTGCATGTGTTGTACCAATTTCCCTGGTTTCTTATATATGTAGGTTAGGTTTAAACTAGTGTTCTGACCAAGGCTTCCTGAGACTGTAATTAAGCACATGCTTAGTTAAACAATTCTTGTTTTATTTCAACATGGAGTTATTTTCATATCCAGCCGGTAATGAGTCCCAAACAGTCCCTTCGAGACAAGCATCCATGTTTCTTTCTTTTGAATTGCTGTGAACAACTACAGTGCCAAATGAATTATAAAAACAAACAAACGAAGTACAGAGTCCACACAGAGCTTCAGCGATTAATCTGAACAGAACTGATGACTTTGCTTCGTACGAAGGTTTCTTCATCTTTGCCTGTCCTTTATACCTTATGGGAGGGGCAATCACCTCCAAGCCTTACTCCTGAGTCACCCCTTTTGACTCAACTGCTCTTTCCTTCGAGCAGCTCTGTGCACGCATGCATTGGGAACAGGCTCCCCTTGTTCCTCAGCCTTGCTGCTGCCAGACTCCAGAAGCTCCAGAGTCAGCACCCCACTTCCAGATGGTCCTGATTCCATCTCTGCATCAGACGCAGAATCTAAGTCTGAGTCCTCTCCAAACTCCCAGACTGGTCCCCATTCTTCCCCACTGCACAGGTTGCCACTGAACCACAACAACTAGCCAGAATTGGGAATATATCACAGAGATATATGTCGAGAAAGTGGAATGGATTCAAAGAACTGCAGCATAGATTATTAGACTTACAGCAAACAAACTCTCTCAGGAAAGTTTGAAAGAACTGGCATTTAGCCTGAGTTAGAGAAAGAGGTGGTTGGTTGGTTGGTCTGATGAATGATATGATGATATTCTTTAAAATAATAAAATGCTGACATACTTTTTTCTCTGCTGTCCTTGAGTGCATGACTAGATCTTAAGGTATTTAAGCTTGCTGGCTGGAAGAGCAGTCAACCCCCTAATTAACAACTAAAAGGTACACACAATCAGCAACCATATCAATGTAATGCATAGAACAGCCCAATGCACACATTCTGGAGAAAGAGAAGCTCCTTTATGATGGGATCCAGCATAAGCTTGAAAGCTTTGAAGAATAAACCTTTGGTCCCAGTGACTGACTCAGATTATAACCTGGAAGATAAATTTAGGAATTTATCACTAAAGATATGGTCATATCTTTCCTGTTGGAAGCATTCAAATAAAAGCTGCACAACTATCTTTAGAGGAAGATTTTAGCTTTGGCTCCCTGAATCAAGCAGTGGGCTGGATGAACGTAATTCAAATCATTTGCTTTTTCATGGAGCAACCATATATTAGTGGTTTTGGTTCACTTGTAGAAAAACAGTGAAAAGCAAATTGCTTCTGATTCCATTGATTCCATTTCTGGCATAGCCTTATTAAAGGGCCTCCAAAAACACTAACATTTTTAAAATCCACTGTAAAATTAAAACTGCTGTTACAATCTGAAAGGAATTATTCTAGCACTTAGGTTGAATTAAACTATTTTGGATTTAACTGCAAATGTCAGAGAAGATCCAGCTAAATATTAATGTCTGCCTAAATTTTTAGACATCTTATTTTTTCCTTTATGTCTCCTGTTTTTCTTGAAAGATTAGTTATTTGGTATCTTCAGTTTATAATGCAAACACTCTGCCTATCCTAAATCCTATACTGGCAAACATGCAATAAAATCAATGATCATCATCAGAGATCATCATCACATTAAAGTTTCTTCTACTTATTGACGGCAGAGTCAGGAAGATGAGAATATTGCATCCCTGGAGATTTTGAACCAGTGACCAATACCTTAAGGTAAATCATAAAAACAGTTAAAATTAGGAGGAGGAAGTGGTGGAGGAGGAGGAGGAAAAAGATTAAACACCTATTAACAGTAAGCCAGTAAAATTAAAAATATTATTCATTTATTTGTTTAAAGAGAACTATATGGCAATTCATATTGAACAACTCTGGGTTGCTCAAAACAGCAATAAATTAATACTTAACCCATTTGAAAGAATGTTCAGAGAACATTTTTAACTCCCATCACAGAGCACTGATAAAGGCAGGAAGAGACAGATTTTTCTTGAAAATCTGAAATAAGTTGTCAGCTTGAACATGCCTAAGCTTTAAGATACACCACTATTTAGGGGGACCTATTTATAGCTATCTTGCTACCATGGAATAGAAGCATCCTATGATTTCGGAGCTGCAGTGGCGCAATGGTTACAGTACAGTATTGCAGGCTACTTCTGCTGACTGCTGTCTGTCTGCAATTTGGCAGATTGAATCTCACCAGGCTCAGCCTTCCATCTTTCTGAGGTGGGTAAAATGAGGACCCAGATTGTTGGGGGCAATATGCTGACTCTGTAAACTGCTTAGAAAGGGCTGTAAAAGCACTGTGGAGTGGTATATAAGTCTAAGTGCCATTGCTTATTGTTATTTCTTACCCAAAGAACTGGCCTATAAGAGAAAAATAATCTATGAATATCATATTGGTCTTCCACAGCTGAAGCATCATTTATCGACAGCAATAGCATTTAGACTTATATAGATTCCATAGAGCTTTACTGCACTTTCTGTCCCCAATAATCATGGTCCTAATTTTACCAGTCTTGGAAGGATGGGAGGCTGAGTCAACCTTGAGCAAATTGGTATCAAACTCCTGCCTGTGGACAGAGTTAGCCTGAAATACTCCATTGTAAATCAGAAGCTAAAAGGGATCTTGGAGATCTTCTAGTCCAGACCCTTGCTCAAGCAGGTGATTCTATACCATTTCAGATAACCATCCAGTCTCTTCTTAAAAACTTCCAGTGATGAAGCACCCACAATGACTGAAGGCAAGATATTCCACTAGTTAATTGTCCTTACTGTTAGGAAATTCAGGTTGGTTCTCTCCTTGATTAGTTTCCTGTCCAAGATTGCTTCTTGTCCTGTCCTCTGTTGCTTTAAAGAATAAATTGACCCCCTCATCTCTGTGGTAGTTTTACTTTAACCATTGTACCACCACGACTCCTTTTAGTTTTCTGTATCTTGAAGTGCGCTCCCAAAGGAACTGGTAGCTTTCTATTTATGACATAGGTGTTCCTTCCATTCTGGAGCTTCCATATACTTTTAAATCCAGATTTACATTCCAAGCTCTGCACAGTTTTGGCTACCACACCTGAACCTGAGTATTGTACAGCTGGAAAAGTTGAAAAAAAATGATAGGGAAGGAGAGAGAGAGAGAAAGAGAGAGAGACAGAGACAGAGAGGAGTGAGAGTGAGAGAAAGGGGGAAGAGAGAGAGAGAACAAGAGAGAACAAAATGTTACAGAAGCTAAAGCACCTCCTTATGAAAAATGACTAGAGAATTTAAGGGTATTTATAATAGATTGGAGCAAAGGTGGGTAAAAGGAGATAAGACAAGATGTGCAAAAGCATACATACAGTATATGGAGGTCACCTGTAAAGATTAAAGGAATGAGATTCAAGATTGATTAAAGAAATAGATTTTTTAACACACAGTTTTTCTTTTTTAATTTTTATAATCCTTTCATTCCTTTACTACGGATGGAGGCAGGATGACTGAATGGAGCTGAGCATTTACTGGCCAGATGCACTTCCTGATGCCTACATGGAGTTTGCAGCAGGTATTTTCTCTTTGTGCCCTGATAGAGAAATATCTGCCACTGCCTAGGATTGAACTCTCAACCTTCCTAGCGGGAGGCGAGTGTCTTTACCTATAGGCCACTGTGTGAATCTTAACATAACATGTAATTAAACTATGGAATGCCTAGCTAGGGCTGTAAGAGGGGGCTGGATAAAATAATAGATGATTGGGCTTCTAATGGCCATTCATCTTGATGGCACTTTACTACCTTTGGAATTAAAAGCTCGGGTGCTATTAGTATCTTCTCCATGTTTGTGAGCTTTTTAATCACATCAGGCTGGCTATTGGACTGTATGAGCTGATGCAGCATGGCTTCTTTTTATGTTTCATGCGCCTTGATGTGTTAGCTTATGGATAGCCATGGCCATATTATTTTCTTCCAATGAAGTTCAAACAGTTGATTTAGAGAAAGGAAATCATAGCTGGACTGCAATGTGCAATGTGTAAACCACAGAGAAATTATATACCTTTCATCAAATTAATTTAAGAGCTAATATTTAATGAGAAAGAAGCTTTTTTTTCTTTCCTATGAGCATGTAGATATAGAGGTATAAACCTGTCCTCTTCATTTTTATATAAAGACTCAATTATCCACATTAGGCGACATAGGATTCAACCGACAACTTAACAATCTTGGCCTTCTATTTAGTAATGTATGCTTTAAACAGAAAAGCATTTATGCCTATGCTAGTGTGATTAAATGTAAGATTAAATGTCACCAAGGCAGTCTCTGAATTGAGGAAAGAATGAAAGTATAGGCTTAAGCGTTCATGTGAACCATAGTTTATTGCCAGACAATATTTTGCAACTGACATTTATTTTCCACCAATTTCTTGACTATTCCTTGCTCACATTATTGTATACAATCTATTGATTTATTTCTTATATTTCTAATCTAGTAAATCCTATTATGAGAGAGACACACAGAGAGAGCACATTCTATAATTCTCAAGGACACTCTCATATGGAGGAAATGCAGGCTTCCTAACGTCCTTTTAAGTCAGGTAAGCTGAGCTGTGCTAATGGTTTGTATTATGCCTAGCAAGGAGGATGCAAACATGGAAAGATTCCTGTCTAGGATTCAGGTTTAGGATGCCAGCTCCAATTGGTTCCCCCCAGGCAGATTTAGATAAG
This sequence comes from Laticauda colubrina, assembly GCA_015471245.1. NCBI lineage: Eukaryota > Metazoa > Chordata > Lepidosauria > Squamata > Elapidae > Laticauda > Laticauda colubrina. Next base: position 37,895,878 of record BLBF01000018.1, on the reverse strand, counting down.
ATGGAGCTATTGCTGTCTCAGTTGCCTTGCTTCCTTTAAGCACAAAACTGCGCAGGCAGGCAGTGCAATAAGCCTTCCAGGCTGAAGGATGGATAGAATGGAAGAAAAAAGACAAAAATGCTATTTAGTTCAAAATATTTTGGTTATATGGAATATTTTAAAGCAATGAGAATTGGTACGATCAATAAACACTATGGGCCATATTTTTTTTAACAAAAAGTAATAATAATAAAAACAGAACAAATGTGGGCTCTCAGGTTTTTTTTCCTTTCGCTTTTCCCCTACCTAAAAGGTTGTCTAGAACTTTATCCCTGGGGAAGGAAGAAAGGAAGGAAGGAAGGAAGGAAGGAAGGAAGGAAGAAAGAAAGAAAGAAAGAAAGAAAGAAAGAAAGAAAGAAAGAAAGAAAGAAAGAAAGAAAGAAAGAAA
>BLBF01000018.1:37857163-37890119 GCA_015471245.1 Laticauda colubrina | reverse complement strand
GGAAGGAAGGAAGGAAGGAAGGAAGGAAGGAAGGAAGGAAGGAAGGAAGGAAGGAAGGAAGGAAGGAAGGAAGGAAGAAAGAAAGGAAGATTGGAATGTACTGCCAAATTCCCCTACCTAGAAGGTTGACAATTATTTTTCTGTTATTTTGTGATTTCAGACACAATTTACCAGTTACAGCCAAGGGGAAACAAGGGAGGCTAAAAATATAAAAATAGTACTGTGTCAACAGAATGTAAGCTCCTCCCCTTTTATACATGCATTATGACTTTGCATGCATGAATGAAAGAGGCAGAGTTTGGATCATGACAATGGTGGATCCTGTGGATGCCTATTTGACTAACACCCACTTTTATTCTAGCAACTGGAGTACTATCCCACATAGTAAGCAAGGGAAGGGGAAACATATGCCTAACTACAACTGATGTACCATTCATTTTCTTGGGCCTATATAAACTCTGTGAATTGTACATCTCAAACTTTCCTATTTCTGCTCCTGTGGGGCATGTGCTCCGACTATAAGCTATATATTCATAAGCACCTGTAAGGGTATAAATGTGACAGATTTAAAATATGTCAATTAATATGTAAACTATATAAAAATGGTAACTGTGCAAATGCGTTGCAAGGTTATTGGTTTTTTGGGGGGGGGAGGACAGGGGGGAGTATTGTTGCCATATTCCAAGATATTTTTGACTTCCTACTATAGTCTACTTTATAGCCTAATGTTATTTTAACTTACTGTAAGTAAACCCGAAAAATATTTGTCATCATACTACTTAGCTTTATCTTCAGAGAGAGACCCAAGGCCCTGTAAACATTAAAGTATTAGACCAGGACCAGAGAGACCAAGTTTCAAGACTATCCTTAGCTGTGGAAACCTACCAAATAATTTTGGACAGGTTACTATCTTTCAGCTCAACCTATTAATTGTCAGGCAAAACAGAAGGAAAAGGGAATGTTTAATGATATAGGGGAATGGCCTTGGGGGCAGAGAGATGAACTACAGTCTGGAGGAACACTTGGACAAGAGGTAGTTTAGTCCACAGAGGAAACATGGCCATGGCAAACATCTCAGAAAGGACTTTTTCTAATTTCTTGGATAATGAAGATGACTGGGGGCGGGGGGGGGGGGAGGAAGAGAGATATTTTCAGACTTGGAATATTACATTAATGTAGAATTACAATAAAGTAGAATTAGTTTATCTAGGCATGCTTCCTATATAGACTACCTTGCAAGGCTGACAGAATATTAGATGTGCCAATTTAGAGGTCCTGATGGAAATAATATAATATAATGTAATCAATGAATAAATACTTTATAATAAAGTATTTGCTTCCTCCAAGATAAAGGCTGGCCAAATTCCTCCAGCAAAATTGCAGAATAGGTTTTTCAATGGTGGCCCCTCATGTCTGTCTTTCTTTTATTCATATATCTAAATGATGGCTGATATCATTTTTACATTTGTGATGAGGCAGAACAGTATTGTTACGGTTATTGCTATTGGTAGGAAAAGGAGAATAAAAAGCTTGGTGAAAGATACTTAATGCATAGGTGGTGTTCCAATCCCCATCACACCTGACATGCCACCTAAGAGATCCCTGCCCAAACAATTTAATGTGTTTTGAGCATGGACAATCCTGAGCATTGAGAATTAGAAACAATTGGTGAAAAATAGAAATGTTGGAATGGTTAATTGGATAGAAGTGGTTGAAAGTAGTTGATGAAGATGAAGGGTTCACTGAATTAGAATTAGGGTTAGGGTTAGAGCTGGAAGCAGGTGATCCAATACCATTTCAGACAAGTGACTGTCCAGTTTCTTCTTAAAAACCTCCAGTGATGAAGCATCCACAATTTAATTGTATATGAAAGTTGATGGGAAGGCTAGTAAAATTTGGCATTGCAGGGGTGTGGGGGTGGCTTGCCCAGGATTTCACACTTCTTGTACAAAATCATCTTTGTTATCACTAGTTACATTTTAGACTGAAGGCAAGTTATTCCATTGATTGATTGTTCTCACTGTTAGGAAGTTTTTCCTCAATTCCAGATTGTTTCTCTCCTTTATCAGAATAGAATAGAATGAATGAGCTGGAAAGGACCTTGGAGGTCTTCTAGTTTTAGATTAATATTATTAGATTTAGATAGTATTATTAGATTTACTATTATTAGATTAGTATAGTTTTAGATTAGGTTTAGATTAAACTAGATTAATTTCCACCCATTGTTTCTTTGGTCCCCTGGTGCTTTGGAAAATAAATTGACCCTCTCCTCTTTGTGGCAGCCTCTCAAATATTGGAATACTGCTATCATATCCCCCCAGTCCTTCTTTTCTCTAGCCTAGCCAAACCCAAATCCTGCAACCATTCTTGATATGTTTTAGTCTCCAGGCCTTTAATCTGCAAAAGGCTTCCGATACCACCAAGCTTAGAAGGACAGCAAAGAATTCATGACAGAGAATGGAAATGGGAAGTTATATATGTCTGTATTGCTTCAGCTCATATTACTTGCTTCATTGCATTGTCCAGCTATTTTGAAATCTCTACAGGAATGGAGTTAAGCTGCCCATATAAATCAATGGAGGGTGTTCACAGACTCTTAGAGAACATCTCTGCATGGAAGACAAGTGTTCCTGTTCATTCTAACTCACTGCTTATTTATCTTGAAACATTTTAAAAACAGTCATGCTAATATTGATTAGGAAAATAAAATATAAACAGATTTTGTGTGTAAGTACAAAGCAACACTATATAAAAATAGATACAAACAAATAAAGAGACATACAAACAAGATAAAGTTAGTTCAATCAGGAATTGAAATATATTGACAGGAGAATGGTGAAATGAAAAGGACTCCACAGCTTTAGCTGAGCTTTAAGGGGACTCCACAGGAAAGCATTCCAAAATGGGGGTACCAGCCACAATAAAGTCATTTTAATTGCTTCTTGCCACTTCTGAGATGGTGTGATGGTACCAGAGAGGGCTTCTGAAGGCAATTTAATTGTATATGAAAGTTGATGGGGAGGCTAGTGATATTTGGCATTGCAGGGTGTGGGGGGGGGGGCATGCCCAGGATTTCAAACTTCTTGTACAAAATCATCTTTGTTATCACCAGTTACATTTTAGAAAGACATTTTTTATAGTGTAAGTATAGGATTTACTGACAGTTCACAATAACTTTTGAAAATTGGTGTTCATGTTGCCTCTAACGTCGATTGTGCTCTGCCATGCAAGGCTTAATTTTACACACTGAAAAGCATGTTATACCATGTGTTGTTTCTACCATAACACACTTTCATTCGTCTACTGCATTTCTTCCGATGCTCATTGGATGGAGACCAACATAGTTACTTTTCTAGGTTAATGTATTCCTATCTAGTAAACTTTTCTTGAGCAAAATAAGGAAAAAATGAAAAAGAAAAAGGACAGGTGCTCTGTATAGAACCATTGCAGAATAAGCTGATATGTCCCCTCCTTGCCGTTGTTCTCCTTTTTAGATGTTCAAAATCTTTAGTTTTAGTTTTAGATGTGAAAAATCATTGAAGTTTAATTTTGTCTCAGTTATTCTGACAGTACTTGTGATGTGTGCTTTTTTTTTTTAAGGAAGAAGTTAATCTGAACATGAGCCCTTTTATTGGTTAACTAGACAGAGCACAACAGGTTTGGTGACCTACTTTTGTTTTTGACAGTGCAAGTCAAAGTACTTAACTTCAATCACTCTCTCGTTTACAACCCCCTTCTTCCAAAAATAAAAAGCATGACAGTTAACACTAATATGATGGTAATTTTATATTGTTTCTGCTTATGAATTTGTCTTTCTGTTATTAATCATCCCATAAAGTACTGACACTGCAGAATCTTGACGTTGACCAACAAACCATGGACTAAGGACAGTCGCACCCAAAAGGAAGGGGCTGTGGCAAAACTGGAGAAGCGCAAAGTTTTATTAGCACCAGAGGCCCATTAGAGTGCTCGCTGTTCACCTTCAGTGGAGCAATAAATGAAGAGAGCCAGAGAGGAGAGGACTCCTACTGTCTCTGTGCTGGTAATGCACAGCCAAGCTGTAGTCATGTTGTAACGCTTGTAAGAAACAGATGTTCCTTCCCTGACAAATCTCCTTTCTTGATTTATTATTCATTTGCTCAAATCACAATGGAAAGTCTTTGGCCCATTAATTAAATTCCAAGCAAAATAAAATTTGCAGCAGAACTCATTACTGGTAAATGACTTTGACACTTCATCAGATTTGAAGGTAAAATAGGCGACTTTAAGGAAGTTAAAGGTGGCAAACGCTTTGGCCCTTTCTGCAACCGTTGCAAGATGATAAAGATTGTGATGAAATTTTTATGTTAAGCACTGATCTTGAAAATGTTCAGTTTGGTGTCTTTTTTCTCCCTCTTTTTCTTTACTGTATCTCCAGGATCTTCCAAATAGAGGTGGCCAGTGTGAGAGACATGTTTACAGAATAAAGGAAAATGCTGTAGGTCAATTACATTTGGTCTTTATTTTTTTTTAAAGCTTTTCAATTGGTGTAGAAGTGGAATTTATTTCTGCTTTTAATCAATGCAGGAAAAAAGCAATGAGAAACAAACCAGCAGTCTAGGAAGGTGATCTGAGTTTATATAATTTTTGTTTTAAAAAAATCTGCAAATAAAATATGACTAGAGTTGAATAGAATTAACTGGATTAAAAATATTGACAAGAAATAAAGCAAGATAAAAAATGGATGGAAAAGGATGAATTCTTATGATGGTGAGGTACATTGTGAACTCTGGCTTCTACATCAGACCTTTTAGTAAAAAATGAGTGAATCTTCGGAGGAAAAGAATAGAAATATTGAAACTATACAAAAAAGATAGCTGTCAGAATTAACTTGGTATCCAGTTCTATAATCAGCGCAAGCTTTTATTTATGCTATAAATATGTTCAGGGTCCCATAATGATTCTGGGGAGTCCAGGTAGAAAAATACCCTGCATTTCTGTAGGAGACTATGATCCAGAGAATTTACTCTTTTAACCTTTATTTTTGGTGAGCAAAATATGGAAAAAAATGAAGCTCTGTGCATTTCATCCAGTACTATATCTTTCCATGGATAGATGCTTGGCCTGCTGAAGGTCTCCATGTCTTATGCCAATCAATAATCCAGTGCAATTCATAAAAAGAAAGTGAGAAAAATATAGAGGTAAATGTACTACAATACCCTTTGTGCCACACAGAAACAGAGGTGCTTTAGGAAGGAAAGCCTCTGATGTTGGGGCAGAGCAATATTAGATGATGAAAAAAACAGAGATAACTATTTTGCCTTGATCTTGAGCCACCTTAATAACAGATCTACAAAAAGAACATTTGTTTATTGTTAACTGCATAAACAGAGTTGAAAGCCACACTCACTGGAGAAAGTTCTAAAAGCATTATTGAGAATTAGGATTGGCAGCTTGTCTTTTCTCACAAACCTTTGAAAATAGCATAGCAGACAGATTGGCAACAGATGCAGCTTCCCTCATTACCTACATTTCCGTGTTGCGCATGGCTGCAACTGTTAGATTACTCTCTCCTAAGCAGTACTCACAGGTGTTGAAGCCCGACTAGAACAACAACAACAATGAATATCCAGCTAAAATAGCTTGTTTTTCATTGGTTGTTGTTGCTGGAATGTATACTGGTGATGTAGCAAGGGGTTAACATGAAAATATATCTTGTATTTCCTTTGTTGTGTTGATGCAGGTAATGAGAAATACGGAGAAATGCCCATGAAGAGAAATAAATTATGAAAGCAACATTAGAACATTGTGATGCAAACACTTCCTCCTTTATGCAGGTATATCATGAGGTTGCACACTTATATGTAGAGCAGAGGCAACAAAAAGTGAGCTGGATACTATTTGGAAGAATTGGCTAAAGGCTAGGTCACACTGGCCGACGGATGCAAAACGTATGCAAAAAGGACACAGCGGACAAGCAAATTTTCGGGGGTGGCTCCATCCGTTGTCATCTGCTCCAAAAAGTGGTAAAAATTTGCATAAACAGAATGGAAAAGAAAGGAAAAGAACGGACGTGGGTAGTATATAGAAGGGATGTTAAAGGGATGTTCATAGGAAGCCTAGAGGATGTATATAGGATGCAAACCGTTCACTGTTCATCCTTTCTTTTTCTGTGCTACTAACGCTGTGTAGACGTTCTGTGTACCTTTTGTTTCCTCCCTCTTTCCGTTTTCAGCTGCAGCGGATGTGAGTTGAGGGGATGCCCAGAGGATGCAGAGAGGATACAGTGGACATTTAACGGATGATAAACGGACATAGAATGTTTGTTGCTCGGATGTCACGGATTTACATCGTACACAGTGGAAAGTTCATCCGTTCACAAAGTTTTGTGCAGCTCAAAACTTCTTGGGCGGATGAAATCTCAGTGGATGGATGCTCAAAGGATAGAGCGTATGAAACACGTATGCAGTGAGTACACAACGGATGCATAGCGTTTTCCAATGGATGGCAAGCTTTTTTTAACGTTTTACATCCTCTTTGCATCCATTGGTGCAGTGTGACATGGGCTTTATTTATTTATTTGTTTGTTTGTTTCATTTTTATGCTGCCTATTTACCCTACAAGGTGATTCACATGTCTTGCAACAGACCATGGATGATCATGCCATCTTTCTGCCGGTATCTGCATATCTTAAAACATCCACATTTAGTAAACATTTTTCTCAAAAATTTGCTTTTTGCCATTTACACATAACTTGCAATCATTCATTCTGTTTCTTCTATCAAGGCCGATGTTCTAGATCTTTCATATATTGATTTTCACATCCATATAATTTCTCTAACATTTACTGCAAATCATGCTTGTTCTTAGCCAATAACATGGTTTTGTTTGCATATAAAAATATATGCATACTCACCTTCATATCCACGACCAACAAGCTTCCATCATCGTCCTAGGCATTTATTCATAAATATGTTAAAAGAGCCAAGGGCATATTTTCCCTTTGTCCTACTTCTTGTTCAATGGTTAACTATATTCCAAGTATTTCATTTATTTTCCTGCAGGCTTTACATCCATCACAAATTGCTTTTACCACCTTTAGCAACCAAGCTTCCATTTCATACTCTTACAAAACATTCCCAAACTTTCAAGCCTACTCTCCATCAAATCCTTTACTTAAATCAACAAAGCTAGGAGAAACATTCTTACTTCTAGAATTATTATCTCCTCAGTTATATCAGCTACTACCACAGCCTTTCCATTTTTGAAAATTCTCACAGCATTTGTTACCTAATTATCAAGTTTTTCTTGGATACTAACATTTATGGCATTTGCATCAGTTCCACTCACCACCTGATCCCTATTGATCCTATTCAAGTATATTAAATAGTGTTACAGCATTCCCTCAATTCAGTGTTATCCAAAATTATTTCATTAATTTATTTTCAGCTCCATTCACTCTTATCTTGTATTCATTCCTATAATGTTTTGTCTTGAAACTACTCTACTTTTTCCTGCCTCTTAATATTCCCTCCCTCCCTCTCTCTCTCTTTGCTTTATTCTAGCAATAATTTTTTTCCTTATATATACATGATATATTATCAGTATGTCAGCCTCATTTTTGCAGCATTTTCTTATAGGAGCTTTTCTCATCCATGGCTCTTTTTCTTCATCATTCTACAAGCATTGCTTTTCCTACTTCCCAATAATATCACTCTAGACATTTCTTCAGATTGTAACATATTTGATGTGTAACCTAATTCTTTTCATTCTATTCCAAACCATTTTCAGATACTCTTTCTATAAAATCAATTTTTTTAAATTCTGTTACCATATTGATCTCTCTTCCAGTACTTTTTCATATTTCTCCTAATACATGTTCTACTTTCACTTTTAGGATTTTTTTCCTTGGTCATTTCTCCCTAAGATCTATTATTAATTCCACCAAAAATGGACTTTCCCACATTGTCATATGTATATTTTTTCATAATTTCTTTCATTCTTTCAACATTCTTTGTCATGGATCTGTATGAATAGAGATAAAACATGCATTTTAAACAAGAACTTTTTAAAGCCATGGATTACCATTCAACATTCTCATTCACTCTTGGATTATTGAATAACCCAATCATACCCAATTATTGTTATGTACTCTTTCATTTTGTTGGACCTCTCCATTCATGCCAGTAAGAAAAATAATTTTGCTCCCCCCCATAAAAATACTTTCATTCTTATTCAAAATGTAATATTAATTATAATGTAACATGCATCTATCACCAAACTATGAATTCCTAATTTCACACATATCCACAACAACATATTAGTACCAACTGATAACATATATATATATATATGTGTGTGTAATGACTCTCTAAAAGAATGCAAATGACCAACTGTCTATAGGGAATATAAATCTTTCCATACCCCACCATCCAGTCAGGACTCAAAAGTTTCTTGGATGGGAAGCAAAATGTCTGCAAAGGAAAAAACAAGGTCCAGTTGCCTCCTCAAAAAGCATCTTTGGGACAACCATGACCTGGATTTTATTTTTGTTTATTTTGATTTGTCAATCACTTACAAGGTAGGTATAATAGGTATAAGTATATACATAGTTATGAATACATGAAATGGGTACATATAAGAAAAATAAAACAATAGGGCAGGGATGGTAGGAACGTTGGTGCGCTTATGTACACCCGCTACAGACCTCTTAGGAAAGGGATGAGGTCAACAGTACACAGTCTAAGGTGAAAGTTTTTGGAGTTTGGGGAAGAAACCACAGAGTCAGGTAGAGTATTCCAGACACTGTTGCTGAAGTCGTATTTCCTGCAATCGAGTTTGGTGCGGTTAACCTTGTTTGTATCTATTGTGTGCTCTTGTGTTCTTATGGTTGAAGCTGAAGTATTCATTGACAGGTAAGTCATTGCAATGTATGATTTTATATACATACCATACTTAGATCAGACTGAAGACAGCATAATTCAAGGTTTTCTAGGTCTAGAATTTCAAGTCTGGTGGCATAAGGTATTCTGCAATGAGTAGAGGAGTGGAGAACTCTTCTTGTGAAATATTTCTGGACTTTCTCAACTGTGCTAATATAAGATACATAATGTGGGTTCCAGACTGATGAGCTGTATTCGAGTATTGATCTAGGAAATGTTTTGTATGGTCTAGTTAGTAGTGTGATATTACCAGAGAAAAAGCTACATAGGATTAGGTTAACAACTCTTAATGCCTTTTTGGCTATGTAGTTACAGTGGGCTCTAGCACTTAGATCATTAGAGATGAGTACTCCAAGATCCTTAACAGAGCTTAGATCATCAACAAGGTCTTGACTATTCAGCCTGTATTTTATTTTCTGATTTTTTTTTGCCAATATGTAAGACAGAGCATTTATTTGTTGAGATTTGAAGTTGCCATTTGTTTGACCATTCTGATACATAGTCAAGATCTTTTTGAAGGGTAGCAGTATTGTCTGTGGTATTGAACAGCTTTACATCATTAGCAAAGAGAATACAGTTGCTCTTAATATGATCACAGAGATCATTTATGTGGAGTATGAAGAGTTGGTCCTAGAACACTACCTTGGGGGACATCACTATTGACAGGTACAGAATTTGATAGGACACTCCTAATTTTGACCATTTGTTGTCTGTTTGACAGGAATGCTTCTATCCAGTTATGCAGGTGTCCAGAGACACCATAAGATTTTAATTTTTGGAGTAGTTTGTCATGTACCACTGAATCAAAGGCTTTACAGGAGTCTATGTAGATTGACTCTATTGTTTTGCCCTGAGCGAATTGTGTAGTCCATTTGTTTTTGCAGTGTAAGAGTTGCAGATTACAGGATAGTTTTTTTCAAGAAACCAAATTGTTTATTAGAGAGTGGGTTGTTTCTCTCTAAGTGGAGGATAATGGATTGGTTAATAATTGATTCCATGACTTTACAGGTGATGCAGCATAAGGAGATTGGTCTGTAATTTTCAACTAGGCTGGGGTCTCCCTTTTTGAAGATGGGGATGACTGTGGCTTGTGACCATACTTTTGGCAAGGAGCTGGTCCTGAAAGATTTTTCAAAGATTATGATTAGAGGTTCTGCTATGGCAGTGGATAGCTTTTTAAAGAAGTAGGCACATATTCCGTCTGTTCCAATAGATAGAGATAGTTTTAGATTGCGTCGTGCTTTTTCAACATTGTCTTCTGTAAGATCGATATGTATTAGATCAATGTAGTTTTCTGTGGTTCGGCTAGGAAATACTGGGCATGATCCATTGCTGTTTACAAATACTGAGCCAAAGAATGTGTTAGAGAGGTTGGCTTTAATGGTGACATCGCTGCAGTCTTTACCATTTGGTCATTTCAGGGGTGGGATGGACCTTGAGTCTTTTAGTTTGTTGTTTACAAAATTGTAAAAAGCGCGGGTGGAATTGGTGCAAACCTAGACTTTCGGTTTTCCTTTTGTTTAATATAATAATTGGTGCATCCAGTCTTTATCTGGTGGCATAAATTTTTGTATCGGCTTTTGAAATTGGCAACGTGACCAGATTTGTTTTTCCATCAGAGTGATCTCTTTTTGGATTGAAGTTTCCTTATTGTTTTGGGTAATCTTTTTTTTTTTTTTTCAGGAGTTGTTGTTCGTACATATAGTTTGATGATTCTTTTGCCTTCAAGTAAAAATATGTTGTAATGGTCTTCAACAGTATTGCATCCAGTGAATAGAGATTGCCAATCAAGGGATGAGAGATCGTTGTCTATAAGATCATAGTTGCCTTTTTTTGAAGTTATAATTGGGGATTACATTATTGTGATGATTTTTGTGTGGGCGTATGTTGAGATGAAAGTCAATCATATTGTGGTCACTGTTGGAAAAGAGTTTTTTAGTTTGTATTCCGTAAATTAAATGCAAACTATTGCAGAAGATGAGATTGAGGCAGTTGTGAAGTCTAGTATTGTTGGTTACTAGTTGTTCCAGTCCCAGATTTGTAACAGTATTGTAGAAGGTTGCATGTATGGGTTTGGTTGTACATTTTTTTAGGGTCCAGTTAATATGAGGTAGATTGAAGTCACCAAGAAAGATAAAAGCGTGTGGGCAGGATGTTGCCCATGTTAGTCATGAATTTAACTTGTTTACATGTTCGATATCATAAAAAGGTGCTCTGTAACATAATAAGAATCGAAATGTGATATTTTTTTTTTTATTAAAGTTTTTATTAATTTTCTACAAACAAACAAACATACAAAACATTAAAAACATCTATTCTCATATATACTTCCGGTGTATCGGTTGGTTCATCAGTTTTGTGCATTCATTTTATAGTGTCAATTACAATTATATTGCATAACCACTCATATTGTCAATCCATATTCTAATATTACTAAAGAAAAAAATAAAAATAAAAAATTCTTTTTTCTGACTATACTTTTAATCATTCATGCTTTGCGAGATAACAATACTTCAAACAAATTATTCTATAATTTGTCGTATAATCATAACAAATCAATCCTAAAAAACTCTTCATATATATAGTATTAATGTTCTATTATTGTATTTTATCATCTAACCATTGATAAAAAAAACCCCAAATTGCATAAAATTGTTTATCTTCTTGTTCTCTAATTTCAAATGTCAATCTACTCATCTCAGCACATTCCAATATTTTCTTAATAATTTCTTCCTGCAATGGTATTTTCTCATTCTTCCAGTTTTTAGCAAATACAATCCTAGCCGCCGTTAATACATTTACAATCAAATATTTCAAGTCTTTATTATATATATCAGGTAAAATTCCCAATAAAAAGATCTCTGGCTTCAAGTCTATGTGTTTCTTTGTCATTTTTTCCAACCACATGTGAATTTTAGTCCAATATTTTCTAGCATTCTCACAAGTCCACCACATATGATAGTATGAGCCAGGTATCTGATGACATTTCCAACATTTTTCAGATTTATTCTTGAACATTCTTGCTATTCTTGTCGGGGGAAGGTGCCACCTGTAAAACATCTTATACAAGTTTTCTTTATATGCTATTGACATTGTCATTTTATAATTTTGAGACCACAATTTTTGCCATTGTTCTAAATCAATTCCATATCCAAAATTCTTCCCCCATGCAATCATAGTTTCTTTAACTTGTTCTTCCTCTAGCTTAATTCCCAATAAATAACCATATAACTTTTTAATCACTTTCTCATCAGTACCCATCAATATCTTATCTAAATCAGTCTGTTTATCATAGAATCCTTCCGTTTTAAAATCTTCAAGATATCTTGAGTGTATTTGCGCATATGAAAACCAATTCATCCTTATACCTTGTTCCTCTAAATTTTGGATCGTTTTAAGTCCACCCTTTTCATCCAACAGTTCCCCATATCTAACTGTTTGTTCCTTTTTATAAATCATAGGATAGGAAAATGCTTCAATAGTCGATAACCAAATTGGAATTTTCAAATAACATTGTTTTTTTATCTTCTCCCAATTTAACCACAAAGACTCCCGTATATAATGTCTTCTGAAATACCCCTGTGTTTTAGTTCCCTTGTACCATAAAAAAGCATGCCAGCCCAACAGTAAGTCATGTCCTTCTAATGTCAACAATCTATGTTTTCTTAATGTTATCCATTCTTTGACCCACATCAAACTTGCAGCTTGATAATACAATTCCCAATTAGGCAGACCAAAACCTCCTCTATTTCTAGCATCTTGCAAAAGTTTTAGCTTTATTCTCGCTTTTTTACCTTGCCATATAAACTTCAACATAGTTTTATTTAAATCTTCAAAATAGTCTTTTCCAAGTCTAATTGGTATTGTTTGAAAGAGAAATAAAATTCTAGGTAAAATATTCATCTTAATTGTTGAAATTCTCCCTATTAATGACAATTGTAAATTTTCCCATTTCTTCAAATCTGTAATTATCTGTTGTTTAAGTTTAATATAATTATTCTCTTTTAATGTGCTACATCTTGCTGTCAAATATATCCCCAGATACTTAACCTTGTTTGTAATTTGAATTTTCAAAAGATCTGTCAGTTCTTCTCTTTGTCTCAATAACATATTTTTTGTCAAAATCTTTGTTTTATCTTTATTTATTTTCAAGCCAGCCATCTCACCATATGTCTCTACCTTTTCCAATAACTTTGGAGCGGTTTCTAACGGGTCTTCCAGAATAAAAGCTAAATCGTCAGCAAAAGCTTGTAGTTTAAATTCTTCCTTTTTAATTTTCATTCCTTTTATATTTTTGTCATCTCTAATATTTCTATTCAACACTTCCAAAGTTAATACGAATAACAAAGGAGATAGGGGACATCCTTCACAGATGATGGTCTCAGGAATGACTGAGAATCTCCATAGACTTTTTATAAAAATAACATTATTAGCAATGGTTGTACCCATGTCATATATGACTATTTCTGCTAATGGCATGCTCAGTGTATTGGTCAGCTTTTGTCCATTTCGACCATTTTATTATAAGTGCAACCAAATCCTTGTTTTACAGCAGCATGCTAACACTATTCTATATAATATCTCCAAAAACTAACTGATGACTAAACATATCATCACCTATTTGGCACAAATTAACAAATATATGCCGTGTAGTGATGTACACTTGTGATGCTCATTATATGAAATGCAATTCTAAAGTGGTTAAAACAAATCAGTCTTTTTAAAAATTCTGTATCAAAAAGAAAACGGATGGAAAATTCATCCAACTCGCGTTAGGACTCCTTCATACTACTTTTTTTCTGTAGCCCTGATTCTGATTAGGGTTAAGGATAGGGATATCTGCTGCTAATTCCTCTATTGGTTAACAGAAAACCTAACCAACTTTGCTGCAAAATGAATTCTAAAATGGACTGTTCACATCAGATTGCAGGTTAGCAGTGTGATGCAAGTCTCTGTGTTTAAATTTTTGAATATAAATGCAAATTGAATGCAAATAGAGTAGAGTATACATTACATTTTTGGATATGAATGCACAGTCAACAAAGAACCTGCCTCAAATCTTTTTCCTTTTTGTATCTACTCTAATCTTTATGTAAATGCAAAGGACTTTAACAAAAGTTTTGAAACTTCATACCACTCACCTAATGTTCCAAAAAGGGATCCTCAACACTTAAGCTGCATAATGGAGTGATCTTTTAAACGTGTGTAGTTGACTCAGTAATCTGAACAAACCATTCTTATGAAATTGTGCACCTCAACTTTGTTTTACAGACTGATATCATTGATTCATTACAATACTTGGGTGAGGATCAATCTGATTATTTCTGATTCAACATGCATGAGGTAATAGTGATTTTCCCTTCTTCTGATTTCCCTATCCCACTAGCCCTTCCAAAATAGAGTGTGCTATGTTCCTTTTAACAATTTGGGTTGCTTTTGAAAGAAGCATATATATTTTTAAGGCATTCATATATATATTTTAATCCTATCCTAAATAAAGACTCCCCGGAGTTTTCTATTCTAATGAAACACTGTGAAATCTCTCTCTTCTTTTATTTCCATTTGTTAGGAATGGTGATCAATACAGCATCTCATAATAAAATGAATTTTATTAAATTTGTCAAACATATGTCAAGTAATTTTGGTTTTTTACTCTATACATCTTTGATGTATCTTCAATGAATGTTAAAGAAAACTTATATAAGTTTCAGGATATTATCTTACACATGATCACAGCTACCATATCAAAACTCCCTAAAGGAGCCACATTTATGACAAGCGGCTAAAGAATTCCTAGAAAATAGGCAGTTTTGGCTTTGCCCTTAAATCTTCTTAAATTGAGAAATTTCTGAGAATTATTTAAGAAAGAGCTACATCTGAGGACTGCAATTACAAGGCACATAGACAGAATTTGATGTTGACAAGAACATTATTATTGTTTTTCTTGAATATAGATACATGGCTTTTTCTTAGTTCCATCTATTTGCTTCCACATGACCTTTTCCTTTAAGTTGATTTAATTTTGGAAAGAGATAGATTATGGTCATCCTTATGGATGAATGGATTCTTATAACAGGAAGTGGGTCATGAAAGCAAACACAATCTCCTTCTCCCTTTAACTAACGATCTGCAGGAAATATTAAGAAGAGCACATTGGCCTTCAAATGCAGGGTGTATACAGAAACTGTATGTTCAATTAGGGAATAAAACCAGAATGAAAGGTTTAAAAATTGTGGGTATCTCTGGTGGGTTCTTCTGCTTAATTCCTCCAGGGTTCAAAATACAAAAGGAAAGAATGCAATTAGCAGGCTAAAGAAGGATTTCCCATTTCTTTTATTTGACAAAGATGTACCTTTTTTTTTCTTGGAGATGTAAAAATCACCATGCCAAGATACAATTTTTGTCTGTCTGTCCATCTGACATGAAATAACCAAGCTTACAGTCACTTATGTTCCCCACAACCAGAAGCTTGCAAAAGAAAGAACAAAGCCTCATTTATCACTCTCCAGTGAGAATTTGGTTTTATAAATGTATTGTTCTCTGTAAGGAAGCTTTGTTTGATGAAATGCTGAGTGCAGTGTAAAAATATCCTTTCCCTCTGTAATTTGCACTCCTCTCCATTTGAAGCTATTCTTGCTGCAAACGAGAATTGAAAGCTGCTAAAATTAAGTGGTGTCAGTTTTCAATGACACTTTAATGATAGAGCGCTCAGCAAATGAGATGAGAATGAATCCCAGCATATTGGCTAAAGATCGTAACCAGCGCTAAACAGCAATATGCCCCAGCTAGGTTACACTTTTTCTGCTTCATTCATATTTAGTAAGAGCTGAAATTGGGAAGCGCTAATTAAAACGGTCATAAAGGGAGAAATGCAAATGCCTAACATAGATAATGCAAAACAACTCAAGCTGGTAAGTCAATAGGATCATCACCTTAAGGAATAAAGGCCATTAAAAAGAAATTGGCAGACTATACACAAGCAGATACTGGCTCACATTGGGAAGCATAGCAGGAATAGAGTGGCTTACAGCAAGGATGTTCTATTATTAAAAGCATATATTTTAAAAGTATATGTCAGCAGATCAAAAACTATTTTTTCAAACCACTTATAGAGGAAGGAAATTCATTCCAAAAAGCATCTGTCTTGTCTTTCTACATACAGTATATACATATTTTGTCAGTGTTTGTGTGTCAGTATCTATCTGTCTGTCTACTTAGTAGACTACTTAGTAGAGTTTATTTGTGTATGTATGTGATACTTTTTGAGTGATTGTTAGATTATGGAATTTGTTTTTAGTTTGGTAAGAAAACAGAAGTGATTTGCCATTGGCTTTGTTTTAGGACTTTTAGAGATTCTTGTGCCTGTTTGGAGCCTCCCTTGACCTCACCCACATTGTGGACTACTCTTTTTTTTTTGCCACCTCTCTTATTGACCTATTCAGAAAGAGAATCATCTTGGCATGGCTGTGAGAAAGAGAAGACTTTCTATGAGCAAGATCAGGGACATCACTCAACTGAAAAGTTGCAGATTCTCTCTGGGAATAGGTATAAGGCATTTATCGAGAAGGTTATGAGGAATCAGGCCCCAAAACCACATTACCTCTTCATCTTGTGCTTTGTCACAAACCTCCTAAAATGCAAGTTATTTTTAAAACAGCCAAAGGGAAACAGTGATATGCTAAAAAGTACCATCTATCCACCAGAGTAAAGCATGACACGTTTACATCAACATTTAAAGTATCTAATTCAAGCCAGAAGAGGAAATGTTTACTTACTTTTTATTATGACTAGTTCTTACCCCATAAGAACTTTCTAAAATTTATTTTACATAATGAAACTAACAGGAAATATTAAACAGATATGATGATAAAGTATCATTTTATAATTAGTAAATTTTATAATCTATATCCTAGCATTAAAAATTGTGACATTTCAAATCTATAGAACATCATGAGAATCAGAATAAAAATCAGTAGTAGATAACCTTGGTGTACTCTAGAACAAGGGTCCTCAACCCCCAGTCTGTGCACTGTCATTAGTTTGTGGCATGCCAGCAAACAATCTGTGCAAACAAGCAAAGTTCCATCTGCGGGATGAAGGCAGCATGCAAAAAATAAAATAAAATCATGCCCCCTCCAGTCTGCAGAAAAACTTTCTCCATGAAACTGGTCCCTGGTGCTCAAAAGGTTGAGGACCACTGCTCTAGAAATTTAAGACTACACATATCATGATCCTTTATATAGCTGATTGTCATGTAAGTGCAAAATTTGATATCAACATGAAGACATCCACTTTTCTATTACTCATGAAAAAAAAAGAGGCCTGCAGGTCTTCCAAACTTTTATTTCCATTTTTTTTGTCTAAAACTGGATGAGAAATAAATGAGAAAAGAGTATGAGATTAGCTGCCTAATCAACCAACAAGCTTGATTTAAGAAAGAAAAGGTTATTTAAATTAATGCAGAATAATAGAAGAAATAAAAATCAATATTAACACCCATGAATCTATATTAAGAAGAGAATACCAAAATTATATGTAATTTTCAATTGTTTGGTGTTTACAAAGCATTTCCAGATTGCATGCAAACTTGGACTTACCACCCCAATGTGTCATTCAAGAGTTGAAAAGTGGGAAATAATAGGGTGGGGGTCAAGATGAGAAAAAAGAGGCGTCAAGGAACAACTTCAGGTTTCTCCATGAAGCTGATCATACTTAAAATAAATATAATGTGACTATTAGAAATATAAATAGAAACTATTATATGTTAGAATTAGGAGAAGATGCTTAGGAGATATTTGCCCTTCCTTAAGCCCATGTCACACTGCCCAACGGATGCAAAAAGGACACAGCAGACAAGCAAAATGTTCCATCCGTTGTTATCTGCTCTCAAAAGGGGCAAAAATTTGCATAACCGGAGCGGATAACACGGACGCATGGAGGACGCAGGGCGGATGCAAAGTGGATGCGGAACGGAAGCCTAGCGGATGGAAGCGGATGGGAGCGGATGGCACATCCGCAGGGCTTCCGGGGGGTCTCAGCAAAGCAGACGCGGAATGGAAAGAGTGGATGCAGAGCGGACGCCGAGCGGATGAAGCAGATGCACAGCGGATGCACAGCGGATGCACAGCGGAAGCCTAGCAGATGCCTGGCGTTAATTGCGCATGCGGGGAGGATGCATTGCGTCAGCCCCGCGGATATAACGGAAGCAGCTCGGAAGCAGGTCGCCATTCAGAGGAAAGACCTGCTGCCGGACGGATTGGCTGCCTTGCCTGCCTTGCCTGCATGTCTGCCTGCCAGCCTTGGTGCCAGCCTGCCTGCAAGCCTTCCTGCCAGCCTTGGTGACTGCCAGCCTCCCTGCCAGCCAGCAACCCCACAACCATGCGGAAGCACAGCAAGCCTCAGCCATCTGCTGCCAGCCCTTGCAAGAGGGACAGGGCTACCATCCCACCCCCTGGCCCTCACTCTGGTTCTCCTGGGGCTTCTGAAGCACGGGCTCGCTCTTCTGGGGCTGGTGCTTCTGCTGCTTCTGCTTCTGGAGGAGCTGATGACAAGCACTCCAGCACCAGCCACCTCCACAGCACCTGCACCCTTCACCCCTGAGACTGCCAGAGACTCATTTTTGTCTTATAGCTTGTTGTTAATAAAGTCTATTTATGATTCACACACTTGTTGTTGTACACAGTTTTATTAAATGGTGTCAGAAAGTTCTATGATTTTTGTTCCACAGGATTTTCTCACCCACTTAGGAGAGTGCAATAAGGGGGAAGAAGAATTGAATGAGACAGGAAAGGTGTGTGGGGGAAATGGGGGGCAAACCTAGTATTGCATCAAGTACTAGCCTCAGGTTCTGTGACAACAGAAATAAGACAAAATGCAGCCCTAGATGAGCAGACAACATGTCACCTACACAGAGGGCCTTTTCATCCTCAACCATGCTCCTAAGCAACGGTTTGTCCCCTTCAGACATAATCTTGAAAGACATAGGATGAATGCTTCCTTTTTCAAAAGTGTCACATGAAGTAGCTTACCAGTTGGGTGGGCAAAAAAAATAATATTTTCTGATATCTGTTGTCATGTTTTATTAGATTTAGGATATTATTATTTTATTGACTTAGATGTTTAAAAGAATCATTTTAAGAAATAATGCCACAGGTACTATGTTAAACTGATGGCTTTTTTTTTTTTTTTGCAGTAAAGGATTAGAGTGTTCTTTATAAGAGGCTGAAAAGAGTTTTTTAAAGTATCCCAAATAATATTTTTGAATGTTTCTCAACCATTTTAAAAAAAGCCATCAAATTCTAAAATTCAATGATTAAAGCTGTCCAATTGTGAAACTCAGTGATTACTTTGAGTGGAAATTTTATGATAGAATTAGACCTAGATGTTGAAAAGAGAATTATACTTGAAATCACAGTAAATAAGAGGATAAAAAAGAGCCCTTTTCTCTTTAGAAGTATAGCTGTGGAACTATATTCTATGTGTTAGTTTTGTATGTTTCCTTGTAGTAGCTCAGGGTGGTATACCTATCATTTTCTTCCATTCCCCCCCCCCCCAGAAGCAACTGTGGGTTGGCTGAAAGAAACTGGCCAAAACCTATTTATTGAGATTCCATTGCTACCAGTGGATTTGAACAAAGTTTCCTCAGTTCAAATCCAACCAGTGACAAGATGGCCATGCACCATGATCCAAACTCCATCCTTTGGAATATGTGCAGATTTCATGGCATACTAATGGCTATAGTACCACCATTATTCAGTGAAGATTCAATGAAGCTTTTATTCCTGAAGATTTACTTTTAATCAAGGAGGAATACCATCACACATATACTAAAAACTCCTGTAACATGTAAATATTCTTTCTGTTCAAAATACAATCTGGCATTTTTTGGTCATCCAGAAATAAAATAAAGACAAGGCTCAGGGAGAATGGTCTTAATCTCATCACTGCTGCTTTCACTAATTTTTTAAGAGGTTGATGAGAATTGATTCCTGATTCCATCAGAAAACATTTTTATACAATATTGCAAAATATGTTGGTAAATCACATTATGATTATTGATTCACAATACTGTTATTGTGGAGAAAAATAGTGGGGTTTGCTAGCAAAGACTTGAGAATTATGTGGTGAAAAAGAGGCCAAGAGGCAAAGCAAGAGAACTGATCAAAGGGTGGTGTCTAAAAGCAGAAATAAAAAGACATAGGGATAAGGAGGCCTGAGAGCAAAATTTGACTACGATAAACTAGAGAAGTGTGTTTCATAAAAAAAATAATTCTTTGTTTGGGCAATATGTTTCTTTAATAGTTTTGCAGTAGACCAGTGATATAAAGGCAGATAGGATTTGTTGATTTGAGTTTGAGAAATAACCACATAGACAAATATGTTTGGCTGCCTGTTGTCCATCAGAAAGTCTATACATGACCAAATTCTAATTTGGCTTTATGTTATAATCTATGCATTCAAATCTGCTTGTGACATCAAATTTGTGACATTATCTATGTCATCTATCACCTGTATTGATCTGGAGCTCCAGAAGCAAAGAAAATCTTTCCTTTTTAAAAAATGATACTTAGTCTTATATACCACCCCATAGTGCTTTATAGCACTCTCTGGGTAGTTTTACAATGTCAGTATATTGCCCCCAACAATCTGGGTTCTCATTTTATTGACCTTGGAAGGATGGAAGGCTAAGTCCACCTTGAGCCCATCAGGTTCAGTCTCTAGGCTATGGACAAAGTTATCCCACAGTATTGTTACCTAACCACTGCACCATCAGGCTCCTATCTTGAGGTATTTTCTGTAGATCCAATGTTCTTTCTGACTAAAACTTCTGTTTCATAGAAATGATGCTCTCTCCCACCTACTGCACACACTCCACCCCAATGTAGCCTTCTTTACCACACTTACACACAGTACTTTATGGAAAAAAACAAACCAGGATCTTGAAAGATCTTTGAAGGATCTTTCTTCAGGCAATTACCTTCTTGCTATACCTTAGAACTTCAAGTATGTCTATACTATTGATCATGGTACATATCTTGCTAAATAGTAAATACTGGTATTTGTATAATCCATCAAAAGCTATGCTAGCTATGCTAGATCAGCTGGACTGTAGAAGATATGGCTATGAAATAGCAAGGGGCTGGAGCCAAGAAAAACACAGAGAGATGCAAAAGCCAGGAACCCTTTATTATTCAGACAAAGTTTATATTAAAATAAAAAAGTTATTGTTATCTGAAGAGAGCTCAATTAAAGAATTTGTTGAAGTAGGGCCAATCTAGAACCCCAGAATATTTCACTCTGTAGATTGATGATAAAACTGCTGCTATTTCTTGCATCATACTGGGCATACTGTCAAAATATACAGTAAGTTTTGCATTTTACAACAATTGGTTGTGAGAATAATTTAATTCAATTTCATAAGATTTGGCATACCTAATCTGTTTCACTGAAGGGACAAGGCAAAAAATGATTAATCTTGGTTGGCTTTTACCATGTATTTTGCTTCCAACAAAAACTTTGTAACCTGTGGGGTGTCCTTCAAAGTTTAACCCATCAATGAACTGTCTAAGCAAGGATAACTGTCTTAATTACAGTACCGAATTAAGATAATACTTGCCTGGCTCTTATTCAATGCATAGCTTTACGAGTTGAATGTGTGACCTCCAAGAGTGCCCGATTCCACTAGAGATTTTATCTCACAATCAGCTGAGATTGAAAGTTTACCAATATTTAAAGAATGCCAAAGAGCACTAGGTTCTATGTGTTTGTCTCCTGTACCCATCCAATTAGGAAAATAATCCATTACAGAAAATCTTGATTAAAAAGTTGACTTATCCTCTGGCTTTGATTAAAATCCAACATCACAGTGAATCAATTCTCTGGTCTTTTCTATGAAACCTTTCTTAAATGCAGACAGAAGTCCAATTGGATGGTTCTTCCTTAGTTCATTCACCTTTCAGTGCCCTCTGATTATAACATCCAATGAAAGAAATAGCCATTCTTTCTCTCCCTTCTTCCCATTTCTTTTGTTCCTTTTTGTCTGGCATACTTGCCTATTGCGATCTTGGTACTTATTTTCCAAGGTGTTATCCTTTTAAAGTAAGCTTTCAACCCTATAAGTCAACTGCTGTAAACAAATGGAAGTTTCTTGGTTACCAGAGCAATTAGAGGTGGGTTAGGAGAGGAAATTAACTTTTGAACTTGTCTCATAATTGTACAACAGATCTTTGAAAGATATGTTATGATGACCGGGAGAAAGTTATTCCAGAAACTAAATAATAATTTGATGTCCGATGTGATGACTTAATTTCTCTGACATTAGAGCCAAGAAATTGCAAAGTTGTGAAGAAAGTTGAAGAATGCTGGAGAGCATGGAGAGGTCCTCATCTGACCAAAGAAGGGAGGCTGGTAGAAAGGAATGGCAGAGGAATGCCACAATACTTTTTGCTTCACTCAGGAAAAACATTTCTTTCTCTCAGTTTGTAGCTGTCTCCTGAATTAATATGCAAAACATTTCTTTCTCTCAGTTTGTAGCTGTCTCCTGAATTAATATGCAAATCTGAGGTTAACAATACCACAATAACCCATTGTTGCCAAACAACTCAGTGCCCAAGTAAGGTGAAATGAGTTGGTGCATCAGAGCTGCCAAATGAAAGATTTTGATGTTGCTTGTTTTAAAAGTGAGATAAATTAACCTTGGGATCCACTTAATTGCAATCTTTGATCTCATTGACCTGATTTTTTAAAAAGTAAATCCTGGGCCTAAAAGCCAAATTGTAAGCAATAAAATCTCACAGCTCTACACTCAAAGTGTAACTTAAAAACAGCTCATTACACCTGCGTTGCTCCCATCCTTTCCAACCACTGAGTGTGTATGACCATTTTTCTGTTTACAAACACACTGCTCAATATCAGTCAGACTCAATAACATACCAAGGGCTGTTCTAAGAGAACAAAGTCATCTAATTGACATCTAATTATTCTCAATTCAATTTAACTATTATTTGGTAACCTTCATTTTCTAACACGTGAGCAGAACTGTCTTTGGTACAGGGAGTCCTTGACGTATGGCCACAATTGGGCCCAGAATTTATGTTGCTAAGTAAGAAAGTGAGTTTTGCCCCATTTTTATGACTTTTCTTGGCCCATTAGAGTGAATCACTGCAGTTGTTAAACTAGTAACAAGGTTATTAAGAGAATCTGGCTTTTCCATTTATTATGATGGGGAGAAAGTTATTCCAGAAACTAGAGTAATAATTTAATGCCCGATGTGGTGACTTGATTTCTCTGACATTAGAGCCAAGAAATTGCAAAGTTAAGAAAGTTGAAGAATGCTGGAGAGTATGGAGAAGTCCTCATCCGACCAAAGAAGGGAAGCTAGCAGGAAGGAATGGCAGAGGATTTGAAGAATACCACAATACTTTTTGCTTCACTCAGGAAAAACATTTCTTTCTCTCAGTTTGTAGTTGTATCCTCAGTTAATATGCAAATTTGCTTGTCAGAAGGTTGCAAAAGATGATTACATGACACTGCAACCATCATAAATATAAACCATTTGACAAGCAACTGAATGTAAATCATGTGACCATGGGGATGCTGCAGTGGTCATAAGTGTGAAAAATGGTCATAAGTAATTTTTTTCAATGCTATTGTAACTTTGTACCGTCATTAAACAAACTGTTGTAAGTTGAGGACTGTTTGTATTTGGACTCTAAAGTTTTGGAAATAATAGAGGGCATTTTGGACCTTGCAGTATAGCTGGTTCTTGTTTAGATGTCCATTCCAACTTCCAGGATATTCTATTACATTCTCCTTCCTCAGGTTTTCCGTTTCACATTCTTCTTTTCTGCTACTATTAGTAGCACTCTGTGGCCATCAGAATGCCCTGACAATTTAGGATGGTTTGTTCTTAAGTTTATTTGCACCATGTGGATGGTTTTCTTTCTGAAAAAAATAATTAGCTGGACATACCTTGATGTCTGTCTTCCCCTGTCTCATATATATATAGCTTTCACCTTTTATCTAGAGAAAAAACTGACTATAAGAAAATTACAGTGCATACACATGAGTAGAGCAGCTAGAGCCAAGTTATTTGACAATGTAACATTTGGGAGAAATAAATTTAGGCAAAAACTATCATCCTTTTTGATCCTATCCTTTCTTCATGAAAACATTCAAAGCAAGAATGGCAAAAAAAATACAATTGAAAGATAGGAGAAAGGTTGGGAATAGATGTCTTCCAACATTTGGCTATCACCCCAAATCATCTTTTGTGTAATTAAACAACAATGACAAAAAGCCACTGATTGTGGGTGAAGAAAAGCAAAACAGACAAAAGGAAAGGCACAGGGAAAATGTCAGCTGCAAAGCTCTCATTTTGGAAACCTACAATGTAGTGATTGATAGGCCTACTATTTTTCAAGCTCTGTCACAGCTGAAGTATAAAGCTGTCAGTGCACATGATAATGATGGATGTGCTAAAACATGCAAATAGCATGAAAAATCATTTCTCACATAATTTTGGAAGATGAGAAGAGTTCTGAACTTGGGGGGGGGGGGGGGAAGAGAGGTCATGCTTCACAGTCAACCAAGTGGAATAGGAAGCTGCCTGGCTGCCTCAGGCACCCTTAATTGCTAGGTAAGTTAAACAATGAATTATATGGGCATTCTGCAAATTTTCCCACAGAAGTGTTACTATGGCCCACTTGGGAATGGGAAGAGATAATGATGGAGTTTGGGAGGAGGGGGTTATTAGTTTACAAAGCGAGTGAGCAGGTTCTCTATTCTAGCAAGGTCTCCCAAAAATCCAAGTGACCACAACTAGGCTCGCTTGGTAAATGACACCGTTTTAAAATGTTCAGCATATTTAAGAAGGTAAATTTATATTTTTATTATTTGGTATTATTGGTAAATAATACTGCATCCAGTTTTGGTCACCATGATGTAAAAAAGATGTTGAGACCCTAGAAAGAGTGGAGAGAAGAGCAACAAAGATGATTCGGGAACTGGAGGCTAAAACATAGGAAGAACAATTGCTGGAATTAGATATGTCTAGTTTAATGAAAAGAAGGACTAGGGGAGACATGATAGCAGCGTTCCAATATCTCAGGGACCGCCACAAAGAAGAAGGAGTCAAGTTATTCTCCAAAGCACCTGGGGGCAGGACAAGAAACAATGGGTGGAAACTAAACAACTTAGCAACTTAGAACTAAGGAGAAATTCCTCACAGTTAGAACAACTAATCAGTGGAACAACTTGCCTCCAGAAGTTGCTCCAACACTGGAAGCTTTTAAGAAGAGAAATTCTGACTTCATTGAAAATAATTGTGGCCCTTATTCCAAACTGGCATTGGCTTTTTTTTTTTTAATTAAAAAGAATTGATTCTTGAGAGTTTTCTAATGGAAGTCTGGAAAATGAGCTTGCAGGGGTTTTCTTCTGGTTCAAGAAAGAAAGAATTGATGGAGTCTGGAAACAAGATTGTACTTTGAAAGATTGAATAAAATGTAACCATTTTTTTTTCAGCCTTAATGAGTCAGTAGAAATCAATCAATCTTCTGAAGAATTTAGATTTCATAAAAATTTCCAGTGAGGGCAATGACTTCTGGTGTAGCTACATTTGCTAAGAACCTGCCTAATTTAGGCTAGGAAGAAAACACTCAAATTCTTGTATCATTCCAATTTTAGTATATGTGTGGTCAAAGTGAGAACAACACTCAAAACTCTTAATGAACATAAGAAACAAGTAAAATAGGACTACAAGATCAGTGCTGCAAAAATCCAGACAACATTATCTGACAGTAAAAAGTTAGACTATTTAATGTTTCCTGTCATCTAGAGATTATCTAAATTTTTATAACCTAAGTTTGGTAGCCTTCGGTAAAACTCAGGTAACGGTACCATAAGTAAAGTGTTCTTGTTTAATGGGTTTGAAAAGGCCAGCACCCACCTATAAAAGGGACCCTATTTGTAGACCTGAAAATATTCTGTTTAAACATGGTTAAAAGGATCTGTGTTAACAAAACACTGATTCTTTTCTTGTTCTATCACTTCCAAGTCTTCTGGCTGATACACCTCCTAATAATTGATTAAACATGTATATACTATACATCACTCAATGATTAGATGACTGCATTTGATTTCTGCATAGCTGATGACATTCCACAAAGTATGTTAACTTTCGCTATTGAAAAAGATTTCATTCATCTGTGACAGCTTAATCAAATCTTCTCATCATCTCTCATAGTTGAAGTCAATGAAAGATAATCATGCATATCTGAATAAGCCTTTTAAGGAGAGCCAATCAAAATCTGTAGTGAAGTATATTTCTTTAAAGGACACATAGAGAGAGATATATCAAAACATATACTCATTCCTTCGTACACATAAACATGATAGTTTAAGTGTCCTCTTAAGATCAAGTGTTACACAACTGCCATCATTCTCAACTGTCATAACTATTGGCTATATTCTCTGAGAATGAAGGGAATGTTAGCTAGAAATTCCTCAACCTGGCTGCACTGGCTGATTAAAATGGCTGTGGTCAGGACAGTAAATTTCAACTCATCTAAGAAGTTGACGAAAAAAAATTATGCTTACTTCTTAGAGCAAAATAGATTTATAGATGAAATTTCATAATTTATTTTTTCAACAAAAAATAGACTATATCTTCAGAGGTAATTGTCAAGAGGGATATCTCCCACCTCTTCCTTTCTATAAAAATGAATTGGTACCATTTACATGCAGCTCCTAACTTTCAGATTGTCCTTACCCTAGCAATACTGCTACTATTGTACAAACATGTTTACTTAGACAAATCTAATTTACCACTTGTTAATGTGTGCTGGTTTTATTTGCAATATTATATTAAAGTAGAAATAGAATTATGTTTCCCCTCCTCCCATTACGTTGCCTAAACTCAATTCATATTCTATTGCCAAGGGAATACATTTATTAATTTCTCTTTTAGTTTATAACCAGTCGACAAACATGACCTTTACCTAAACAAGTCTATAATTGCAATTAAATTGATATAATTTATAACACAGTAATAGCAAAAAATACTTTTAAGAAATGCTACCAGACTTTGACTTCCTGTAGCTAATAAATGGAGTATTCATCTTGTGAAAAAATATATTCTTACTCATGCCAACATTTTAACATCAACTGTAATATTCTCAGTTGACATATTAAAAATACACCAATTAATCTCAGTAGGAAAGCATAAAGTCTTTACCCACCTATTCTCTGAAATTTAGATATCGCTACTGTGTACAATAAAAATTGTATATTCATGAACTCCATTTGTTTTATGTCCTCCTCTCTCTCAATGTCTCCCAAGTAGCATATGCTTTGCTCTGTGGAGAATACAATCAAATTTGTCTGTCTTGTCATATTGTCATCAAAGTGATAGTATCACAATTAAATTAACATTTTCTGAAGAACTGAAAGGGAGGGAAAGAAAGAGGAATGGAAAAGCATGGTTTTAATGCTTTAATGAGACTCCTCTCCTTCTCTTTCCACGTCTTTTTATATATAATTCCCTTAAACAAAGAATCATCAAAAGTAACGAGCAACTTAATTTGAAAAATGCCAATGTTGAACTGCAGTCGTTTATGATGCTATCAGCTAGGTTATATTTTAGTTTTCTAAGAGGCATTGTTACTGAAAGATTTCTTAAGATTTGACACTGGATTATTATTTCAGAATAAGGATAATTTGAAAGCTCTTGTGATTCCCCGAGTTAGTGATTGCCAGATTGTAATGCACCTGTGAAATCACATTAAGTTTGATGAGGAGTTCCAGAAATACATTGCCATGTTTTCTAGTTAGGACTAACATATTGGATAGGTGACATTTCACTCATTATTTAAGTCTATGAAGCCTACTTAACATCTGACATGTTGATTTCTATTTAAGTACTCCTCTAGGACAACAACAAAAGAACCAGCAGTCAAGAAATAAGCTGCACGCTAGGACTTGGTTGAGTAGAAATGAAAGTCTTGCAAAATATATTCATATGCCATGATATGACTACACCTGCAAACATTGAGTAGGCAATTATTTTCCCTTTGACATTTTCTGGAAATAAAAGTTGGACTGTAATGAACAAGGATAGAGAGAATGTTTAGGCTGTAGCTAGCCTGAGAATATCATGGATAGCCAAGAAAACAAATTAATCATCAAACAAATTAACTCATTTAAGGCACAAATGACCAGGCTCAAATTATTATACATCAGACAATTAAATGAAAACCGAACTTCTTCAGATATGTCTACAGTGCTGGGGAGGAAATGGAAGAAAAGAGGACAACCAGCAATAAATGGATGGACTCAAGACCAGAAAGACCAGATTGGTGACAGATATTCTGTGTGGTCACGAAGAATTGGTACGAGTTGAGGGCACATATAGTAAAGCAATTAGTCAAACCCATTATCCTCTGTGGTGGTATCCTATTTATGGAATCCCTCCTCAGAAAATCTTACATTAGCACCATTCATGCACCTGGTGAAAGTTGTTCTGTTTCCCAGGCTTTTTAATTGTCTTTTAATTTGTATTGTCTTAGATTTTAAATGGTCACATTGCTGCTTCCTAGTTTATGCTGTTTCATTTTGCATTTGATTTTGATTGTATATATTTGTAATCAAATTGCATTTCTTTAGTGTGGTTATTATAAATGTCCCAAACAGTTTCAGCTATAGGCAATTTGATTCTTATTAATAAATAAATAAATAACTGTGGGTAAATTGCATTTTTTAACAAAATAAATATAGTTTACTATCATGTACTTTGAAAAGTAATACTGGCAACCTATGGCTAAATATGGTTGTCAAAATTCATTTTGCAACATACAGAATATTCTTCAAGTGCCACAATTTAGAATATACTCTTTGTAGACTCAGAAGTTAACATCAAGAATGGTGGGAAAAAAACAATTCCCTGTCCGGCAGTGGTATTCAGCAGGTTCTGACCAGTTCTGGAGAACCGGTAGCGGAAAATTTGAGTAGTTCAGAGAACTGGCAAATACCACCTTTGACTGGAGAGTTTACAATGTCCTTCCCCTGCCACGCCCACCAAGCCATGCCCACAGAACCAGTAGTAAAAAATATTGAATCCCACCACTGTCCCTGTCTCTGTTTACCCTGAACAATATAGATCAGCTTTCCTCAATGTTTTTAACCAGGAATCCTTGAAATAATTTTCAGATCCCAGGGAACCCCTGAATAAAATAAAACAGTACAAAAATTTCCAAAATAGTTCATTCCCAGCCTACACAAACCATGTTTTGTAACATTTACAACAACAGTCATGTAACTACCTAGCACTGAGTCATGAAGCCATTATGGTTTGCACAAGTATTGTTCAAACAATGGTTTTTTTCAGTCATAATTTCTCACAGAACCATTTGCAATCAACCCCATTTGAGAAATGCTGATATAGATTGAGAATTTCGAGCTAAACATATCTTCTTCTTTTCCAGGCATGAGATCAAAAACTTTTTGTCATGTTCATTAAGCTTATTCATTTACTTTTTATTTACCAATACTGGTAAATAAAATACTGATTAGCTCAAGTCAACAACAACAACAAAAAAAAGAATAAACACGAACATACATTGTAATGAAAATATGCAGCAGCTTTGTTTTCTGAAAGAAAGAAAAAAACAGTTTATCAACACATGTGCACAATTACATATAAGCACCTATTGCGAGGCCGTATGTTAAAACTGTACATGCGGTAGTGATAATGGGGGATTTCAATCATTCTGACATCTGCTGAAAATCTCACTCTGCCAAGTCAGAGTCCAACAATTTCTTGTTCTTTCACACCGATCACTTCATTTGTGACAAGATGGAAGAAGGAACAAGGAGGACTACTAACCAATCTTTACCACCACAGAAAAACTGATTGAGAAAAAGGTAAGGAGAATGGCAGCATTGGAGAATTATCAAGTTTATCCTTGAATTTGTGATAACCAGAGTTGAGACAGATTTGTACATTGGATGGTTTCAGCAAGTATTCAACATTCAGAAAAATGTTTTTTGTTGTACTCCAAGGAAAGGTATTGTTATTTAAAAGTCCCGGTCCCACTGCACTTACGGATGCAAAGAGGATGTAAAACATTAAAAAAAGCTTGCCATCCGTTGGAAAATGCTATGCATCCATTGTGTACTCACTGCATATGTGTTTCATACGCTCTATCCATCAAGCATCTGTCCACTGAGATTTTATCCGTGCAAGAAGTTTTGAGCTGCACAAAACTTTGTGAACGGATGAACTTTCTGCCGCATACGATGTACATCCATGACATATACAGGCAACAAATGTTCTATGCCCATTATCATCCGTTAAACATCCGCTGTATCCTCTCTGCATCCTCTGGCCATCCCCTCAACTCACATCCGCTGCAGCTGAAAATGGAAAGAGGGAGGAAACAAAAGGTACACGGAACATCTACACAGCGTTAGTAGCATGGAAATAGAAAGGATGTAAGCGTATGCATCTCATATATAAAGGATTCAAAACGGACAAAACGTTTGTATCTGGGATGTATCTTGTATGTTTAGAATGTCTGGAGTATATCTAGAGTATGTAGAAGGACACCTAGAGGACAACCGATATTTTCTATAAAAAGGGGAAGAAAATCATCTGGATCTCAGTATGAGTCCAGCAGCCGTGGTGTACAGACCTCTTCACCCTTGGTCTTGCTCTTCAACATCATCAATTGTTCTCCATCATGGATGATGAAACAGTCCATATGATAGCTGCACTCATTCATTACCAGAACCAAAACCTGTTCAGACTGTTTTCACCTTTTATACAGAAGGAGAAGGAGACGTCCAAGAGCTGTGTTAGTCCGAGGATGGATTGTGAGAAGAATGGAATTTGGACTGTATGACCATTTGATGGTAGAGCTGAGGAATGAAGACCCTCGTGCATTCCATCACTTCATGAGGATGCCACCAGCGATGTTTGACGAACTTGCAGAGCATCTGAGACCCAGGTTGACCAAGCCTAGCACCAACTTCCGTTCCAATCTGGACCCTGGGCTGAAGGTGGCACTGACTCTGTGGCACCTGGCCTCTGTAACCAAATACAGAAACATGCAGTATGCCTGGAGGGTGCCACACAACACCATCAGCAAAGTGGTCAGAGAAGTGGTACAGGCCATCATTGAAGAATACATGGAGGAGCTCCTCAAGTGCCCCACCACTTAACAAGGCTATAGAAAACTTGCAGAAGAGTGGTATCAGAGGTGGAACTTTCCCCACACTGTTGGAGCCATAGATGGGAAGCACGTGGCCTGCAAAGCTCCACCCAACTCAGGGTCCAACTACAAGGGCTTCTTCAGTATCATCCTCTTTGCCATGGTTGATGCTGACTACAAGTTCATCTACATCGGAGAAGGCGGAGCTTCGTCTCGGTGCTACAGCTGCGATCTCGGGGCTCTGAGATCGCAGCTGATATTTTTGCCCCTGGTCGGTCCTAACGGACCTAAACCGTCCCGTAGAGACGGGGATTGTGAAGGGCACAGTCCCAGGATCCCAGAGATATCGCAAAATCTCTGGTTTGATCCGGGAGAAGCTCTTTTGCTGGCGGTGGAAAGGCAGCCTCCAAAGCTGCTGAAGTCGGGACAGCTCCGAAAAGAAAGTGGCTGGAGCGAGTGTGTGTCGGTTGGGTGAGAAACCTCTTTTGTATTGTAAATTGGTTGAGACCTGAAAGGATATCCTGAACAAAGAAGAAACCTGTGACTTTATTTTTGTTTGACTGGAATTGTTTGAGCGGCGTTTTTTAAAGTGATGTCAAATTGAGGCTTGGATTCTTTCCTTACTACTTCTTTTTCTGAGGACTTTAATGTGACTTTGTAGGTAACCAGATTGAATTTTTTCTTATATATATTTTTATGCTTCTTTTGACTTTTTAATTTTCTTTAGGATAGAGGCCCCCTTTGTTTTTTTTTTTCTTTTCCTCTGAGTTTTGTATACATTACTCTTTTTTCTGGCTGGGGGGGGGGAAAGTATTAAGAGATCTTGCAACACTGCCAACTAGAGGCTTGAAAGTACTTTATTTGAATTGGGGAGAAATGTATAAACACTCCTTCTCAAGGACATTTTAATGTGATAAGATGGAGGGAGAGCACAGAAAAATATTATTACAGGTGTTTTCCTGGACTCTTATCAATATTTCAACACTTGAGGCTTGGCTTTGAAGCTGCTGGAGAAGAGAGTCATAATAAGAGCCTTGGATAAATAAACAAAGTGCAGTGTGCAGTCCATATATATATATATACTTGTGAAATCTCTACTCGCCAGCCTTTTTTGTATATTTCAATTCTAGTAATATTTTTATTTTTGCTTTTTATTTTATCCTTTTTCTTCTTTGGTTTTGGGCCTTTTTACTATTGGATTTTTTCATTTTGGATCATAATTGGCTACTCTATCAGATGGATTGAAGGTCAAAAAGAATTTGAAGTTTTTTGAAGCATTAAAATGAAAAAAAAAAAGTGGAAAAAAGAAGAAAGTGTTAAATGAAATAGACTGTGTGTATTTGGATTGTTTGATGACTTTGGGACTTTTGGAAACTCTTATTTGAATGATTAAAATCATTTGGGTCGTTTAAATTATTATTATTATTATTTTTTTACAATGGCATTACTAATGGATGAACTGAAAATGGAATTTATAAAATATAAACAAGAGAAACAAGAAGGGAAGGATTCTTTTGGCTCTGTTTTTCATTTTTTAGAAATGGCAATTTCTACATATGAGAAACTACAAGAACAAGAAGATTGGGATGAAGAAGAAACCATCCTTAATGAACAAGCAACTTTATTTGGGGAAGAAAGGGGAAAGGGGAGAAAGAGAATGGAGAATTTAAGACTTAAAAAAACAACCAAAAAAGGGAAAAACAAGGTGAAAAGTGGACACAACATCAGAAAGCAACAGAAAAGAGGAATACACAAGAGGGTGGAGATTAAGAGACAAGGGGGTAAAAAGGGTAGAGTGGAGAAGCAAGGGAGGAAAGAAGGGAAGAGAAG
>BLBF01000018.1:37821077-37857153 GCA_015471245.1 Laticauda colubrina | reverse complement strand
TGTATTTGAAATAATGTTAGAAAATTGGAATAATATATGATTATAAAATGGGACAAAATATTTAATGTAACTTAGCGAAATTTTTTTTTAAAAAATAAAATAAATGAAATCAAATATGAGAGAATTGAATTAAAGAAAAATGGGAACATTGTCATTGTATAATATTTTAAAATATAAGTGAAATAGGGGGAAGTAACTAAGCAAAATCTATAAGTGTTCCCATAGAAGCATGATACTTATTTAGAAAGGATTGTGTAAAATGTTTAAGACTTAAATGAATATTAATTTTAATGATATAATTTCAATTGCTATGGATTGTTGTTTTAATTATATTATATATTTAAAAATTTTTTTTTTTTGTTTTAAAATATTGAGTCTATCTTTAGAATGTACTACGCAGAATCCGAATGAAAATTATGTGTTATGTTAAGCTTTAAAACTAGGGGAAGGATAAGTATGACAAGGCATTATACTCCAATCAGTCATTACAGAAGAAATTTTGTGTTAATGAGAAAAGATAATAGACAGCTGAAACAGGACAGACAAAGGATATAAGTATAATGATTTAAATTGAGATGAAATAAATATAATAGAATTAAGAGAGTGAAAAGAGGGGAGAAGCTATATAGAAAATGTAAAATAGTAAATAAGAAATGGAATGCTATATAAAAGTAAGCATGAACTTGAATTTATGTCTGTACAAAAAGATGTAACACAGGATCAAACTGCCGTCCAAAAAGATATTTTATGTTTTTTATGTTTTGTGTTTTGTTTGTATATGTTTGTTTGTTAAAAATTAATAAAATTCTTTCAAAAAAAAAAAAAAGTTCATCTACATCGATGCTTCAGGCAATGGGTCAGCTTCAGATAGCCAGGTATACAACGCAAGTGACCTCAAGGATGGGCTGGAATGCAACCTCATCATGGGTTTTCCAGATCCAGACCCCCACCCAATGACACACAAGATGTGCCCTATTTCATCATTGGTGATGACGTGTTCTCCCTCAGAACCTACCTCATGAAGCCGTACACTTCAAGATACCTCACCCATGAAGAGAGGATCTTCAACTACAGGCTGTCCAGGGCATGACAGGTGGTGAAGAATGCCTTTGGCATCCTGGCCAACAGGTTCCAGGTACTTCTCACCACCATGCAGCATCGCCCACAGACACTGTGGATGTGCAAGGCCCCAACAGAGCCTCAATTGAAGGGAAGAAGCAGCGCAACCTACTGAGACACTGGTGCAACTCCCCAGCTGGAGCAGTGGAATGGCAAGACAGGATGATAGATGATTAATGGATGCTTCCTTGAGACTGTTGCATAACACTGATGAGATTGTGCCATGTATGTTGAGTGGTCCTACAATGAATAGGGCATTAATAAAGAGCTTTGTTTATTTTAAAATGTGTTGATCAATGAAAAAATTGTTATTGATAATAAAGGTCCATATGTGTGGCAGCTGGGATGGTGGACCATACAGTCCCACTATGCTTGCACTGGAGGTTTATCTATCCCACAACTGTCCTTATCTGTCCCACAAGCATGCAAAGGCTTAAGCATTTTTTCAAAGTTTTCACCAACACTTTATTAAGTTAAAAAAATGAACGAAGTGTCTTAAGCAAAGATAACCTTTATTAACTTTCTTAGGTAAACTTTTTGACTTTATTAAATAAGCAAAATGAACCAAGTAAAGTGTCTGAAGCAAAGATAAACTTAACAACTCAGTCTCTGACACTATTCTCAGTCACTCTGAGTCATGTCCATGGTCTCAGCTGTTAAGCAGGCAGGGACTGTGGAGGTGGCTGTGGCTTGAGTGCTGGTCTGAGACACCATTGGGGTGCTTGGCCCCGAGGGTACAACAGGGGATGGTGTGTTCAGGAAGCTATCCGAGAGCTAACTCAGTCCCATGAGGTTGAGAGGCCCTTCATCAAGGACTTGAGATGTCAGGCCCAATACCGATGACAGATTGTCCGTTGATGGGCTTGACTGTGGGGTGGAGGAAGGAGGAGTGTAGTGGGGCTGTCTGGTCTGCAGCTGGGTGAGGATTGGCATCTGTGGCAGGCAATGAACTTGGGCCTGGACTGGGAAGTTCTGCTTCTGCTGTGGGAAGTCCTAGTACTCGTAGCCTTGGTAGGTGAGGGGCTGTTGAAAGCTGTGGAAGGGCTGTGACATCGCCTGGGTTGGAGGAGCAGACCTGGACTGGGTAGGAGCAGCTTCAGCTGGGCCTTGAAGGTTGTGCAGAAGTGCTGAGATCTTCTGCTTCATCACCTGTTACTGGGCTTCGGGCAGGTCCCTCAGGGTTTGGCTCACGTAGGTGATGAAGGGCTTCCAGTCCGAGGATGGTATGTCGCTGTGGACCAGCTGAGAGAGAAGTTCTGTGCTGGTCTTCATTGTGTCCCTGATCTCCAGCAGCACACTGTGGTCCTGGCCCTCCAGTCTGCCTCTCTGCCTGCGTCCTATGGAGCTGGGGGTGGGGGTGGGGTGGCCTCTGGTGGCTGCTGCTTCTTCCTCCATTTGTGACAGCAGGGCGTCATCCTCCATGGGATCCTCCAAGTCCGCCGGCATGGGGAGTGCAGTTGTCGGGGGGGTCTCTGCCGTGGGGCCCTCTGAAGACACCTGCCTGGACAGGGTAGCTGGCTCCTGGCTGGAAGAGGACTGGCTGTCTGTGGGCTGTCTGAGGGAGAGGGGTCTCAGAGGGGCTGCTCCTTGGTGGCAGATCTCACCCTCCAGGAAACTGCACTTGGCCATGATGTACATCTCCTGGTTGACAGCGGCCTGCCCGGTTTTCTTGAAGTATAGCTTGCCATGCCAGGTGTGCATGTGCTTCCACCATCCTAGGAGTACTTCTGCAGTGTACCTTAGGCTCTCTGCCTTGTCTCTCCAAGCTGCCTGCTTCTTCTTTGTGTCGCGATAGTCTGTGGCCCTTTCTCCAGAGGTACTTGTTCTCCCTCAGCCATTCCAGCACCTCATCCTCATGCTCCTCGGAAATGGTGTACTGTTTCCTCTCTCCCTTCTCCTTCCCTTGCCTCTTCCTCCCTCTGGCAGGGGCTTCAGCAGGGCCTTCAGGGCCTTGAGCAGCAGGGCCTTCAGGGCTTGAGCAGCAGGACCTTGAGCAGCAGGGCTTTGAGGGCCTTGGGGCTGGTCCACCACAGCAGCAGCAGCAGCAGCAACAGCAGCAGCAGCTTCAGAGTCAATGCCAGGGGGTGGGATGCTGGTTCTGGCCTTCTTCACCTTGCCAGGGCTTGAATGAGTAGGCACGGACTTCCTCTTCTTGCCTGATTGATGAACCATGGTGTTCCTGCAAGATGTATGTGGCAGCACGTCTTTCGCCTGTATGCTGACTGCTTTCGTGCTGCATCCTTTTATATCCGCGGAGCTGACGCAATTTATACTCCCTGCATGCGCAGTGAATGCTTTGCATCCGATATACATCCGTGCGACATCCCCTTTGTTTCCTATAGGCGTCCGTGATGCATCCGCTTCATCCGCGATGCATCCGCCCCTTCCGCTATGTGTCCGCTTTGAAATTCTCCCCCGGAACACCTTCGTTTTGTCATCTGCTTCCATCCACTTTCATCCATTAGGCTTCCAATGAACATCTATTTAACATTCCCGCTACATCCCCACGTCCGTTCTTTTACGTTCTTTTCTTTTCTGTTTATGCAAATTTTCACCAATTTTTGGAGTGGATGCAACGGATGGAGCCACCCCTGAAATTTTGCTCGTCCGCTTTGTCCTTTATGCATACGTTGTGCATCTGTCGGCCAGTGGGACCGGGCCTTAATTATCAGAGTGGTTCTCGACCTTTTCCTCAACACAGATCTTATTTAAATACCTTTTGTGGCCATAGACCATGGCCACAGACCACCAAAATTTAAATCATAACATTTCTTCAAGGCTTTGTGCCCCCCTTATGATGACATCATGCCCCCCCCACAAGTTGAGAACCACTGAACTAGCAGTTCCACACCCAATGAGTAGACAAAATCAACAAATAAAAAGAAAAAAAAATCTCATGACAATGATAATTTGACTTGTCTTGCAGAAGCAGACATCAATACTGGAACAGATACAGTAAAAGCCTTACTCAGAGGGTAGAAAACAGCTAGAGATTGCTCAAATAAGGAACTGCTTAGATCCAACCATGGAAGCTAGAAGATTTACTAAGGCTAAGAAAGCTGACAAACTTCAAACTGCTGCCGTGAGATCCATTTACACAGTACTTCCTTGGTTAGATATTTTATTCTGATTGCTACTGAATTATTTGCTTGGGCAGTTCCAAAGAATCTGTTTCATTTCTTTCTTTATTTGTTTGTTTGTTACATTTATTTGCCACCTACTCACCATGGGGCTATTCTAGACAACTTAAAATAATAAAAAGGAAGAAAAATGAAAGAAGTGTGACAGAAGTAAAATAATAGAGCAATAAAATAAAGAACAAAAATAAATACATTAATATGATAACCAGTGTTACGCTTTGGCCAAGCCCAGTTTAGCAAAGGGGTGTAAAGTCCTGATACATCATGTGGCAATACCGTAACGACGTGAGTTTAACACTTCTGGGTTAAGAGAAAGGTTAGCAAATTTAAACAAACTCCATTCACTAAACAAAACTGATTACATCATAGAGTACCAAATAGTGGAGGTGAATACAGAAGAACTCTTATAAGAAACTCCTGGAGGAACAGGATTCAAAATTTGGGAAGACTAAAATATCTTTCCATCTTTAAAAAGGAAAGGAAGACAGACTTGTTTGCTTGATATCTGTTCAGCAAGTTTAACAAATTATGAAGCAGTGTACTTCTGACCATTTGAGGAAGCATGTTACAATTAACAAGTATTTGTCTATGGGTATTTTTGCAAACATATAACAGAGTTACCTTATCTCCTTCTTTGATAGTTTCTAGCTTCCAAATTGAAATCAAACAATCAAGGGAATGCCATAAGCATTATGTACTTGAACCTGAGCAAAGCTTTTGATAGACTGGCCTGTAATATTCTCTTTTTTATAAAATAATAAAATATGGGCCAGAGGATACTGTTCTTAGATGAGTCACAGCTGACTAAATGATCTTACCAAAGATAATTTATTGGTCAACTTCAGCTTGAAGGAAAGTATTAAGCACAGTACCACAGAGGTCTGTCTTGAATCCTATGCCCATCTACTCTTATCAATAACTTGGAAGAGGGAGTTGAGGGTATTTTGCTGATGACAATGAGCTGGGAGGAGTAACTGAAACTTTGGAAGAAAGAAATAAGTTTTAAGAAGTTCTAGACAGACTTGAGAGTGGGCTGAAAAAAGGATGGACTTTTAAAACAGAAGAACTGTTTAAATCAACAGGAAATCAACAGTCTGCCCTCTGGTAGTTTAGTGCTATGCTTTTCTGTGTAATGCAACAACATAACCTGTTATTCAAAGTCAGCATTTTAAACCTCCATTGAAGTATTGTGTTTGTGTGTCTGAGGAAATTGTCAGTCATCCAAGTTATAGTTGTCTCAAGGGTGACTTTTTTTTCTTTGAAAGGAAACTGGGCTGCTTTTTCTTTGAGGAAGAACATTTTGTTTTTAATCTAAAAAGCTTCATCAGTCCTGATGGCGGGGTAAGGGATGGAAGGATAGGTACTGATTGGATGCAGGGAGGGGTGGTATGGAAGAATGGAAATATTATATTTTTTTGCAGTCATCTGGTCTACCTCTCTGTGAAGTGTTTTTTTTTCTCTTTTTTTTCAAAGAAGCATGATCTCTGGGAGAAAAGGCAAGTCAAAAAAAAAGACACAAGCTGGAATGATTTTTTTAAAAAAACCACAGACCTGGGGGGGGGGGAGTCAGATTTATTTTGCATGATCAGCAAATATGTACTATATAACCTACGGTCTCAACCTAAGGATGTTAGCACTTCTATAGAACAGTCCTAACACAAGGACAAACTGTACTTGAGCATTTTTTTATGTTATATTAGACGCAAACAAGTTTTTCTACAAATATAGGCATGTCAGCTTAAACCTCTTTTAGTTTCTCCTGAACCAATATATTTATTGTGACCACTTTAAGTAAATATTACTCTCCAACAAGACAAAAACCTCTATATTCTTTTTCTTATTGCCCTTGGGTTGTTGCTTTATTATAACAAATAGTCTTTTCTTTTTAAAGGAACACCATGGAAATAACACTTTCAGAATCTACTGAAAAAAAATCAAGATTGTTTCTTTTAAATGAATTTTAATTGTAAACAAATTAATTGATTTGGTTAATTGCCAATACAATTTTGATTAAGTATGTACAGAAGAACATACTTAAGAAATGGTACTTATAAATATTTTTAACAAAAATATTGTAAATTAAACAAAGGAAACAAAATTGTATCATAGCTAAAGCAAGGAAACTACATTCTCTGAGCCATTCCTTTATGGATATTTCATTAAATAGGAAGTGGAATTTGGAGGTTTATCCCTCTTTCCCCTTAGTGAGATTTATGACAACAAATAACTAAGATTGTCCTCATATGCTTCCCAGAAATGCTAAAACTCAAAATCAGGAGCTCTAGACTACATATAATTGATGTTTAATGGGATAATTTCCCAGAATTACTTTAGTGGGTGAATTGAATGCAAGAATAGGAAGTGATAAGATCAAAATAGCAAAATGATTGAAATTTAATATTGATTAACTCTACATTACTTTTTTATATACCTTGAAGGATTCCAAAATAAAGCTGGAAAGGCTTAAACTTCTAAATCTACTTTACAAATGAAATTTTCAAATTTTGAATGACTCTCATCCCAGAGATTCTCCCAGTAATTTCACATACTTATCAGCAAATGGAACAACAATATTTGACTACTGTATGTACAGTATGTATTCCCTTTGTCAAAATAGAAACATTTCAAAATATGAAGTTATCCTACAAGGCTGTAGTGACCAGTATCTATCACACTCCAGTATTCTGGCTTGAAAGAGAGTAGAATGCTGAGAATATATAACAATCTAAATACCTGCATTAAAAACATTCAGGACAAAAAGAATTAAATGGTCTGTTAATTTAGCTGATAAAATCACTGCAAATTTTGCTCAAGCCAACTGGCAGATATTCAGCTTAAATTGATTAATGCTGAGCCAGCTTCTTCAGTTATCTTGAGCTCCTCCCAACAAATACTTGAATAAATAAAAGCAGAATTAAGTCAGGGCAACAGTAAATTAAGTTCATTTCTACAACATAGCCACTGTTGAATGTAGACTAGCACATTGTATAGTTAGGAATTTGTAAAGGAGAGTAAAAGCTGGTTGCTCCCTATGGGTAATTATTTATTTAGCAAGAAGTTCAACTCTTGGTCCCTGCTTTATGCTTTCTCTTCTCCATTTTATCATCTACATGAAACTTCTGGGTGAGATTATCCATCACTATGGAATGAAGTATCACCAGCATGCTGATGATACCCAGTTATACATCTCCATCCTGGATGAAATGAATGATGCCGTGGATGTTCTTTCATGGTGCTTGGGAGCAATGGGGGTCTAAATGGAAAAAATAGACTTCAACTGAACCCCGTTAAGATGAAGTGGCTGGGGGTGGGGGAGTCTGCATCCATTCATCTTTGGTCTTGGATAATATTGCACTACCCCAGGCAGGGGTACCTAATCTGACGGTCCTCTTAAACTCATGACTCCTGCTTGAAGAGCAAGTGACAGTTGTAGCCAGGAGGGCTTTTTGCTCAACTTTGCATTGTGTGCCAGTGTTGTGCCCTTTCCTGTATAGGGAACTCTCTGATCAGTCACTCATGCCTTGGTCATCTCTCATGTGCTCAACATTGGGATACCTTTGAAAAGTATCCATACAGCCTCAGCATGGCCAGTCATGGAGTGGTTTTTGGTACCTGAAAGTCCTTTCCCCACTTTTTAATCAATTTTTAACATTCCCTGCCTCTTTTAAATTTTACACGCTGTTTTTATGCTTTTCTTATTTTATTGTACACTGTCCAGAATGCCACTGTGAGGGAAATGGGAGATTCCGAAATATGACAAATAAATAAATAAATAAATCCTACTGTCTAAAGATTTTGAGAAATCTTATACTGGATTGTTTGCTCCTTATCCCAGGAATTGCCTATTCCTGGTAATTCTAAATTTTGGTGATGCTACATCCTAGCACCCTGTCTTTCTCTTAAACAAAAATCTCTGAACCTGGCGTTGCAATGAGACAAAACCCCAGGAGAAGACAATATCTCTAGTTATTTATTAAAGACAAATGTTGTTTGGTGGAAACCTATTTTGGTTAATAAATAGGTTTATTATTACATAAATTTCCTTTAGCCAACTTCTACAAGGCTAGAATACAAACATAATGGTCCTAATATACAAAAGAAGTGATCATAGCCACCCAGAGAACTGTAGACTGATTAGCCCAGTTAACATCACAGCTAAAATTTATGCAAATCATTTAGCTAAGAAG
Organism: Laticauda colubrina; assembly: GCA_015471245.1. NCBI lineage: Eukaryota > Metazoa > Chordata > Lepidosauria > Squamata > Elapidae > Laticauda > Laticauda colubrina. Next base: position 37,848,707 of record BLBF01000018.1, on the reverse strand, counting down.
GTTGGGTCATTGATAACAATGTGCTTGCAGAAGAATAGGCAGAGTTTATAGCAGGAAAGTCAACAACTGACTGTGGATTTATATTGAATCATCTGATAAATAAATATGCAAAATTTGTCAATGAGAAACCATAGTCTTTGTGGATTCCCATGAAGCGTTCACTTCTATCAGTAGAAACAAGCAGGGATGGGTTCTACCAGTTCTGTCCACCTCTGTAGAACTGGTATCTCTGAAGAGCAGAAGACATAGAACTGGTTCTATGTATGCTAATGTTTTTGCTCACGCGCCCACCTGGGCTCTTACCTGATCTTTATTTCCTGATTTTTCAACTTCAGCTGCCAAATGAGGCACAGATACAGTTAAAAAAACAAGAAAAGAGGGCTGTTTCAAAGGCTGCTTCTCGGCACACAGTGTGCTAATGACGATTTACAGGCGCACGGCTCACAGCAAGCATGGAAGCTCATAAATTCCGAACCGGTAGTTAACCCAGTTGTATCCCACCCCTGGAAACAAGCTATGGTTTAAGTTAGATCTGCTGGATTTGCATGAATGGTTATTGGTTTTTATCATGGCTTTATGTACTCAGATTAAGATTAGGTTCATCTCAATAGGATAGCAGATAGCATCAAGATTTTTAAAAATGTAAAGAGGATGTATGCTAGCATCTCTACTATTTATTTATTAATGATAATCTTTCAGCCCTGAGTGAAGGTTTTTTTTTTCAGGTAAAGGAAAAAAATATTGTCCATATTACTTTATGCAGATGACTTAATGCTTATATCCCATTATTAATTACATTTGTACAGACAGTTAAGAACATTGGTCACCTTTGTCTCCTTAAAATTGTCTATGAAAACAGTAAAGGTGGTGGTTTCAGGGTGAGAAATGCAAACAGAACAAATGGACAACTGGGGAACATAATATAAATCAGATATATGGATATCATTTTTACCACTTCAGTAATTGGTGTTCTTGTTATTAACCCTAAAAATAGAACCTGAAAAAGCTTTGGCAGGAATAATAAAGTTCTGGTGAACAAGAATGGCTGTCAAATTCCACCAATCCTAATTTTCTCTCTCTCAAAAAAAATCAAGCTCTTACTTTTTATGTGCAAAAGAGCTTTCACCTCTTAGGATATAGAATTCATTCAAAATATGCTCCTCAGAACAATTTTGGGTACACCTATTCCCTTTCTCTATGCAGAAACTGGTACATACCAATTAAATTTAAAATAATTACGGTATTAGGACTTTTATTGGGTAAGATCCCTCTTACTACCTGATTACTGACTTGTCAAGGAGTGTGTCTTGTTGGCTTATAGTTTTATCCAATCATATGCATATCTTGGTTTGTCTTCAGTATTCTTTTTAAATTTAAATAACACCAACAATAACCTACTATTTAAAATCTGGGCCTTGGATGTCTTTGCCCAAAGAAATCAGTTTATTTATCATAAAATAAAACTTCCCTTTAATATGAACTTTAAAACTAAAATTGAACCTGAACATTATCTGAGATATTACACTGCCATCTCTCCCAGACATTTTCTTAAGTTCTAATAAAAGTTATCTGCAACTAGAGAGGCTGTTATCTCACTGTCCCATAAAAGATGCACTTCTGCCTGTTTCAAGGAAATTATAGAAGATCTTAAGGCTAGGCCACACTGGCCAACGGATGCAAAATGTATGTAAAAAGGACACAGCGGATGAGCAAATTTTCCATCCGTTGTTATCCGCTCTCAAAAGTGCCCCAAATTTGCATAAACAGAGCGGACAACAACAGAAAGGAACGGACGTGGGGAGGATGTAGCAGGGATGTAAAGCGGACATTCGTAGGAAGCCTAGCGGATGAAAGCGGATAGAAGCGGATGACTCATCCGCAGGGCTTCCGGGGGAGAACACCGAAGCGGACGCGTAGCGGAAGGAAAGGATGCATAGCGGATGCGTAGCGGATGATGCGGATGCATCACAGATGCCTATAGGATGCCTAGCGGATGCAAAGCGTTCACTGTGCATGCGGGGAGGATGAATTGTGTAAGCTCCGCGGATATAAAAGGATGCAGCTCGCAAGCAGTCAGCATTCAGAGGAAAGACTTGCTGCCAGAGACATCTTGAGAGAACACCATGGGGAAGAAGAAGAAGCCTGTGCCTACTCCTGCCAGCTCTGGCAAGAAGGACAGAACCACCATCCCACCCCCTGGCACTGACTCTGAAGCTGCTGGTACTGCTGGTGCTGCTGGTGTTGCTGCTGGTGTTGCTGATGCTGCTGGTGCTTCTCCTGCTGGTGCTTCTCCTGCTGGTGGTGCTGCTGGTGCTTCTCCTGCTGCTGCTGCTGTGGTAGACTAGCCCCAAGGCCCTCAAAGCCCTGCTGCTGAAGGCTCTGAAGCCTCTGCCAGAGGGAGGAAGAGACAAGGCAAGGAGAAGGGGGAGAGGAAACAGTACTCCATTTCCGAAGACCATGAGGAGGAGGTGCTGGAATGGCTGAGGGAGAACGAGTACCTGTGGAGGAAGGGTTACAGGCTCTATCGCAACACCAAGCGGAAACAGGCAGCGTGGAGAGAGAAGGCGGAGAGCCTGGGCTACACTTCAGATGTCCTCCTGGGGTGGTGGAAGCATATGCACACCTGGTGTGGCAAGCTGCACCTGAAGAGATCCGGGCAGGCCACTGTCAAGCTAACTGACCGGGAGACCTATGTCATGGCCAGGTGCAGCTTCCTGGAGGGTGAGATTTGCCACCGAGGAGCAGCCCTTCTGTCAACCCTCTCCCTCAGACAGCCCAGAGAGAGCCACTCCTCTTCCAGCCAGGAGATAGCTACCTTGTCCAGGCAGGTGTCTTTGGAGGGCCCCACGACAGAGACCCCCCTGACAGCTGCACTCCCCGTGCCAGAGGACATGGAGGATCCCGTCTCAGATGGAGCAAGAAGAGGCAGCCACCAGAGACCAACCCACCCCTACCCCCAGCTCCACCTCCACAGAAAGCAGGCAGAGAGGCAGACCGGAGGGACAGAGCCACACTGTCCTCTTGGAGATCAGGGACACAATCAAAGGCAGCACAGATCTCCTCTCCCAGCTGGTCCACTTTGACATACCATCCTCCAACCGCAAGCCCTTCATCATGTATGTGAGCCAGACCCTCATGGACAAGCCCGAGGCCCAGTACCAGGCGATGAAGGAGAGGATCACAGCTCTTCTGCACCACCCTTCAGGCCCAGTTGAACCTGCTGCTACCCACTCCAGGTCTGCTCCTCCACCCAAGGTGATGTCTCAGCCCTTCCATGGATTTCAGCAGCCCCTCGCCTACCAAGCCTACCACTACCAGAACTTCCCACATCAGAGGCAGCCCTTCCCAGTCCACACCCAGGTTCCTCGGACGCCACAGGCTCCTCACCTGACCCAGCTGCAGACCAGACAGCCCCACTACACTCCTCCTTCCTCCACCCCACAGCCAAGCCCTTCCTCAGAACATCTATCATCAGTGTTGAGCCTCACATCCCAGGTACTTGAGGAAGTGCCTCTCACATTCACGGGACTGAGTCAGCTCTCTGAGAGCTTCCTCCACACACCATCTCCTGTTGTACTCTTGGGGCCAGGCTCCCCAATGGCGCCTCAGACCAGCACTCCAGCAGCAGCCACCTCCACAGCACCTGGACCCTTCACTCCTGAGACTATGGGCACGCCTCAGAGTGACTGAGAAGAGTGCCAGAGACTGGGTGGCTACCTGTTGACTTTATCTTTGCTTGGGACACTTGGGTCATTTTTCTTTTACAGCTTGTTATTAATAAATATTATCTTTGCTTCACACATTTGTTTCATGTTTTTTACTTAATAAAGTGTTAGGGAAAACTTTGAAAAAAGGGTTAAGCCTTTGCATGCTTGTGGGATTGGTAAGGATAGCTGTGGGATGGATAGCTGTGGGATGGGTAAGGATAGCTGTGGAATGGATAGCTGTGGGATTGGTAAGGATAGCTGTGGGATTGGTAAGGATAGCTATGGGATAAGGATAGTTGTGGGATGGGCAAGGATAGTTGTGGGATAGATAAACCTCCAGTGCAAGCATAGTGGGACTGTATGGTCCACCCTCCCAGCTGCCACACATATGGCCCTTTATTATCAATAACAATTTAATCATTGATCTACACATTTCAACATAAACAAAACTCTTTATTAATGCCCTATTCATTGAAAGGCCGCTCAACATACATGGCACAATCTCATCAGTGTGATGAGACAGGCTGAAGGAAGCATCCATTAAGCATCTATCATCCTGTCTTGCCACTCCACTGCTCCAGCTGGGGAGTTTCACCAGTGTTTCAGGAGTTGCGCTGCTTCTTCCCTTCATGTGAAGCTCTGTTGGGGCCTTGCACATCCACAGTGTCTATCAGATTTAGTCCTTGCCTCCATTCACCAGACTCCATGTCCCCATTGCCTTGTTGGAGGTCCACAAGCCTGTTCTGCAAGACTGGGTAGCGGGTGCGCATGAGATTGTGCAGGATGCAGCAAGCTTCCACAATGTTCCTCACGGTCTGTGGGCGATGCTGCATTGTGGTGAGAAGTACCTGGAACCTTTTGGCCAGGATGCCAAAGGCATTCTCCACCACCCGTCTTGCCCTGGACAGCCTGTAGTTGAAGATCCTCTCTTCACAGGTGAGGTATCTGGAACTGTAGGGCGTCATGAGGTAGGTTCTGAGGGAGAAGGCGTCATCACCAATGATGAAGTTGGGCACATCTTGATGAGGTTGTGTTCCAGCCCACCCTTGAGGTCACTGGCGTTGTATATCTGGGCATCAGAAGCTGACCCGTTGCCTGAAGCATCTATGTACATGAACTTGTAGTCAGCATCAACCATGGCAAAGAGGATGATGCTGAAGAAGCCCTTGTAGTTGAAATAATTGGAACCCGAGTTGGGTGGAGCTCTGCAGGCCACGTGCTTCCCATCTATGGTTCCAACGGTGTGGGGAAAGTTGCACCTCTGATACCACTGCTCTGCAACTTTCCTCCAGCCTTCTTCAGTGGTGGGACACTGAAGGAGCTCCTCCACGTATTCTTTGATGATGGCCTGCACCACTTCTCTGACCAGAATGCTGATGGTGTTGTGTGGCACCCTCCAGGCATACTGCATGTTTCTGTACGTGATCCCAGAGGCCAGGTGGCGCAGAGTCAGTGCCACCTTCAGTCCAGGGTCCAGGCTGGGACAGAAGTTGGTGTTTGCCTTGGTCAACCTGGGTCTCAGACACTTCACAACTTCATCAAACATGGCTGGTGGCATCTTCATGAAGTGCTGGAATGCACGAGGGTCTTCATTCCTCAGCTCCACTATCAGCTTGTCATACAGTCCAAACTCCGCTCTTCTCCTGATCCATCGTTGGACCCACACAGTTCTTGGACGTCTCCTTCTCTTTGCGTAGAAAAGGTGAAACAGTCTGAAGAGGGCTTGGTTCTGGTGTTAAATGATGGCGGTTACCAAAAGGAGTGTGCGATGATCCATGGTGGAGGTCAATGGATGATGTGGAAGAGCAAGAGCAAGGCTGAAGAGGTCTGCACACCAGGGCTGCTGGACTGAAAGAGAGATCCAGGTGATTTCCTCCCCCTTTTTATAGGAAATGTCGGTTTTCCACTAGGTGTCCTTCCACATCCTCTAGACATCCTCCAGACATCCTAAATATCCGAGATACATCCCATATACGAACGTTTTGTCCGTTTTAATGTTTTATATACGAGTTGCATCTGCTTACATCCTTTCTATGTCCGTGCTACTAACGCTGTGTGGACGTTCTGTGTACCTTTTGTTTCCTCCCTCTTTCCGCTTTCCGCTGGAGCGGATGTGAGTTGCGTGGATGTCCAGATGATGTCGAGAGGATATAGCGGAGTGTAACGGATGACAACGGACGTAGAACGTTTGTTGCCCATATGTGTCACGGATGTAGATTGTACGTGGTGGAAAGTTCATCCGCTCAAAAAGTTTTGTGCAGCTCAAAACTTTTTGAGCGGATGAAATAGCAGTAGATGGATGTTTCACGGAGAGAGCGTATGAAAGACGTACGCAGTGAGTACACAATGGATGCATTGCGTTTTCCAACAGATGGCAAGCTTTTTTGTCTGTTTTACATCCTCTTTGCATCCGTTGGTTCAGTGTGACATGGGCTTTACAAACTGTTTATGGAACTTCCCTATTTCCACTCCAGCACTTGGAGGATTTTGGAGCCCTTCTTGGTAGGAAAACAAAGTTGGTCTAACTCACATAAAATTGAACATTTAATTGACTTAGACAAGGAGATACTACTATGGAGATTAGCAAGTTTACACCAGCTGCTGCTAAATTGAGAGATAATTCTATCAAAAGCTTCTTATGTTTTCCCATTATTTATCTGCTATAGTAACAGTAGTTTAATGTTCTGACTAATTTTTGCGCATTTTAGTGTGTTTTATTAGTGTACGGTCTCTTTTATGTCAGTTTTATCTTGTTATGGCTGGCAGTCAAAACAATAAACAATGTAATTCATCTCTAAACTTTCCTTGATAGTTGTAAGAATTGAAATCTATATATAATCCATCACCAAAACCATCTGAGCATTCATAACGGCAACCCTTTTGTTACATTTCAGTTATTCTGTTAACCTCCCCGAACATAGTGTTTTTTCTTGTTACTTTTACATAATTTTTGTGGTATCCTCTTCTTGGTAAAAGCAGTCATTCTAACACATACAGATCTTTTTCCCCTAGAGATAACTGTACAAGTAAAGTTCAAGTGGGCCATCATTGATTGAATGTGTATTGTGTTAAGCTCCTTCACCTGCAATGCACTTTTCACAATAGCTGATAGATTTTTTTTCCTCACCTAGCTTCCTCTGGGAATCCTTAAATGCCAATTCTTAAGAATTCAATTTTATAAGGCCCCCTTTTTCTTGCAGAAGAAACTTTACTTTCTTAAATTAAGCTTTGAAGCTATCTTTTTAAAAACTTCTCAATGCTTGAAAAGCTCTCTGGATGGATGGATAGACAAATAGATAGACAACTGAAAAAGCACCTGTCAAAACAAAGAAATGTGATAGTAGGGCTTTTTATCCCAGGAAAACAAGTTCCCAGATGTGTTATGTAATACACACACATTCCAGAAAAATGCAACCTGTAAAAAAATAATAAAAATCTAGAGAACCATTATCCAGAGCCACAACCAAGATGTATAGGAATCTGGGTAATATCTATGATGAAGTCAGTGTTGATTCTGAGGCATAGCAACATAGATATGTCTTATGCATACTGTACAATTATTGCATTGTGTTCATTTGTTTGTTGGTCTTTCGCTTGTCACCATTTAGTATGCATGCCATTCAGGTCCCTAATCTATCCTACATAGCATAAATTCTATAGATGTAATCTAAACTATATCTAATCCACACCACAGCTACTTAGATCTTAAATTTCTCTGGCCATTAGCCAAAGCAAGGTACAACCTGTTTCATAGAGACCTTAAAGTGCTTTTCTTGTATCAAAAATCTTGGGATTCTCCATTATCAAGACATGATCACAGGGATCAACTGCTGTTTGCAGTAACTAAGCCACAAACTTTTTTTACCTCATTATGCTATCATTTCAATTCTCTTTTTGGCAACCATTAATTGCTTCAAATCAATAGGATCTTCATTTATATAATCAACTGTCACAGATTTGACATACCTCCTGAAACCATGCTTAAGTTATAACATGCTTTAAATTCATCCCAAACCCCTTGTTTCCCATATCTCTGTAAGATCACTAAAATATGAAAAGAATTGAGGAGTAATATTAAACTACCACTGATTTGCCCATAATTCCATTTCTAACATTTTTCTCTCTAGAGACTTAAACCAGTGTTTCTCAACTTCAGCAACATTAAAGGGCCAGTTTCTAATTATCTTCAGTCAAAGAAGCTCATTGCATGACTTTGGGCGAGTTATTCTTTCTCAACCCAATCTACCCTTGAGAGAAGTTATCATCAGAACATTAAGAGAAGAAAGAATTATGCAAGATTCTTGAGCTCCTAAATGAAGGATATAAATCCATCAATCAATAAATATGCACCCATGCACCTATAAAAGTTAAGTATCAACTGGCAGATTTCTTTTGTTTACTTGATCTGGCAGAACATTTAAAAGAATAGCTAGAGGATGTACACTAACAGAGAAAAAAATGTTCAGCCCTATGAAAATATAACTCGACAAAAGATATAGGCCCTCTTCTTGTGGAATCCTGTAACTGCGAAGAACACCTCTCAGATATGACCAGATGATTCTGAAGTGTCTTTGTAATATAGCAGCTCTATAATTTTATCCGAAGCACTTGTATGGTTTCAGATAGCTAAGCTTTATAACAGTGTGAAACCAGGGAAGCAAGTTTTGTTCCTTGAAAAAGGACTGTGGACTAAATTCCTTTTTTTTCTTTTGAGAACTAGAAAGCCCTTGAAACTTGAAGTGAACCTTGAAGAATATAAGAACATAATGTCTGAATGCCTCCTACCTCATTATCTTATAATAAATTAGGAAAACAGAAAAGTGTTGTTTACCCACCTGAAATCCACAAGGAGGGTAAATCCCAGTGCTGTGAGTCTACCTGAAATGTTCAAGGACATGCAATTGACACAATGAGGCTTCAACAGCAAGACAGACAGCTTCAGGCCATGGAACTGCTATATAAAACTGTCTGCATCTTCCTAAATTAGAACTGACAACAAGTCCTGGTTTATAATGCTGAGTTCTCAACTTTTGGATTACAAAACGATCTAGAAAAGGAAACACAGCAAGTTAGATTTTAAAAAATGCTTTGAGGATTTTTTTTTTTACTGTTTATCATTTCTAATATTCATTATAGTAGCTCATTGTTAATAAGACAAATCCTAGGACTTGAAATCTTTTATTCTGAACACACACGCATAAAAATTAATATGCTAAAAACATAGAACATAGAGAAATATCCCTATTCAGGGCTGTTACATTCTTGAACATTTAATCATTCATTATGCTGCTTAGAGAAGGTAGTTGTCTTTTCTACAAGACCAGGAGGCATAGTTACTATATCTTCTTATCTGCTCTGCCACATGCTGGAATATGACCTTGGACAAGTCATTTGGGTCTCACTCTTTTCAACACATTCATTAATTTGCAAGTGTCAAACTTCAGAGGCTTCTTGAGGAGAAAATTTCAGAGTCACCTTATATCCATGATTCAAATCAATTTCTTACTGAAAGATCCAGTGCTTAGTGTATATTTATGTCATCTTAATTCAAAGAATTAAAAAAACACTTTGCAACCAACACTAAAATCACATCAAAATATAATTATTCATATATATTAGAGAGGAATGATTCAGATGGGCCAAAACTGATTCAGCTTTCTCCTTAAATATTATTCCCTCTTTCCTCCTGCATTGGGAAAGCACATAATATTTCATTCCCTGAACTCAACTGCTCTTCAGGATAGTGGGAAGTTAAATCTGGCCCATGACTTTCCTTTCCTTACTCTAAAGCTTGGACGTTTCTTCTGATTAATACAATGTCTATATCTTGAACAGACTCAGAGTTTGGAATTCAAATCCTTTCCAGATCTCCAAATCACATGCTAGATAAAGTCATGGACACTGTGGTGAAACATGTTTATAAATCACTAAGTTGTGCATGTTTACATATATTACATATTTACATATATTACATACATTATTATATTGACTAACAGTCAAAGGGATAGTGGGATTGGTGCATACATTTTTGCCTTAATTCGCTCTTAGTATTTATGGCAACACAACCTTTCCATAACTGGATACGGCATTTCCCTTTACACACACACACTTTTTTTTTCAACAGCTAGAGTTTAAGAATGCATTCAGCTGGATAGTAACATGGAATTGGGAAGGGGATTTTCATTTTTTTGTTGATATCTCAGCTAATATTTTTTTTTAAAATAAACCTATTAGGTCTGGAAATTGGAAAGGTCTTTTTCTTCAAAATTTCAGTATCCTAAATGCTTTATAGCCTTTTTTCAAGTAATCAAAAAAGAAATATGCAAACTCTCCAATTAGTTGCTTAGATGCTGCCAACCAAAGAATATTAAGGTCAAACCACCTTTTAGGTATCTTTCTCAGCAGGGAGGAGATGAAGAGCAGGGAGAGAAACCAGCATGGGATAGAGGCTACAACTGATGCAAGAATAGGAGCAGAATGGATGTAGCCTCCAAAACAATGCAACAGCATAGTCCTTTGCAAGAAGTTCCTACTAAAATGAAATTGTAAATGGCTGGCGAATGGAGGCAACCTCATTAGAATATATTGGCCTGTTTATCCATGCCTGTGAATGGACACAAGTTTAACACTCAGCATACATATCAATATAGAGGTGAATTTGTTTCATTACAACCACCAGTCATTGACAAACCCTTATTAGTATGAACAAGTTGGAGTTAAGTTCTCTGAAGCAATAACAATCAGTGTTTTTCTGTCTACTACTAACAAATAACAATCCCAAAAAGAAGACACATGTTAATTGGTGGGTAGCAAGAGGGTTTCTCTCTCCTGAGCAGCAAGTGGTAGGAAAGAGACATTCATGTTCTTATCATTGTTTAGGAAAAACAGAAGACATAATGTCAGTTCCACTCTTGAAGAGGATTTGGCTCTCTTAATGACCTTTCTGGTATGGCATGCTCTATATTAATCTGCTTCCATCTTTGTAATGTAGCTCTTGAGATTGAAGGTATCCTGTCTTCTGGATAAGTAGCTTCTGAGAGTTTGGTGACCCCACCTTCAGGATTTCAAGATTAGCAACTTTGTCCAATGCTGAGAATGAAAATGGATACATAGAAGATTGGGATGAATTAGGTTTTGTCAGCCTTTTCTTTTATTGAAGTAGAATTTAGAGAAAAATCAGAGAAATGGAAATTGGAACTGCATTGAACAAATAAGCTAGGAAGCTACACTCTTCTTTTAAGTTACTGCCAGTTAGATCCAGCTGAAATCTAAGAAATGTCAATGGGGAGGCGTGTTTTAAAATCTGGAACCTGCTCTCAAGATCTGTTAACTGAGTATAATATAAGTCATTTTGGGTGAGAGAAGAATGATTGCATTCTCTCTGCACTGGTTTCTGGAATAATAGGCCTTAAGCAAGTGAGAAAAGTGTAGCTGAATTAAGAGCCTGACTGGGGCATCTTAAAAATTCTAGAAGGAAAATACTATCTATCTACTTTCTGCCATCATAAACTTTCTGTACATTATAAGGCTTATGAAGAAGAGATTCTTTTAAATCCTAGAAATCTAAGCAAAAACTGATAGGTAGCCAAATATGTATGTTTGGGATTGTCAGCTGGTGCTCCATTCAAAATCCAAGAAAAAAATACTTAAGACTCCTTTCATCAGAGATATCTTTTACTGGAAATCAAGTGGTAGCAACAAAAGAATTTTGAATCTGAGAAAATAGGCACGTAAATCACATATACAAATTAATGGCTACGTTCCCACCAATAGTTCAATTGGCTCATCCAATTAAAAGTTGTGTATATCATGTGGGCATCTCTAGGTGGTGATGAGGCTTCTGTCCATTGACCCTAACATAGTTTGATAAAGAGTTGCAGCTGCGCATAGCATAGGATAGAAACCTAAGCAAGAATGTACCCCTCCCCCAGTTTATACAGTTCTGGTTTGTAACACCTCCAGCTCACTTCCCATAACCATTTCCCCTCCTCCCCTGTTACTTATGACAGAGAAAGATGCAAAGCAAAGGGAGAAAATCTTGAAGGCTGACAGGGATAACAATTTAGCAGCTTACATCTTTCCTATGTGTACAGGTCCTGGGAAACAGGCTATTTAAAGGGATAAATAACAGAGCTTGGTTCTTTTGAAGCATTCTAATTGTACTCTCAGATTGATTTTTTTTTTTTAGTAAAGTCCATAGCATCTTTATATGTTGGGATCCAGCAACTACATGTATCAGTTGTTTTTAGAACTTAAACAAGCTTATCAAGTGTAGATTGGTTGTCACTTAGGGGAAAAAATGACCAACTTTGAAACCTGTAAGTAAATAAAGCTCTCTTGGAGTTTGGGATGGTTGCTGAAGAGCTATAAACATGTAGCCTTTTCTTTTTATTTTCTCCACTATAACTAAGATTATAACAAATCTTGTTGGGATAATATAGAGGTGGGAAAGAGGTTATCTTCAGGGAGGAAGAAGAATCTTGAATTAAGAACAACCCTGTTCTTAATTCAAGAAGTAGTTACATATCTGCAAAAATTGTGATAGAAAGGAAATGCTTTGATGTTGTTGTTTCCCTACCTTATCTTTTGTTTCCTCTTTCACTTTTTGTTGTTTTTTGGACTGCTGAATATATTCTGGGCTATTTCTCAGTTCCTTCTTTCCTTTGATGGTCATTTGTGATCATATAATAACGTACAACACCCAGGGTCACTTATTCAGATGAGTGGCTATAGAAATCAAATAAATTTCCCAAAAACAGTTTTACCTCAATACTGGACTACTTTGAAACTCATCGAATTTCGTACTCGATATATTTTAATGTGAAAATTTTGCCCTGGTACTCATTTGTTTGGTACTTAGTGAGCAAGCCAGAACTGTCTTGTGACACACTACCCAAAACAAAGGGTAACATGTTAGTCACATGATTTGTTTGGTATTTTTTGTTTTTAGCACTTGTGCCTCCCAACCAATTAATGGAACCAATTAACAAGAACGGAGGTACTTGTGTAATCTGTTTTAATTCTTGGCTTGACTCAGCTTTTGCTTCTGTTATAGTGAAATTCTCTGAATGCTGATTTGCATTCCTATTCAAAGTGAATTAAGCATTCCATTTTGATCCCCAGTTTGCTTTCTGCAGAATTCTCTTAAGTCCCCTTTGTATTGGATTTCCTAAATTAGGACAAAAAGTTTAATTCTTCATTACTCAATAAACACTAATATATGTGAACTTGAGCTACAACACAATTAAATCTAATGACTTTGCAGTCAGGAAACTGAATAAACACATATGTGAATTCTTGGGCTTAATTGAGTTGTAGATTCAGCTGTATGTTTTCTTCGGATGTACATTAAACAAAGTTGATGAGAATAGCAGCATGTCACTCTATTTTCCATGTAAATATAAAGGGACAAAAGAAAAAGAATTGTTTTTCTTTTTTTTTTAAAGCTCTCTTGGAGTTTGGGGGAAAAAAAGAATTCTGCAACACCATAGATATTTATTAAATATTTAGGTCTATTAAAGCATGCGTTTTTGAAGAGAAGACTCCATCTTTGTTGAGTAATCAAATAGATTTCTAAAAAACAGGCCTTTGGACAGAGAGGAAATGTTAGAATCTGGATGGTGTCACCTTTGGGGATCTTCCCAGTTTAACTGGTAATTGGTACAGGTTGTGTTCTGCTCAAAGATTTCTGCCCTGTGGTCTTTTCCTAAAAGCACCATTGTATTTGATCAGAGATTATTGTTTTCTGCCTTTCATCAGGAATTTGGTTTTCTATTCTGTACATCTCTCTGTTTGCTTTTATCCAAGCAACAATACATTGTAGCTAAATATTTGTGTTCTTTTGCATTCTGCTTTTTTTTTTTTTTAAAGAAACCACTGAATAGAATAAAAAAAATAGCATAAATCATCAGTTTTTAATCTGGCAGGAAGTAGATAGTGGCCCATTAAACTTTCCTAATTAAATTTCCCCACTACTCCCCCATATAACCATTATCTGAGATTTCTAATTAACACCAAAGGAGGGAGTCAGTTCAGATTGATGGAATCTATAGCCATCCCCTTTCATTTTAATGACCTCTAATAAACTTTTATTGCTATTGATATTGATAATTACAATATACCCTTTAATCCTGCAATGTGATTCTAAGGGTCTTTTTTGAAAAAAAAATGAAAAATATTACATTTAAAATTAAAGTAGGTTAGGTTACTGTAGTCTTTTAGAGAGGGAGAGACCATGCAGATATTCTCACAGTTTTATAAAAATAACCAAAGTGGTTAAATAGAAAATTGTGATGAGGCAATGGATTGGGTTCAAGATGATCTACCTCTGATTTTCATGTTTAGTTTTTTTTTTTTTTTATGTCTTCATGCAGGGTTTTCCTTTTTACTTATTGCAATATTTCTGATATGAATTGCCATTACCTTCTTTGGGGTTTTTTTAAACTTCTGAATCTAGTTTCCAGATAAGCTTCTTGGTGACCCATCCAAGTGCTAATCAAGTCTGATCCTGCTTAGCTTTTTGGTATAAGCCAATTAGGGGATGTCATTTAGATGGCTATTATTATAAAACAATAAATTGCAATAAGTCACTGTTTTGCATCTAACTCTTAAAATCATTATGAAAAGAAAATTAAGCAATACAGGTGAAGAATATACAAGTATTTATCTGCTTAGGGATCATTTTATACAGCAATCATTCTCTTTCATAACAGTGATTAAAAAGTAATTGTTACTAAATGAAGACTACCTGTACTGGTAGTACTGCTATATGCACAGTTTGGGACATTATATTACTGGAAATGAATGGGCATGAGGCAAATGCAGCATGTTCTGGTCCTATCTCTGCAGTTAAGAACCAAATTCTATTAATAGCATAGGAGGAAAAAAGGCGGATTTTATAAACTGATCTTTCTGGAATGTGTGTGTGTGTATGTGTGTCAAAGTGTGCTGGCTCATTTACTCAAAAATCTATGTGTATATAGATCAGAAAAATAATGTGACACTTGGATGAGATTAAAGACTAATCTATGTCAACAAGTATGCATGTGCATATCAAGACCAGGTTTGTAGATCACACTAAATGTGGCTGAACCTGACATGCACGACTTGGGAATAAACCCAAGATTTCACACTCTCCCCTTTTCTGAGTCGTAGACAGAAAAACATTTACTTTTCATTTACTTTGCAACCATGAACCAAGTTTAAAGAAAATGAGACTCAGAATCATTCTGCCAACAGTTTAGTGGTTGAAGCTCTAACTTCTCAGACGAGATGTCCAATGAGGACACCAGAACTTGCTTTGGGCCATGGGACAGGACTTGTTAGAAATCAGTAGATTACTGGGTAGAATGGGCATGTGATACTGCTCAGCCCTTATAATAACTTTTTTTAAGATTTTTAATACTACCTTTTTTATATAGAACTCAAGGTTATATATAAATGTACCTAATATTCTTACAACCTCTTATTTTCCCCACAATAACAGTCATGTGGGGTGAGTTGAAATGACAGAGCGTCTGATTGGCCCAAAGTCACCCAGCTGGTTTTTCATGTCTAAGGTGGAAGTAGAACTCACAGTTTCCTGATTTCTAGGCCAGTATCTTAACCACTTTACCAACAAGATCTCTTTATGGGTCATTCCTGGCTAGAGGTCTGAAGAAAATAGATTGTGCTTTTGTGTTGTCTGTGATGGAACTATTGCATTTATCTCTTTCTTCCTCCTGCATTTATGTAGGTATTTATCCTGCATGAAGCTCATCTTTGGAAGATGGCTCAAGATTCCTCTATCCTTTGAAGTGTGAGGCATTATAAGTTAGTGAGGACAAAATGTTGAAATATTAAAAACTGAAAACCTTGAATAGACTGAACAAAAACCCAATATATTTTCCTCTTACCAAATTAATATTAAGCCTAAGGAACCATATACCTAAACATTTGCAATGCCATAACACAAGTTAATTAACTTCCAATTTGTTGGAATATTAGAATCAACATAATACAACCTCATGCCAAGGATTTTCCATACTCTTAAACAGTCTTAAACTACTCTTAAACAGTGCATGTGCCTTGACAGCAACATTTTATGTGCAAAAATGGAAAGACACTTTGATAGCTACCATGGAAGAATGGAGGCAGAAGTTGATAGAGTTGACTGACTACTGACTACTCAGATTAAAGAACATAAGTACTTTTTTTTTCCATGTGGAAACCGCTTCTGAATTTCATGCTTGATATGGAAAAGAATGTAACTTTGACTATGGGTGTTATAGATTGATAGATCTTTATAGAAATGACTTGTTCATATTATAATGGAAAAACAAAAAGTTGTGATTTGAGATTAATGCCCTATTCTACTGCATTACTGCAACAGAGGGAGTTGGACATCAATGCTTCTTTTTCTTTCCTTTTCCCTACCTTTCCTCACTTCTCCCTCTCCCTTTCCCTCCCCTCTCACTGCTCTTTTATTTACTTTTGTATTTTATAATATTTTATAACCTAATTAAAAATGTTTGAAGGTAACAGCGCATGTGTCTACCCACCCACTCACCAATTAATTAAAAAATAAAGGAGGGAGCTTTAAAAAGTGGTCAAAATCATGGAGTTCACCAACTCACATGAGATTTCATTATTGCAAGGTGATTTTGTTGCTTGGTAATCACCCAAAAGTTCTGATTTAGAGTGGGGAGGGGGAGATATAAAAGACTACACAGTTATTTAGCTCTAAAAAAGCTTGGTCACCCAGCATAATGACTGCTCAGCTTTAAAATACTCCTTTACTGTTTTTCTTTCCTCTGCAACCATTAAAGCTGATCAATTGTTTAGGTAGATGGACCATTATGCATACCTACAATAGCTAAACACAGTCTGCTAACTGTCTTTGCTAGCTCACAAACACCTTCATCAACATTCTGGTCTGGCTATTAATAGCTGAGGTTAATTGAGTGATGTTGATTTGAAATACTTTAAATGGACAAGGTAGCTAATGGAAGGCTTGCTGCAAACAAACCCAACTACTTAATTAACATTTTCTTTAGAGACCCTTCTTTGCATGCATCCTCTTCCTATTTTGGAAATTAGAAAGCTCTCTCCATAGACATAATTGCTGGTATTTTTTTTCAACAAAGATGAAAGTCATTTGGTGGCTCATGATTTCAAAATTCCTGATTGATTGATTGATTTCCCTTCGGAGTATTAAATCCTGCCTGCTGCTTTAATGTTTGTATTCTGTTTAAATTGGATTGTATTATTTTACTATCCTATTTTAAATCCTATTAAAATCATTCATGATTTTTAAAACTAAAACAATAATTCTATACTTCTTTAATTATGTTACAGGTTACATTAATATCAGAAGCATATTATAAATTGAGACAAATGAATATAATTCATATCAGCAAAAGAAAGGGGACCTCTATTGCCAAATTAAATTTAGGGGAGGGGAGAACAGGGGGTCAATTTATACCATTCTGTTTCTAACTTCTTAGTTTTTATCAAACCAATTTACTATGAATTTACATTAGAGAACAATGTGTTGCTCCACCCACGTTAGATTCCAAATCAGAGATTAGAATGTGTCTCACCTTTATGTGTCTAAATAACGTTTCCATACCATTAAAAATTATTTGAGACAGAGTATCTTAATTTTAAAATTTGTTTAATATGTATTTTCTAACTATATTTTTATATTATCAAATTTCTCAGGTACTCATAGTGGTAATTACACATACAAGATTTCAGTCTCCTCATTCCAAATGTTTCTTCTACGCATAGGAAATTTACTCCTTGTCAGATTCCAGGGAATCTCCATTTAAATCAGTAACTCCGAGACAAGCATAATCTCAAAAGTACCTTTATTAGACTAGCACCTGGCACATCTGTGGAATTCCGAAACTAAAAGTTTCCCAGACTCACCGACTGTCCCGAACTACAAATCATCCCCTTTTCTCTCATCATCACATCACATGAACCCATCCCAAAGTAAATTCCTTTTTTCCTGAGCCACACTCTTTGACCTTGAACTAACAAAAGAATTCTATCTATTAAGAGCTATTCAATTAAAATCACCCCCTCCCACTTTCTCAAGTTATGTGGCAGCGATGAAGAAGGATTCCAAAGCTGACACTCCTTCTATATCCAATCTAGTACAGAGGTAGATGAGTGGTTTTTAAATATGATGCATAAGTAAAATGAATAGCATAGCTTGTTGCAGAAAGTGGGGCATTTCCATTAAGTCTCCATTGGATACCACCTCATATTTTGAATTATTTCTGGTCCCAGATTAGATCAAAGTCTCATCATACGTCATAAAATATAATTGCCAATTATACAAATGTAGTTGTTGTTCTCAAAAGTGCCATCCACTTTTTTTCTTTTTACGACTCTGTAATCCCTTTTATCGGGATGGGGTGGGGCAACTGAACAGAGCTGAGTTTTTATGATGCCCTTCCTGACACCTAGGCAGAGTTCCCAGCAGATATTTTCTCTTTGTGCCAATAGAGAAACAGCTGTCACAGCCTAGGACTGAACTCTCAACCTTCCAAGTGTGAGGCGAGTATCTTCACCTCTAGGCCATTACACCAATCAAAAATAGCATCCAATAACATAGTATACAACTCAAAATATACTAAGATTTTGTTGGTCCTGACTGCCTGTTTTCCATGAAGCAATCAAGACCTGTATGCACAGACCATGTGCTTAAGAGCATGGAGTATGGAAGATTTCCTGTCTGGCTGCTCACAGAGAGTCAGATTAGATAATCATACCTCTTCAGTCCTTATTCTTAACACTGGTACACCACAGGGTTGCATGTTGAGTCCCTTACTCTATACTCTTTATGTGCATGACTGCATTTTCACTCACACTAGTAATACTATTACTACATTTGCAGATGATACAGTAGTGATGGGACTCATCTCCAGGGGGGATGAGTCTGCCTACCAAGATGAGGTAGACCGGTTGCTTTCATGGTGTGGAGACAATAACTTGGTCCTCAACGCCTATAAGACCAAGGAACTTATAGTGGACTATAAAAGGAACAGATCAGACATCCAGTCCTTGCTTATCAATGGAGACCAAGTGGAGCAAATGGCCAGTTTTAAGTTTCTGGGTATTACCATAAAAGAGGACCTGACCTGAGGTGCTCACATTGCAGTACTGGTCAAAAGGGCCCAGCAGAGATTAGACTAACCTGAGACTTCTCAGAAAACAACAACTGAAAGAAAACTGCTGGTGACCTTCTATCGCTGCACCATAGAGAGTATCTTAATTTACTGCACCTCTGTATGGTTTGCCAATTGCACAATGGCAGATACGACAACAGAGGGTTAACGTCATTGCCCAGAAGATCATTGGTTGACCTCTCCCCTCTTTGGAAGAGCTTTATAGCTCCTGCTGCCTTAAGAAAGTTCAAAACATTCTCAAAGATCCATCTCATCCTGGGCATCCTTTTTTTGAACTATTACCATTTCGCAGATGGTACAGAATAATAAAAACAAGGACAAATAGGCTGAAAAACACCTTCTATCCCAGGGCAGTGACTTCTGAATTCTGCTGTATAGTGCAGTGTTGGTGTGGTGTCGAGATTTTCAGTTCAATGTGTGGAGTGTGAAGGATATGTGTTTGTGTTTATTTTCATGGTCATGACGTGCACTGAAGATAGTGTTTGATTTCGTTCTACAAGGTGCAATGACAATAAAGTAAACTTTATTGTAAAGTAAACTAAATTAGGTGGTCCATATACATTGTTGTCTTGCTGATTGTTTGGGGCTTATTCATGGAGTGTTTTTATTGTTTTTAATAAATTGTGAGCTATTGAGAGTTATATTGCAAGATGAGTGATTATATAAATTACTTAATAATGAATAAATACATGTTTGAAAGACTTGGGATTAGGCTTTGTTTTGTTTACTTTTTAACCAACAAATATAACATTATTTTGGTTCCCTAATGTAGCATGAACCATATTATAAGAGCTCCTACTCTTGACAACAAAATTAATCCTTAATGATGTTAGACCATTAATGACAAAATCAGATTTGATTTTCACAATCCAAACCTAACAATGCAATTGCAATCAATTTTAACGAGAAACTTTGCAGAAATTTGCAAATTTCAAGTAAATTGGCAAGAAGATCATTCTGCCTTCTGACTTTAAGTTTTGCTTATTATGGTTGGACACATACAGTCAGCCAGATGTTTAAACTGCATTTGGCATTTTTATTCACCTATTGAGTTCTTCCCAAGGACCTGGGATAGTCAGATGTTCTTATTCGATGGTGTTAAAGGTATTGTCGCAGGATGTAAACTGTTCCAAATTAAGCTGTGTCTCTTGCAGTTGACTGATGGTGATTTTTCAATGCTGATGGTTTTCAAGAGGTGCTCCAGATGTTTTGGGATTGCACCCAAGGGATCTATTGTTCTTCGTACTATCTTTGCTTTCTTGAACTGATGTTGATCTGCTAGCCTCTGTTCAGTAATGTTTGATTCTGAATATTTTTCTTCCCAGAACTGATGCATTCTTTCCAATATCCTCTTCTCGTTGAATTTGATTTGTAATGACAGATCATTATTTCTTTTTTTTGAGTCTTCACATATTTATAATGGGTAAACAACTTTTCTTCCAATAATCCTGTATTGGAAGCTGTTGACCCTGGTTACTCAGCCAACAGCTGTATAGCCCATTTGTCAAGATATGTCTGAGAACTCCAATACTGAGTACAGCTCTTGTTAACCTGGACAATGAGCAACCCAGTATGAGTTTCTGAAAATTACATCACACCATATAAGCACTCTACATCTGGCTCCACTGGTGAGACCTGTCCAATATGGTGAACCTCTGGCACAGATCTCATCTTATTTGGAACATACAAACCCCTACTAGATAGGACCTCACTGGGGATTGTTTTCTATTAGTATTACCATTCACAACAATGTGGAATCACAGCTGCTACTTCAGTGATGTTGACTATTATATGCATCAAGTTGTTCCCAAGAACCTAACTTATGGTAAAGTATCACTGTGGATTCAGGCAATATTGCCTTTTATAATTGGAAATGGATATTTTGACAATGCACAAATTTTCTAAGTACCATACAAGATTTTTTGGTATTGTATCCAGTGTGCTGATAACTACTGGAACTACCACGGCCTGTTTATACTTTAATCTTTCAACTTGGATTTTCAGTACTTGATATATTGTGATCTTCTCCAGTTCTTTGTCTCTTAAGGCCCTGTCATACTGCCCAACGGATGCAAAACATTTGTAAAAAGGACACAGCGGACGAGAAAAATGTTCCATCCATTGTTATTCGCTCTCAAAAGGGGCAAAAATTTGCATAAACAGAGCAGATAACACGGAAAGGAACGGACAGGGGGAGGATGCAGGGCGGATGGAAAGCGGATGCTGAACGGAAGCCTAGCAGATGGAAGCGGATAAGAGCGGGTAGGCCCCCTCTGCGAACTTTTTTCCTGTTTTAAATGCTTTCTTTGCAAGCTGCATTTACTTTCATCCTTTCTCCGTCCGTGCTACTAACGCTGCGCGTCCGTTCCGCGTATGTTCCGCTTCCTCCCTGCGTCCATTTACCGCTGGAGCAGATTTGAGTTGCGCGGATATGCAGCGGATGCCTAGAGGATATAGCGGATGCGTAACGGATGACAACAGATGCAGAACGGATGTCCCCCGTATGCCTAGTGGATGCAGAACGGACACGTTGGATACATTTTCCGCTCAAAAGTTTTGAGCAGCTCAAAACTTTTTGAGCAGATGAAATGTCAGTCGACTGATGCTGGATGGATAGAGAGGAAGAAAAATGGAAGCAGTGAGTACAGAATGGAAGCATCGCGTTAACCAACGGATGGCAAGCTTTTTTTAACGCTTTACATCCTCTTTCCATCCGTTGGTGCAGTGTGACAGGGGATTTAGTCTTGCCTTATAAATTCTTCATACTAAATTCTTCATATTCTTTTCAACCATGGTTAAATCGGATGTGTTATGAGCCAATTTTTTACCAGCATGTATTCAAAGATCCCACAATATTTTAACTTGTTCATTTTTGCTACTTTTTCAACTGTATGTTCCTACCAATTTTTCATTCCTGGTACATAATAATCTTTATAAATATTCCAGTGAATGCAGCAATCTACCATTTGGCGATCACGTTCAGGAACACTAGTGAGACCATTCTAATTATCAGTGTCCCTAATTCGCTATATTACCAATGATTTTACCTCCATAAAGGCTAATTGATTTACAGTTCAATTCAGGAGAAAGTCAGAGACTACACAATTCCTTGTATAAAGTTTGGTATCAATGAGATTGGTAGCTATTTGTCAATAGCAAAGGTAACAGTCTTGGAGGATCAAAGATAATTCTGAGCCACAAAGTTAAAATCTTGATCTTATTCAAGCCTTAATACTTGGAACATTAACTTCAAGCCTCAGAACCACAACAAAGGCACAGTTTGGAGGACAAAGTCCTAAGGAAGTTTGATTGAATGGTTTCATATGTTATTAGGTTTGTAAATGGGCTAAATTATAGACTATACAATAGCTGTGCAACTGTTTTAGCCATAAACAATTTAATTTGTACTAGCATGTAATTTGCCCCTTGCTGTCTATAAAATCTGGTTATAGCTAATGCACTCCTTTAGGCAGTAAGAATGGCAGAATTAACCTATTAAATTCCAAAGACTGAAAGGTTATGCCCAAATATTTAAACCATTAAACTCCATGAGAATCAATTATCCATTCATGCCTTGGTCTTTTATTGGAAAAAATAAAAGTTTTGAATGTATTGTATCTAATGATCAATTGTTCCTCTTTAAGCCCATGTCACACTGAACCAACGGATGCAAAGAGGATGTAAAACGGACAAAAAACCTTGCCATCCGTTCGAAAACGTGATGTATTCACTGCCTCTGTTTGGCTTCCTCTCTATCCATCCAGCATCCGTTTATGGACGTTTCATCCACTCCAAAAGTTTTGGGCTGCCCAAAACTTTTGTGCGGAAAATGTATCCAGTTCGTCCGTTCTGCATCCGCTACGCATCCGTTACGCATCCGCTATATCCGCTAGGCATCCGCTAGGCATCTGCGCAACTCACATCCGCCTGGACGCAGGGAGGAAGCGGAACGGACGCGGAACAGATGCAGAACGGATGCCTAGCGGATGCAGAACGGAAACAAAGAGTTTAAAATGAAAAAAACGTTCGCAGAGGGGACCTATCTCGGATATTAAGAATGTCTAGAGGATGCCTAGAGGATGCCTAGTGGAAAACCTATACTGCCTATAAAAAGGGGGAGCAACTCGCCTGCATCTCAATTTCAGAACAGCAGCCCAGCGGTGCAGACCTCTGCAGCCTTCATCTGGCTCTTCCTCTTCCACAGCATCCAGCCACCATTGTTCTGCAACAGTGCGAAGCCATCTGCAGGCTCTGTGAACTCTACTGCGAGAAGAAAAGGAGCCACCCAAAAAGAGTCTGGATCCGAAGATGGTTTGCCAGAAGAGCAGAGGACGGACTGGACAACAAGCTGATGGTGGAGCTCAGGAGCAAAGACACTCGGGCGTTCCACAACTTCATGAGGATGCCTCCAGCCATGTTTGACGAAGTTGTGCAGCGGCTGAGACCCAGGTTGATCAAGGCAAACACCAACTTCCAGCCCAGCTTGGACCCTGGGCTGAAGGTGGCACTGACTCTGCGCCACCTGGCCTCAGGGACCATGTACAGGAGCATGCAGTACGCCTGGAGGGTGCCACACAACACCATCAGCATTGTGGTCAGAGAAGTGGTGCAGGCCATCATCGAAGAATACAAGGAGGAGCTCTTCCAGTGCCCCTCCACTGAAGAAGGCTGGAAGAAAGTTGCAGAGCAGTGGTATCAGAAGTGGAACTTACCACACACCGTTGGAGCCATAGATGGGAAGCACGTGGCCTGCAAATCTCCAGCCAAGTCGGGGTCCACTTATTTCAACTCCAAGGGCTTCTTCAGCATCATCCTCTTTGCCATGGTCGATGCTGACTACAAGTTCATGTACATCGATGCTTCAGGCAACGGCTCATCTTCAGATGCCCAGGTATACAACGCCAGTCACCTCAAGGAGGAGCTGGAAGGCAACCTCGTCGTGGGCTTCCCAGATCCAGAACCCCTGCCCAACGACACACAAGATGTGCCCTACTTCATAGTGGGGGATGATGCCTTCTCCCTCACAACCTACCTAATGAAGCCCTACACCTCCAGACTCCTCACCCATGAAGAGAGGATCTTCAACTACAGGCTGTCCAGGGCAAGGCGGGTGGTGGAAAACGCCTTTGGCATCCTGGCCAACAGGTTCCAGGTACTTCTCACCACCATGCAGCATTGCCCACAGACCGTGAGGAGGATCATGGAAGCTTGCTGCATCCTGCACAATCTCATGCGCACCCGCTACCCAGTTTTGCAGAACAGGCTTGTGGACCTCCAGCAAGGCAATGGGGACATGGAGCCTGGGGAATGGAGGCAAGGGCGAAACCTGATTGACACTGAGGATGTGCAAGGCCCCAACAGAGCCTCACATGAAGCGAAGAAGCAGCGCAACCTCCTGAGACAATGGTGCAACTCCCCAGCTCGAGCAGTGGAGTGGCAAGACAGGATGGTAGATGCTTAATGGATGCTTCCTTCAGCCTGTCTCATCACACGGATGAGATTGGGCCATGTATGTTTGGTTGGCCTACAATGAACAGGGCGTTTAATAAAGAGTTGTGTTTGTGTTGACATGTGTGGATAATTATTACATTAATATTGATAATAAAGGGCCGTAGGTGTGGCACCTGGGAGGGTGGAGCATACAGTCCCACTATGCTTGCACTGGAGGTTTATCTATCCCACAGCTATTACCCATCCCACAGGTATTCCTGCCCATCTGACAGCTATCTCAACCCATCCCACAGCTATTTTAACCCATCCCACAAGCATGCAAAGGCTTAAACCATTTCTAAAAGTTTCCAGCAAGACTTTATTAAAAAAAAAGAAATGAAGCAAGTGTGTGAATCAAAAATAGACTTTATTAACAACAAGCTATAAGACAAAAATGAGTCTCTGGCATTCCTCTTGGTCGCTCAGTCTCAGGGGTGAAGGGTGCAGGTGCTGTGGAGGTGGCTGGTGCTGGAGTGCTTGTCATCAGCTCCTCCAGAAGCAGAAGCAGCAGAAGCCCCAGCCCCAGAAGAGCGAGCCCGTGCTGCAGAAGCCCCAGCAGAACCAGAGTGAGGGCCAGGGGGTGGGATGGTAGCCCTGTCCCTCTTGCCAGGGCTGGCAGCAGATGGCTGAGGCTTGCTGTGCTTCCGCATGGTTGTGGGGTTACTGGCTGGCAGGGAGGCTGGCAGGAAGGCTGGCAGGGAGGCTGGCACGAAGGCTGGCAGGCAGACATGAACCAAGGCTGGCAGGAAGGCAGGCAGCAAGGCTGGCAGGCAGACTGGCTGGCAGCAAGGCTTGTAGGCAGGCTGGCAGCAAGGCTGGCAGGCAGGCTGGCAGCAAGGCTGGCAGGCAGACATGCAGGCAGGGCAGGCAAGGCAGCCAATCCGTCCGGCAGCAGGTCTTTCCTCTGAACGGCGACCTGCTTCTGAGCTGCTTCCGTTATATCCGCGGGGCTGACGCAATGCATCCTCCCCGCATGCGCAATTAACGCCAGGCATCCATTAGGCTTCCGCTCTGCATCCGCTGTGCATCCGCTTCATCCGTTTGGCGTCCGCTGTGCATCCGCTGTATCCGTTCCGCGTCCGCTTTGCTAAGGTCCCCCGGAAGCCTAGCGGACATGCCATCCGCTCCCATCCGCTGGGCTTCCATTCTGCATCCGCTTTGCATCCGCCCTGCGTCCTCCCTGCATCCATGTTATCCACTCCAGTTATGCAAATTTTTGCCCCTTTTGAGAGCGGAAACAACGGATGGAACATTTTGCTCGTCTGCTGTGTCCTTTTTGCATCCGTTGGCCAGTGTGACATGGGCTTTACCAGATATTCAGTCTGGAATCTGCACTGCATATCAGACATGAATACAATCTAGCGAGTCCAGAAGTATTTCATGAGAAGAATACTACAATCCTCTGCTTGCAACAGAATACCCTGTATCACCAGGCTTGAGATTTTGGGCTTGGACAACCTTGAACTATGCCGCCTATGGTTAGACTTAAGCGTAGCACACAAAATTATCTGCTACAATGTCCTAACAGTCAATGACTACTTCAGCTTCAACCGCAACAATGCAAGAGCACACAACAGATACAAACTCAGTGTAAACCGCTTCAAACTTGTTTGCAGAAACTACGACTTCAGCAACAGAGTGGTCAATGCCTGGAATGCACTACCTGACTCTGTTGTAACATCCTCTAAGTCCCACTCCTTTAACCTCAAACTAACCACTATTGGCCTTACCCCATTCCTAAGAGGTCTGTAAGGGGCGTGCATAAGTGCATCATCCCTGTCCTATTGTCCCCATTTATTCATACATATTTCCTGTATTCTTACTCATGTTTATACTTATATCTATTACTTTGTAAGTGATTGACAAATCAAATAAATAAAATAAATAAATAATAAATAAACTTTAAGACTTGTGGACCTCAATTCTCAGAATTCCTCAGCCAGCTATACTGACTGGAGATTTCTGGGAGTTGAAGTTCACAAGTCTTAAATTTGCCAAGTTTGGAGACCTCTGCTCTTTTCAGTAACATGCTAAGATTTTGGGGATCTGCTTCATACCTATGTAACACAGGGAAATAAGAACTGCATCAACATAAAGGGAAGCCATAAGCTAGTTTGAGATATGGATGGGTATCAACTCTTTGAGTAATTTTAATTAGAGGATAATGAATACATTGAAGAACTATTTTGAAGACAGCAAAGTCCACATTGTCCAAAGCAGGCCTCTACATTAAGATTGAACAACCGCCTCTTAACGGCGGGGGGGGGGGCAACACCATCTGCCTCCTGTTTACAACAGTCCTTTCAGCAGTCCCAAGATTTCATACCCATTTGCATGGATGACCCTGTGGACACAGATAAACCTCTAAGTGGCCTCAATGATTCTTGAATGTGGATTTTGTCTTCAAAAGAGTGACCTTTGTGTTTCAAATGCAGGTAGACTGCTGAATCTTATCCTGATTTGTTCTCCTATGTTGTCCTATGCATTTGTGAAGTGGTTGTTTTGTTAGTCCAATGTACAGATCTGCATGTTTCACAACATTGTACTGCATATACCACATTGCTCAGTTTATGTCTGGGTGTTTTATCTTTGGGATGGACACAGTCCTTTCAGCAGTTCCAAGAAGATTCCATGCCCATGTACGCTATTAAGGTGACCCTGAGGACATAGATAAATCTCCAAGTGGCCTCAACGATTCTCAGAAAGAATGCTAATGATCAGAGGATTGCAAAGAATATAAATTCTCCCATTCCCACCAGGCACTCAGAACTGAAGCAGTTTCTTGGATAAGAAATGAAACATCTTCAAGCAAAAACAAAGTTGCCGTTAGAAAAAGCACCTTTGGGATAAATGGTTAGATAGTGTCATTGACACATTTTGGGCAGACTCAATGAGATAGTAAGGACAAGGGGGCCTGGTATGCTATAGTCCATTGGTTGCAAAGAATTGGACAGGACTTAGTGACTGAACAAAAACAGCACTAAACAATTGTCTGTAGCAGATGTAGACAATTGATGTAGACATTGCTATATCCACAGTAGATATAGTGGAATGCTGTTTTCTCGAAATCAATTTTTTTCATCTTCCGAGGTATGGAATTGTATAAATGCCATGTAAGTTTCTAACAATGTTC
Organism: Laticauda colubrina; assembly: GCA_015471245.1. Classification (NCBI taxonomy): domain Eukaryota; kingdom Metazoa; phylum Chordata; class Lepidosauria; order Squamata; family Elapidae; genus Laticauda; species Laticauda colubrina. Next base: position 37,821,198 of record BLBF01000018.1, on the reverse strand, counting down.
AAATATTAGGTTAGTTGAATTATAATTAGCTGTATCTTATACCTTACCTTACCTTACCTTACCTTACCTTTCCTTATCTATCTATCTATCTATCTATCTATCTATCTATCTATCTATCTAT
>BLBF01000018.1:37748297-37811613 GCA_015471245.1 Laticauda colubrina | reverse complement strand
AATAATAATAATAATAATAATAATAATAATAATAATAATAATAATAAATTACCATTAAACTCAACAAAAAGCAATGGCGATTCCCCTCCCCCCCGCCCCTCACTCCACCTCAACCCCGTTCCCTTTCGTCATTCGTTCTTTCCTCCCGCGCTTGCAGGCTATAAAGAGACCCGAAGCTCAGGCTTGCTAGTTAGCCGCCCCTCGACAAAACCCGAAGGGGAAGAGGAGGGAGAGAAGGAGCGGGAGAAAGAAAGCCTCCGTTTCCCACGTAGCCCTTCTTCCAGGGAAGCGGGGAGGAAGGGGGGGAAGGAGGGAGAGCGCGTGAAAGGCAAACATCTGGGGATTGGACCATATGCTAAAGCTTTGTCTTGTCCTTCGAAGTTAGACTGCCCTTGAAGTAATTTGTCAGGCGGCCTCGCAGTGATGGGGGATGCGGCAAGGAGAAGCCGCGAGACCTGGAAGCCGAGGTCGAAAAATTGGGTGCACGGGAGCGCTGGGGAAGAACTCCACGACCCAGCGGTGAAGAGGGGGGAGAACTGGAATAGCTGAAAGGAGCCTAAATTGGATGTGACATGAACCAGCCCCAGAAAAGGGACTTCTTCACAAGACAAAAATGCACGTCTTAAAAGATCTTTCGTTGTTTCTTTTTTCGTGCCAAGCTTTTAAAAAGCCGAGTCGTTTATTGACCCAAATAGTATATTCATTCTTTAAAAATGCCTTGTAGACTGCAATTCAAATCAATTTAGGAAAAAAAAAAAAAAAAACCCCACACACACATATGCACACACATTTTTATTTACACCCATCTCTTCAAAAGTACCATTGAGGCTAAGAAATTCATAATGAAAGAAGTTCAAAAATCATTTTGGTCTTTCTTATATAGAAAAATACTCTTCTTTTTTTTTTTTTTTTTTAAACCAGAAAAAAATGTCAAGATGGCAACTACATAGACAACATCGTTCGCAAACTAATTTCCCACTTACCAATGCAGGAATTTATTAGCCCCTGAGTTTTAAAATCTGGGTTTTAAGATCAGGTTGAACAAAAAATTGAGAGAAATGTGTGATTTTTGAGCTGATACAAAATACTTCCCCCCCAATCCATTCAGAATTTAGAATTCATTTAGAAACCAAATTTTAGAGATCATCACTAAATATCACCAGTTGGATAAGACAAATTTATTGGAAAATACAGCTCTTCCAAAATATAGCTACATACATTACATGATTCAGATCCTGAATACAAAGCTCTTAATGAAAATTCCCAAGTAGTACAGACTTCAAGACAGTGGGGTCACCTGTCATCCAGCTCCTGCCTTGATCTAAAATAAAGAAATAACGTATTATTTATTTTGAAATTTATTTGCTGCTCATCTTGTATCAAATGACTCTGGACAGCTTGTAGTAAGTTGATCTTTTAAAAAAAGGAAGTTCCCACAAAATCATTGCCAAAGAAAAGTAGCTGGTAGAAGAAAAGGGACTATGAGAGACAGAAACGGGCTTGTGTTAGAAAAGTGTTATCATTTTCAAGACTTAATATTAGTTATCCAAAGATTTCAAACTCTTAACTTATTTAACTTCATTCCCCTTTTCTTGCCCAAGATTCTGCCCTCAGAAAATCAGGGACAGATGAAGCCTAAGAAAGAAATGAGATACCATTGAAATAATAACAGCAATAATAATAATAGGAAGAAAGGGGTGGCTGATGATGCCGCTGCCTCCTTCTCTCTTTCTCTTGCCCGCCAAGCGTTGAACTGATTAGAGTGTAATTAAGGCCATAAAACCCTCAGCTTATCCACCTGTTTATTCACTAAAGTCTCAGGCTCATCAGGCAAATTAGCTGCTTCCAGGCTGCACGTTGGGCCTAGAGCCGGCCTGATTAATGAAGTTTATTGGGAGCTGTTAAAAGCATTAACTGAAGGAAATCTCAGCAATTCGTCATATTTAAAGGATGGAAATTAAATCTCCCCATGCAAATGAGGGGAGATTCCAAGCAGCGGCTTTTAGAGGTTATGGAAGAGACGAGAGAGGAATGGGGGGGGGTGTTGGGGGGAGTCAAAAGGGATGGATTAGTTTTATTCTCCTGGTTGGTTTTTCTTTTTGCTCCTGGAGTCAGGAACCCCATAGGAGAGACTCCTTTGCAGGGCCTTGGACACCTATTTCTATTTCTATTCTATCAAACACTTTTCTTATGTTAGAGCAATAACACTGAAGGTGAATTTGGTAGATTGTGAGTCTTCCAGCATCAGGCCAAATGGAACTATTTATTAGGCTAAGGAAAATTGTCTTTTGAGCTCACTTCTATATTGCTCTTCCTAAGGGACTTACATGAACCATAAATTCATTAAAACAAAATAAGAAATTACATTCACATACAACTCATATTCAACTATTTTAAGATTAAAAGATTAAAAGCTACTTTGAAAAGATGAGAATCTAAGCTTTTCTGGAAGACCCCCAAAGAATGTCGAGACCTAATAAAGGTCTAATTTGTCTCAAATTAACAAAAAAAAGTCCAGTTGCTGTGACACAATTTTCAGACTACTCTACCTGAATGACTGAGAATCTTCATTGACATATTTCCATGCACTTTGGGGAAGGAACTTCTGAATCTGGTGTGCAAAGAGTCAGTACATTCCAACGACTCACTGCCTAGCCAACTTATTCAGACTGAGGAAGCCATTTGGGTAAGCAGCAAAACTTCTCAAATTAACAAATAAATCCAGTTGCCATAATTCAATTTTCAGACAACTCTACATTCCACTAATTTCCTCATCACTCTCTTTTTAAACCACAGTTTTTTACAATCTAACATAATTATCCATCCAATAGCAATTTTCAGTTCTGTATTGTTTGCATAATCAGAACCAAAAAATTGAACAAGAATTTGGAAAGGTTCAATTGTGTAGGGTTATCTTAAGAAGCATTCTTATGTACCAAGCCAGATTACTGATTCCTTTAGCCAAGTACTGTCTACTTCGAGTGGTCCTTTTTTTTTTTTTTGTCTATACAGGTTTTTAAACCTATAAAGAAGTTTTTTAAAACTTCAATTTTTAAAATCATCTTTATCAGGAATACTTGGAAATAAATTAATTAGCGTAGCATAAGATATTTTACTGATGCAAAGTAAAAGATGACATACCACCATCCCTGCCTCCCCTCCCATTAATAAATTGGAATTTAGCAATAGCACTTAGATACTGCTCCACAGTGCTTTACAACCCTCTCTTAGCAGTTTACAGAGCCAGTATATTTTCCCCAATAATCTGGTGTTTCGTTTTACCAACTTCGGAAGAATACATGGCTGAGTCAACAATGAGCTGGTGAGAACCAAACTGCTGAACTGCTGGCAATCAGCAGTCAGCAGAATTAGCCCGCAGTACTGAATTCTAACCATTGCACCATCATGGCTCTTAATCTAATCTTTTTTCAAAACTAGTGATTTGACATCAGCTTCAACTGAACTGCTGTCTGTATGACATCAACAAGCTGGTTTGGGGATTGCCGAACAGGGAAATATGGCATAGCTAACTACATAATCAGAGGAAGAAAGTAAAAGGTTAAGCAAGAATGATTATCTTAATTGATTCCCCCTCCATCTTCAAATTAAACATACTTAAATTTAAACAAGACGTACAGTACTTGCAAACCTATTTGTTCTAATTTACTTCTATTGTTCTATTGATAGACACCTGTCTATCTTCTTGGAAAAAAAGCTCTTGAACTATTCCTAATCTTTGACTTGATGGCTGTCAATAAATTAAAGGAGTGGGGAAACTTGTGGTCTTCCAGGTGCTTTTGGACCCCAGTTGCCATTTTCCCAAGTAAGTATGGCTAGATGTTGGGAATAATAGCAATCATTTCACTCTTTGCTGCACAATATTTAAAAAAAATCTGATGACCTCATTACCGATAAGAATTAAAAAGTAAAGCAAACTAATGTAAAAGGTAGAGCCTTATGACAGACATAAGTATTTGATTTAGCGTGCACCATTTTTGAAGCTATAATTTTATAAACATAGAGGCTCTTGCAGTAATTTCCACTGTTCTCAAAACTCAGAATTGCCTAAAGCATGCGAAAGAACATCTCAAGGTGAACTTTGAAACAGAATCCTTATTTGTGTATACGAATAAGAGCTCAGAATATTGAGAGTAATTAATAGGCAAATACGCATAGGCCCAATAAATATGTGAACTTAAAAAAATTAAAGAGGACCATCTCTGATACCCAAGGTGCCCACATTGCTTTCTTATAGCAATTGCTATTATCATTAACATGATTGTTATTTCACACTTCAGATAGCAGGGAAAGGGGTGAACAGAGGTCCACTGACAGTGGCTTGAAAGCAAGTTGATATAATGAGTAGAAGTGGGGAGGACATTTATCCTGCAATTCCTAATACTTACATAAGGTAAAGAGATAAGTCTTAAATTAGTGGTTTCTATTATGGGATCTTTCTCCACCTGCATTTAAGCATAGAACAAATAAGAGCGAACAACATTTTTATTTCTTTTTTACTGGGTCTCTATATTTGTCTTGTCCCCAGTCAAGATCCTTAGCTGTATTATTGTTAAAGTTGTGTTTTCTTTTTAAAATGACACTTGTCTATCTGCAAAGCATATAAAATCTGTTATGCTTTACATCCATTACATCAGAAGGAAAGTCTGGTGGCCAGTAGTATGTGATATAAGAGAGGTACATATTAGCCATTTCAGGGTAATATGGGAATGTCTCCTCTTTGCCTGTCCTTGATAATCTTTGTTCCTAAAAAGTTGGATGCAAGAATGAATGAAATAGAAAAATTACCTGTCCAGACTTGCAGTGGTATAACAGTGAGGGAGCAAAAAAGTGAGATGACAGGACTAACTACCTTCCAATGCTTTTTGTACAGGACATGGAGAAAAATAGATACCAGTTAGATGGACAAAAGTAAATATAAATAAGCATTTTGGTTATATACTATAAATCAGGGGTGTCAAACTAAAGGCCCAGGGGCTGGGGTGCTTAGATCTGGCCTGTCGGGCAGTCTTGGAAACTGCAAGGGACTGGCCCACAGTGCCTCTGCCAGTGAAAATGGAGCTCAGGAGAGCCCAAGCTCCATTTTCGTTGGCAGAGGGTTGCAGGGTGCTGTCGCAACCAAAAACAGAGCTCAGGAGCCTGTTTTCACTGTCAGAGCACTCAGGCCACCACAGGCACCCCTGACATGAGTGACATTGAGCTTGCCACTCCCACCTTTCCCCTCCAAGGTCAAATACAACCCTGATGCAGCCCTCAATGAAATTGAGTTTAACATCTCTGCTGTGAATAAAGGGAATGAAGAAAAGGCAAGTTCTAAATAAAAGTTTCAATATTGCTTGTGACTCATCTCATTTCATGACTTAAAACCATTTTAAGAAATGTAAAACATATTTCTTATGAGTTAAGAATGAATCCATTGTGCTGATTTCAAATCATAGGACTGAATTAATTCTAGAATAGTGCATGTGTATCAATAAAAGATACATGCAATATATACAGTTCTTTTTTTTTTAAATTGGAGTTGTTATGCTTAGTTTATTTTAATCACAACTCAACATGTATAAGATTCTTTTCTCATTATATAACCACTGCTCCATTTTTTCCTGTCTGTTTTATTGGTGCTTGTACTCAGCTAGTAATTTTTTTAAATGAAAAGTTAAAAGCATACAACAGAATGGCATGTAAGATGGATGAAAGGGATGAGGGAGACAAGAGGTGGACAGAATCCTGCAGCCACATCCCTTCTTTAAGGCCATGACTGGCAAATGTTTTCCCCCACTAGTTGATGACATACTGAAGCAGGAGGGCAGCAAAATCAGGGACTAATTGCTTTGCTTATCATGTGCTACATATGCCAAATCAGGACAAGGTTATTTGACAGTGAGTCAGAACAGACACACAATAGAAGCAGGATATTGCCCAGCATTGAGGACAACAAATTTCACAATGATACATTTAATAAGTATTGTTAAACAGCACTTTAACTCAGTAATGTGGAAGAGGTTTTACACACACCTTTTCTACATCTAAATCTTGAGAGGAGGAATCAAGGAAATGGCTAAGGGAAAAGTAGTTTCAACACATCACCACTTTAACACCTTCTTTAACCTGGCACCCTTCAAACAATGGATAAAAATTAAAGTACTGTTTAGCACATTTGGAGTGCAGTCGATTGGGGAAGATAAGTTTGGAGACACTGCTATAAAAGTTACTGGCTTTATTAAAATAGAGAACAAACAGGAGAAAAAGTAAGATGGTAGTGTACAGTATCTCATACATGCATATCTCCTGACTAGAAATCTAATTATTTGTTGCACTTATTTAATTAAGTTTTTTAAACAGTTTCTCCACTGTATAATGTTTGCCTGATTCAGTGGGTAGTAAGGAAAATGCATTTCAATAGGAACATGAAATTAGATTTGCAAGTTTGCTCCTGCTTCATTGTTGTTGTTTTATTGTGCAGAATTCCTTTTAATAGGATAGCTAGCATCTACATAGCTGTTTAAAGTGGTATAACCATTTTTAGATATGGTTAATATAAAAAAAACCTTGACATGAATTATTGAATTAATTTGACATAAGATTTGAGTTACATTGAGCTCTCATTTCACATTATAGAAAAATAGTAAAATGTTCATCTAAATATCAGATAATCAATTTATTATAGCTATGACAAATTGCAAAAAATATAAACATGATTTGTTTTTTAAAAATTTTGTAAAACTTTAACAATTTTTTAAAAAAAATAATAATTAAAAAATATCAGTTAATCAATTAAGGTAGCTATTTGAGAGCATTGAAATCATGCATATCCTCATAACAAATAAAAGCTGATGTAACTGTAATTATCATGGAATCAAAGTACATTAATTTCTACAGCAGACACCATATGCATTGTTACTATTCTGTATAGAGGTAGTCCTCATTTTACAACCATTGATCTAATGACCATTTGAAGTTACAATGATGCTGAAAAAAGTGGTTTATAAGCAGTCCTCATAGTTATGACCATTGCAACATCCCCATGGTCAAATGACAAAATTTGGTCACTTTTCAACTGGCATGTATTTATGATGGTTGGAGTGTCCCAGCAATCCCACATGATGTCCCACACGATTACATTTCCTACAAAATCAATAGTGGAAGCCAGATTTGCTTAATGGCTATGTGATTCTCTTAATGACTAGAGCAAAAAGGTCATAAAATTAGGCACAACTCACTTAACAATTGCATGACATACTGATGTTCCTGTCCCAATTGTGGTCAAAAGTCAAGGACTATCTGTATATCTTACCGTATATTGCCCTTGAACTTTCTTTAAAAAAACATTTATTTTTCTTTTATCACAAAAATACAACAGAAAAACAGGAAAAATATTAATAATCTCCAACACTAACAATGAAAAGAAAAAGATCTTTGTGTGCAAATATCAAATAAATCTAATATTGAACATAAAAATATTCCACTGAATGCTGAAAGAGACATGAACAAATTAATATGTTCTCCTGCTCTTACATAACAGGTCTATTAACAGTTATAAACTTTTTCATCTATATTTTAACAAAAGTGCTATATTTCATAAACAAATATGTAGAAACAGATTTAGAAATTTCAAACAGATGTAGAAATCTATTTGTTTTAATAATCGGATTGATTCAGCATCTGTTCAGTATATATGTATAAAAAAAAAATCAGTCAACAAGTTACCTCAAAAGTGAAACTGATCTTCAAATCTCTCTGTTAACCATCTGTTATTGTATTTCACACATAGAAAGTCCACAAACAGCTTTTGGTCTCTTATAAAGTTGTCTAATCCATTGTCTATAATCAAAGCACCTAATGTTGCCAACTCTGCTATTTCATCTATTTTAAAGTTCACTCTTCAACATTTGGCATCCCCTTTTCTTTCCATTGCGTAGCAGATAAAATCCTTTCAGCAGTTACCATATAAAGAAATAGCATCCCAAACTGTATTGGTTTGTCCATAATATCTAGAAGAAAACTTCAGGTTTCATTAATATTTGCATTTTAAATATTTTCTGCATTGTCTTTATTATATTTATCAATACAATTTAGCATACATACAAGACCACTCCATGTGATAAAATGTACCTGGATTTTGATTGCATTTCCAACTCTTTCTGTTGCTCCTCTGGGAGCAGGTTTCGAAGTATTTCTAGCAGGAGTTCCAGATTCTGTAACAGCTTGGTTCCCTATGCCATCTATCTGATAAACTCACAAAATTTGTTTCTCTTGCCATGTACATATATAATCCAAATTAGACTGTTGTTTCTCTGTGTCATATAATATATGTGAGTACATGCATAACATTTATTTATTTATCTTGTCATGTTTATGTAGTGTATATTAGAGGTAGAGACCCTTTGAGAGCTGGATGCAATGAAATTTCATTTTAATGTATGCCAATTAGTGTACATTCAAAGAGACAATAAAGTTATCCTAAGTCTAAGTTTTCTATGCCTGCTTGTTGAAGATCCCTCTATCCGTCTAGTCTAGTGGTCGCCAACCAGTGGTGGTCCGTGAGAAAATTTTGGTGGGCCTCAGAGAAATGTCACTCTCAAAGCACTCCCCGAAGCAATTAATCCAGGCTGTGCGGGAACAGAAGGCTGTGCTGCCCACATGGTCCACGGGAACACAAGGCTGTGCTGCCCACATAACCCACGGGAACACAAGGCTTGGGTCACATTGTGAACAACACGAGGGGAGGGGAAAAGGGTGAAGGGGAGGAACTTGTCTCAGCTGGCCACCGAGATGCTTCTTTCTGCTTCTTTCTTCTTTTGCTTTTGGTTGCACGCAAGGAGAGCAGCAAGAGTCTTTCTTTTTCTCCCCCAAACTCCACCACAAGTGAGCTTTTGGGACCCTGCAAAGCATCCTGATCCAGGAGGCTGTGCCGGCAAAGATTCATTTCTGGTGGAGTTTGGGAGAGAGAAAGAAAGACTTCTGCTTCTACTGCTTTCCTTGCATGAAGCCAAAAGTGTCTGTCTGTCTGTCTGTCTGTCTGTCTGTCTCTCTCTCTCCCTCCCTCCCTCCCTCTCTCCGAGAAAGGAAAGGAGCTGGAGAGGGTAGTGAAGAAGTAAAGATTCTTCTCAAGTAAAGAATGATTGATCGGTAGGAAAACGGGGTGGGAATTTTCCTGCAGACTTTTTTGGGGATTTTCCCAGGGTCTCTACTGCTTTCTGCAGAGACCCTGGGAAAACGTCAGGAAGCCACCATCAGTCAAAATTCATATCAGTGGTCCGTGGAATTTAAAATTATGAATTTGGTGGTTCTTGAGGTCCAAAAGATTGGCAACCCCTGCTCTAGTCTATCTGGAGTCAAATACCAGCAATACATCATTTTATAAAAAATATTTCAATCTATAATTCAAAGTAAGTTTTAAATCATTGGTCCATACATTCTCCCATTTGTCATTATATTGTAATTGAAGTTTTTCACCCATTTGCCATACAGTCTTTGACATATTCATCTTAAGTAACATTTTATAAACTATCAATCAGCTGGTCAGCCACTGAACTTTCAAATAAGGAAAATAAGGCTGTAATAACTAGAAGGCATAATTGGGTTTAAAATTCTTATCTAAATTTATGGCCAAAATAATTGAATAAATATTTTATCTCATTTTTTTCTCAGAGAACTCTACCTTCACTATTTCTTATGAGCTAAGATATCCCCTGCTGTTGACAGTAGCACCATTTTAGTAAACCCAGTGGAAATGGATGTCTTGAAATATAACTGAAGCCTGGGAGATACACAACAGAAAACAATTGAAAGTACAGTGAAAATAGAATATTTATGTACACATTCCTTTAACTAAATGTGCAGGAACATACTAATCCATCCATGAGTGCAATGTCAGTGCAATCCTTTAATCAAATAGAACAGGAAACAGTAGAAAAAACAAAAAAGTTCTTAAATTCTGCCTTGGATTCTAAAAAATTTCAAAGAATATTGAGTTATATGCTTATTTTTTTTCTTCTTAGTGAATTCTTATAAACACTCTTGCCTTTTTGCTAAAATCATCAAGTTGTTGAACTCACTGAAGCAACCCATAAATAATTTAACTTTCAAAAATGGGAGAATGGAAAAAACTGTCTCATATTTTACAATGTTTTAAAATTAGAAGTTATAACCATTTGATTTTATGTGCAATAATTATGGCATAATTGAGAACTCTTTCCCTAATAGCATCCAAAAAGCAAGACATAAAGGAGAAAACACCATCGCCTCTTCTGAAGTGACCTTTAGCTGATCCTTTATTCAAACACACTTGAGAAATGCACTCAAGAAAACGGAAGCTATGCATCAGTCTCAGGAATTATTTTGAAGAAGTGGCATTTTTTTCTTTTGCCTGCATGACAAGATATCTAATTAAGAATTAATGTAGATAGTAAATTTAATTAAGTAAACAATTGTATACATACACAGGAATATTTCAATATTTAAGTTTTTATATTACATACAAAGTCTATACCTTTTTTCAGTGAAAGGTTGCTTTCCCACTTTTGAAGAATAAATCCTTATAGTATCTTGAGTTTTCATGTGCTTTTGTTCAATAGATCCTCTCTTTGCACGAGCTTAGAACTTTGTTAGTCATAAGGTAGGGTTTTTTTTAAAAAAAATTATCTCATTATGAAGTGTAAGGTCTATTTCACAGACAAAAGCCAGGAAAAGCACCAAGGCCAGACAAGATAAAAGTCTGTGCTTAAAAGTCTGTGCTGACCAAATGGCCCCCATCTTCACCCAGATCTTCAATAGATCACTAGAGATGTGCTATGTTCCTTCCTGCTTCAAATGCTCTGCCATCATCCCAGTGCCAAAGAAGCCCTCCATCAAGGAACGGAATGACTACAGACCAGTTGCCCTAACATCTGTAGTTATGAAAATCTTTGAAAGGCTTGTGCTGTCCCACTGAAAACCATCATGGATCTGCTGTTAGATCCCATGCAGTTTGCATACCAAGCAAATAGATCGACAGATGATGCTATTAATATGGCTCTGAATTACATCCTACAACACTCTGAATCTCCAAATACCTACACAAGGGTCTTCTTTGTAGACTTCAGCATTCAATACCATTATTCCAGATATTCTTCTAAGTAAATTCAACCAACTCGCGGTACCTGAACACACTTGTAAGTGGATCATAAGCTTCCTAGCAGACAGGAAGCAGTAGGTGAAGCAAGGCAGAATCACATCTGATACTGTACAATGAGCACAGGAGCTCCCCAAAGCTGTGTGCTATCTCCACTTCTCTATATATACCAATGACTGCATCTCAAATGATCCATCTGCTAAAATATTGAAGTTTGCTGATGACACAACAGTGATTGATCTCATTCAAGACAACACCAAATCTGCATGCAGACAGGAGGTTATACAACTTGCCTCATAGTGAACCGGAACAATCTGGAACTGAACACACTCAAAACCGTAGAAATCGCGATAGACTTTAGAAGAAACCCTCCCATACTACCACCTCTTACAACACAGTATCAACAGTAGAGACCTTCAAATTTCTAAGTTCTCCTATATCACATGATCTAAAATGGACACCTAACATCAAAAATGTCATCAAAAAAGCACAACAAAGAATATTCTTTTTGCACCAACTCAGAAAGCTCAAACTACCCAAGGATCTGCTGATATAGTTCTACAGAGGAATTATTGAGTCTATCATCTGCACCTCTATAACTGTCTGGTTTGGTTCTGCAACCGAACAGGACAGACACAGACTTCAGAGGATAATTAGGACTGCAGAAAAAACAATTACTACCCACCTGCCTTCAATTGAGGACCTGTATGCTGCACGAGTCAAAAAGAGGACTGTGAAAATATTTAAAGAACCCTCACATCCCGGACATAAACTGTTTCAACTCCTTCCCTCAAAACAACTCCTTCCCTCCTTCCCTTAAAACGCTATAGAGCACTGCACACCAGAACAACCAGACACAAGAACAGTTTTTCCCCGAAAGTCATCACTCTGCTAAACAAATAATTCTTTCAACACTGTTCAACTATTTACAAAGTCTGCACTACTATTACTGTTGATCTTCTTTTCACTCCTTATAACCCATCCCCTCCCAGTTGTGACTGCATGACTGTAATTTTGTCGCTTGTATCCTAACAATTTATATTGACTGTTTCCTAGTATGATTTGATTGTTTATTGTACCCTATGACTATCATTAACTGTTGTATCTTATGATTCTTGACAAATGTATCTTTTCTTTTATGTATACTGAGAATATTTGCATGAAGACAAATTTCTTGTGTGTCCAATCACACTTGGCCAATAAAGAATTCTATCTATTCTATCGATCTATCTATGAAGTAAATCTAAACTCCAGCAATAAAAATTGTTATCCAATTTTAATGTTGCAAATAGATTTCAAATATTGGCTAAATCAATTATTCTAATCACAGCCCTTTTATAAATCACTAAAAACAAACTAACCTCAGGATTGATCAATGAATCTTTCACAACTGTAAAATCTTTCAACATATTCCCAGTCATATATTGAGAAATATAACTTTTAATTCATGGAATAAGGAATATATTTGTAATTTTAAAAGGTCATATTAACCATAACATTTGCAAAAACAACAACCAGTATGTTATCTGCTGAAAAATCTGTGATAAAAAAGCCAATTCCTTTTGAAATAAAAGTGGGAAGCTAAAGAAACAATAAGGTATTGAAATAGCTTAATGCTGTATTTTTCAGAATGATGGGAATTATAATAAAACACTATAAACTTAATTTTTTAAGTTGTTTTTTATATCAAGAAAATATTCTTTTTCAACTAAGAAAAATCAATGACTTCTGAGGTCCAAATTAATTGAGCCAATCCCAAATCTGATTCTACATAGAGAGATTAAGTAAAAGATTCTAAGTTAATATATTCATTGGAATTCCTTGAATTTTTCAGACACAAGCATGAAAATGAAAACTGAGAATACAATTCTAAACTGCGATAAAATAATACATTAAAAAACAACAAAATGTGGTTCAAAAATGGAAAAATACTGATTACAGTGTTGATTATAATATATGTCTTTTATTTCTCTTTTTCAAGCTAGTATGCAACTTTTCTTGTTTACTACTATACTAAGTACAGTCAGTTATCTCCAGGAAGATGGCTGAAAAAGCAAAAATATTTTACAATATCATACTGTATAATTGAATGATTAAAATATATGCATTATGTATCAGAATTTTTAAATTCAAACATTATAAGTACTTATAGAAGTGTCCTGTGAATAGTATACAAAATGAATGTGTAATGTAACCCTAATACACTTGGGTTTTCTGTCAAAATGGTGTTTTATACAAATATATTAACATACCTTTGTTTGAGGAATCCCTTTTATTAATTGGAAGGGGTTTTAAAATATGTTATTTCTATGTCATTCTGACACACAATATTGCACATTTCTTTTTAAATATTAAAATACAAAATGTTATGTCTTTAGAAGAGAATTTCATAGGACTATTTGTAGTGGGTGGGTTCAAAATAGAATGATTGTATATAAATATAAAAAATACAAGAATTTCTGTAAGCTTATAGTCATAGTTTAAAATGAATTGTAATGCAGTTATTTATGAACTTTTTAAAAAAATATAGAAATTATTCAGATTTTAGAGCCTAAATTGTATTTGCCTCCTGGTTACTTAATATCAGTAATCACAATCTTCATAAACATAGTATTATTCCATTTTACAGCATAAATTACAGGAATACTAGATTCAAACAAATCTCCACCCAAGAAACTCTGGATGGTGCACTGCAATATCTTGCCTTTTAGAAAGGTAAAAGCTGATGCCTGAAGTGTATTGAATGTTTTTAAATTTGGAGAGTTTCCTGGTTATACATATTTTATATATGTATAAAATAGACTTTGCATTTCATTTATTCCATTTTCTTTCTCTTATTATATATTTGATTTTCTTTATATTATCTTCCAAGTTGACGCCACTATTAGAGTCATGGTTAGATCTAACATTGCTATCTGATTGAGAGGTGGGAGGCTTCTAGAGGAAATTTCAGCCACTAATAAAAGTAAAATAAGCAAGAAGAACAGATAATCTTATCTTCTAAACCTGTAACCACTTGCAGAAATAATATGATTACCAAGGACTATTCCAACCAACTAATAACATAACAAGCACATTGTCTCAAAAATGGAAACACTTAAAGTGACATTAGAACTACTACAACTGGACAACCACAAATGCTAGCAAAGGATAACATAGTTTTCTGTGTCACTGGAGTGACATTTAGTGATTGCCTGGATTTTGGGGGCCTTTGCTGGTATGGCATGTTAATGCTTTAAAGTCCATCTTAATCAAGTTCTAGTGGTAAAACAAAAATTTGCAGTAGACGTCTGACATCTGGTGGCAAGGTATTAAAATGGCAATCATTCTAGAAAGAATCTGATTTTCAAAGCTTATCATAGAAACCAAAGTTTTATGAGAAAACACAGTTCTGTTATCATCATCATTTTTCTGAGTTTCTGAAATTTTTACAGCAGCAATTATTGTCAGCCATATGGGTTTCATTTTCAAATCTGAAATATTTTATGTGCCAAACTAAATGTCATTCTCTATTCTTTCAAAAATAGTGGGAAAACCTAGGGGTAAAGGTTTTTGACTAGTGGCAGACAAACAAACAAACAAACAAGTAGAACCTTGTTAATGGAATGTTAAGGAATGTTTGTGGTACAGAATCCAGTGCCAAAACCCTGTCTGAATCCTAAGCATCACTGGGGCAATATCCCATCTGATACCATGTAATAGTCATCTAGATCTTTGCATCTCAGAAATATTGCCATATCAATTGCAGAGGTGACTTACTGTAATTCTATTCCCTCAATCACAAACAATTTTTTTAAAAATAATAATAAACTAAAAGCAACCTAAACTATTCCTTGGTTTAAACTTACTTTGAAATTAATTTTTCTCAAAACAAAAAGTAACAACTAGTTATTTTTTTTCTCATGCTAATCACAAAAACCTAAACTTAAACTTGGATTTTTCTTAAAATCAAGTGTAGCATTTGGTTCAAGTCAAAAAGGACTGTTTCATTCCCAAGCCTTCTTGGAATTGATTTGCAGCTTTACCTATTAACTTCTCACATAATTAATATTTCAAAGTACCATATATACTCGCATATAAGCCGATCTCGCATATAAGCCGACCCTTAAAAAACTGCCCCAAAATGAGGAATTTTGCAAAAACTCACATATAAGCCGACCCCCAAATCTTTTAACATCAGGCATGGGTATATTTTAATGAAATTTACTACTACAAATGCAAAGAAACTGGACACAAAGTTGCATGTGACGATCGCAAACATGAAAGCAGGCACGTGAATGACTAACCAATCAGAGCGTGTTATGATCCGGTGGTAGAAAAAGCAAAATGGAGGTTCCCAGAGTAAAAAAAATGCTGTAGGTATGTATGACTGAATGGTAATATCGATGATATTGCGTGATCTGAGAAGTGGCGTCATGTCCTTTGTGTGAGATCAGATTTATGCGCGTATAAGCCGACCCCAAAATTTGAAAAAAAAAATGCGTTTTAAAGTCGGCTTATATGCGAGTATATACGGTAAGTTTTGGAGCTAAACTCCAGTGATGTTTTCTGTATGCAGAGGTACAAAGTTCTTATCTAAGTTTATTTTATAAGCCAATTAAACAAATGCTTGAATTTATGCATCAATAAATTGCCAGGACTCCTAACTGTTGGATATAAGCCTTCATTACTTCTGTGCATTTCTTTTAAGATACAATCAATCTATCTCTTTCATGTAAAGTTGTTGGGATCCAGTCATTCTTTTGTCTTTCATTTGCCTTGTCATTCATTACAGTATATCGAGCATGGGACAAGACACAAGTGTTTTGAACATATTTCCTAACCCATCATTCCATCATTGTCCTATAGTATTCATTACCTTTGTATGTGACTTTAGAGGGTAAAGTTGAAGGAATGTTTATTAAATTTGCAGGCAATATGAAGGATTGGCCAATAACATAATGCAGTAAAAAAAAAAATCCCATTCAGAATTATCTCAATGAGCTCGAACATTGAACTGAATAGTGTTATGAAGGTAATCAGTGAAAAATATAATGTGTAAAAAAAATCAAATGTGTAAGTTATACAAGAAAGAAAATCTAGGTTCATGGTAGTGCATATGAGAAAGCAGCTGAATATTGCAATTAGTCTGATGCAGCAGCTGGAAAACCTGATGCAAGCTTGGGCTATATTAATGGAAACATTGCATCCATTGCATGTTCAGTTCTGGGCAATGTGGTTTAAACAGGAGAGAGAGAAGATGCTGGCTTACAAGTAATTTTAAAAGATGCCTGACACCCTTTTGGTGAGATGGAGATGCAGAGACAGAGACAGAGACAGAGATCTGCAAATGAAAAGGCTGAGAAAAGTATGATCTTCTGCAGATATATAAAAGCCTATCACATACAAGAGGAAACGGTCCTTTTGTCCTTTAAAAGTGAATGCAGGACAAGGAAATTAAAATAAACACGATTTCATGCTTGGGAATACTGAGTTTTGAAGTCCACACTCCTAAAGATGACAGGGTTGAGAAACACTGTGTTAAAATATTATTATTTCAGTATTTCAGTCTACACATGTCTATGTAGGAAAAAAAATTAATCAAAGTAGGTTTCAGTGAGAAGAAAGTGTCAGTGGGAAAGTGTTTACTCAAACTCTTTTTAAAGCCCTGCCTAGTAGCCATTGTTTGAAAGCTCACTGAAGCACAGTTGTATCCTCTTGTATTCTGTCCTGTCCTAGTCGTTGAGTGACTTTGTGCCATACATCATCTCTTACTTACCCCCAGATGTGGGGAAAATAATGTCTACAACCTTGAGCTGCTAGAAGAAAAATGGGGTGCAATTACAGTAAATAAATACAAATAAAGAATGCCCTAATCTGACAAATGAAAACTGAACAGGGAAGAAGGGATATGAGTTGCTGAAGCACTGACAGATGTCACAAGGCCACACAACTTTAATTGGGGTCTTGTGGGGCAGCATCATGGGATCAATCCTTCTCTATGGCCACCCCAATCTCCTTCTCTATGGCCACCCCTGTGCCCCCTATCCAGTTAATTGGGAGAACTGACATCTTATAGACATTTAAAGAGATCTTAAAACACATTTCTCAAAGGGCTTTTAATTCTGGTTGTTTCAATTAATGTTCATCCATTGACTTGTTTTTCAACAAAATTATTATTTCTGCGGTTTTTTTGGTTATAGTAAAACACAAAAAGGCTACAGTAGGCCATATGTATAGTCCATGTATGTAATTTATTTATTTTATTTTTAATTATGTCTGCTTGGATTGCTTGAAATGAAAAGGCAAATTAAATGAAACTTATTGGTCAATTATGTATTTTTATTTCTTATTTTTTTTCCCGGTTTACTATATAAATCCCATTTATTTATTTATCATATGCACTTTTATGTTTTTAATTTTAAATTTAGATGTATTTTAGCATTTAATAGTTGTATCTAGTTTTTATTTAGCTTCTTCTACTGATAATCTCTATATTGTGATTCCAATATTTATATTTATATCCCTACTCATGAGCAATCCAAATACTACGATGCACCATCTTCATGTATTTATTGTCTCAGAAATGTAGAGTTGAATGCTGTACAATAAAGTAAGGAAAAGGTCAGGGTTTTTTTTAATGTCAGAGGAAAAAAAAGCCTCTTTCTATATGTATACTTAACCTTTAAAAGACCGCTAAAAGTGGTAAAACTGCAATCTTTGAGCTGTGCCCTTTGATGCAGGGGTGGGATGCAAATATTTTTACTACCAGTTCTGTGGATATGGTAGGTGGGAGTGGCTAGAAGGGTGTGGCCATGTGACAGGGTGGGCATGGCTCATCTTTTTTGCAGCATCCCCCCCCACCGTGCTCATTTTTTTTTTTTTCCTCCTGGGCCTCATTTGGGAAGCCTCCTGGGAGCCCATTTTTGCTCCCAGGAGGGTTCCCAAATGAGGCCCAGGAGGCAAAAATTGGAGTGCAGGGGGCCTGCATAGCACCCACCTGTGCACCTCTTTTTGCCTCCTGGGCCTCAGGGAAGCCTCCTGGATGAAGCAGTAAGACAGCAAGGGGAATCCTGGCACAGGTGATTGTTGGAACAGCTGGTCATCAGAAGGAAGAAAAAAAAGAAATAACGTTTCAGCCAGACTGGTAGCTATTTTTTTATTACGGGTTTGGCCGAACGGTAGCATTTTTTACCACCAGTTCGCCCAAACTGTGCTGACCCTGTAGAATACCACCACTACTTCGATGCAAATGCTTATAAAATACATGAAGAAGGGTTTTTTTTTAATTAATTAACTTTTCATTCACTGCATTTAGAGCATTTAATCAGGATCCTACACAATGTAAACAAGGACAAACTTAGTCAAAAAGCCTATTGATCCGAGATGATATATCCAAAGAAACATTCTTTATTGTAGGCTGCCATTCATCCAAATAAATATTTAGCCATTTACCTGGAGAATCCTTGCACACTGAAGTTTCTTACACTTACACTTCTGTTGGCACCTCACTGCCCAAATTAAACCAAGTACTTCTCACAAATTTTGTTAGAACTATTGTACAGTTTTTTATGTGTGGTAGATAGAAGTACATAAAGTATCTTGCAGTAAATTTTGTAATGAATGTCCACATGCAGTTTATTAAAGGTCTCTTTCTGAGTGTTCCACCTTTCAGAAGTTATTGCAACTCTGGTGCATTTTTCTAATAGTTTGCAGCCTATCAAAACATGTCATGAAGATATAGGCATGAGGAAATGACTTAATGGTAAACATAAGTACTATATCATTTGCGATGTGATTATCACAGTACCTATCTTAGAAAATGTGTCACTCCATGGTTCAGTGATCATGAATCCTTAGCAAGTTAGCAGTGTGGCCTCTCTTGAATTTACTTCCAACAAAGTATTACACTGACCTGAACAAAGAACTTGTAACATTTTTTTTTCCTAGCTAATAAAGCTTCTCTAGTATATTATACTTAATAAACTGGTTATATTAACTGTGTCTTCCTCAAGATATCAAATAAAGCCAAGGTGCAATTTGCTGGGCCATTCTTCCAAAATATCTGTACCTAGTAAATTTTATTTATTATCTTGAAAAGAAACATACTGGAAAGGAAGGTGAACTGCCTTAACCATAAATCTAACAATTGCAGAAACTTAACACACATATAAGGAGGTAATTATTATTTTTTCCTAGATTATACAGTTGATGTTTTCAGACATATTCTATTCTATAGCATTAAATCCCTGTTAAGAAGTAGATGATTAAGTACTAGGTTCTATTTATGTTAAACAGGTATCTTGTCTTTTCTTTTGAAAACTCAGAATGACCAACAAGAAGTGCAAATCATGTTTAACAATACAAAACCACCACAACTCTACCCCAGTAACATTTCAAATGATGAAGGATTTTGTTAAATTGCTTTCTACCCACTGAGACCTCTTTCTCAGATTCTTCCTCAGATTTTCTTCCCGGTTGCTAGTTCCTATCTTTTGCACTATTTTTTTTTTTTTTTACCAATTCTGTCTTTTTCCTCAGAAGGTCTAAAAAATTATACAAGCTTTAACCTATTACAACTGTTAATCAATAAGGTAATTGGCCTCACATGCAACCTGCATTTATATAACCAACCTATGTTCTCTCCCAATCCCCACCATGCCTTGATCTGGCTTGTGAAAAGCATAACTGCTACTCATAGAAACAGGTGCATTTTAGTATTTTTTTTAAAGTTGACAAAGTTATTACCAGGCTCTTTCTCTATTTCTTTCTCTGCTATCCTTACCAGGTAGGCATTGACATGGACATCTTTCTTTCTCTCTTTAATAAAAGTATTTGGGTAAATGGAAAAAATATTGCTGTTATAAATGATATCTTTCCTTTTCCAGAGGACATCTAAGGGAGGTAGAATGAAAATAGGATTACTAGTACACATGTATAAACACACACACAGAGAGAGAGAGAGAGAGAGAGAGAGAGAGAGAGAGAGAGAGAGAGAGAGAGAGAGTTGAGGGCTCTTTTTGCCTTTTTCTATAATCACTATTTTTATTTAATGCATTTATAACCCATGTTTTCCTTTCGCATCTTCACTAGGAAGGAGCTCAGAGTCACTGGGTTTTTAATCCACCACCCTCATCTTATTGGATGTATGAACATTCGAGAATTGCCTGTGAAAATAGCCAGAAAAGAGAATGAATAAGGAAGGAAGGAAATTCCTATTATCATTTGCTTTACCAGCTATGGTTTTTCAACCTTCCAAAGGTCTCCTTTTGCTGAAAAAAAATCAAGCCCCCTTGGTATTAAGTGTTGCTGCTTTAGACACTAATATACATAGACATTTTCATATCAACTGTTCAAAGCAGTTTGTCAAGAAAATGAATGTTCCTGCCATTAAAGTAATAGACTTTAATGCAACATGGACTTTGAAATACAAGTTTACCATTTCTTTCAATGCCAAAGAATTCATTAAAGTAAAAAAATTAAAACATAGGGAAATGAAAAAAAAATAGACATAATGCCCGGAAGGAATTTGAGACCTTCTAAAGATACCTATTCTAATTTACCTTTACATTGAATAAAATAAACTGAAAATACAGTGTTCCAAGTGATTATATTAGAATTGTGATATAATTATGGAATACTTAGTAATAACTTTAAAAAAAAACTTAATATTTTATTCTTAAATTTGAAAATTACAAGAAAATGCACTGAAACAGAGCCATGGCAAATGAAAATGTGAAAAATAAGACATAATTATTGTAAGTCTATCCAAATCCTTTGAAGCAGTTGTTTTGAAATCTGTAGGACTAAGTCCAAAATACTCACTTTCAAAAGAAGCATCTTTTTACAGGCTTGTATAATTGTTTCTGAAATTTTCCTAAAGTTGCATAGGGGACTTTCAAGTTCAGAAGTTTTTGTGTGAATTTCACTTTTGGCTCTATTTTATCTTTTAAAGAAATTGAATAACTAAGACCCATACAAGAAAAATCACAAGACGAAATAGAGAGCAAGACTTTGTACTTCTTATCAAATGAAAACTTGATAATAAGAATGTAGACCATAGCAGGAAAGAAAAAAAAATGAAATAATGCACAATGTAAGTAGAAACAAGCCTTGATACCACTTACCCAGTTGATTGATTCTAAACCTTAACTTCTAAGTTAATTCCACTCTAATAAAAGAATAATGATCTTGCCCATGTTAGACCACAGCTGGGGTGAGTAGCGTCACAGATACTGCACACTTTCCTCCCATATGTCCCTCCTTCCTTCTTTCTTATACATATTTCCAAGGAGTTTCTGATCTCCCTGCAAAATCTGCATGTAAAAATAATACAGGTGGGAAACAAACAAACAATCAAGGGAAAGAGCAACCTCAATTTGTTTTCCTGGTAGAGGTTACTGGAGCCCTTGGTTATGCTTTCTAAGTAAGTCTTTTAAAGTAAACTGCTCCAAACTTGATTGCAGAAACAGAGTGGTCAGTGCCTAGAACTCACTACCTGACTCTGTTGTTACATCCTCAAACCCCCAAAACTTTAACCTTCATCTGTCTACCATGGACCTCACTCCATTTCTAAGAGGTCTGTAAGAAGGTCCGTAAAGGAGGGTGCATAAGCACACCAGCATGCCTACCGTCCCTGTCCTACTGTTCCCATTTATTCATACTTATTTATATACTTATACCTGTTTATACTTATATGTTTATATGTTATGTTCATACTTATATTTGTTTTCTCATACATGCTTGACAAACTAAATAAGTAAATAAAAATGAAGTCCGTGTATATTAGTGACCTCTGCTTGGGTTGTTATCTAAGATCAGATGCTGCTGGATTTCAGATTTCATATTTAAGTCAGTGTGCTGTGTTTTCACACATCTTTCTTATCAAACAGTTCCAAAAGAGTGAGCCTGCTTTCCATGAAAATCAACCGCTCAACCAAGCTGGTGTTTTAGAAAATGGTTGAGGATTTGTCTTCTGGTGGATGATAGTATGCTGAAATGTGCACATGTATGGAACAGCAGGGAACTCTTTCAAAGTAAACTTGGGGATATTCTTGGGGATGTCCTTGGGGATATTTATGGCAAAATCTCTGAAAAGTCTGGTATCACAGGGATCATACCTCACATTGCATATAAAGGTGCTTTATTCTGGTTCTTATATCTATGAATATGATTAAATTCTTAGTATTGTGTTAAATTTCAAAGACTACAAAAATCAATTTAAACAGGAAATTAAAAAGGTCACTGCAGTGTTTTATTTCAGTAACAAATCAGTGGAGTAATATTGAATGGGTAGCTAAGACACTGTTTTGGAGATAAAATTTGAACAATTTAATTTGGAAAACTTTAATCTGCCAAAATAATGGTGGACATAGCCCAGAGATTTGCAAAATTCTACTGAAGTAGAATAATAATGAAGTTCAGAAATACATTTTAATAGATTATGAGAAAATTACTGTTCACATATATCTTCATATACACCTTTGTGTTCAGAATGACATGGCATGCTCCCTCAGCTCTCTCCTGTCTAAAGGCCCTGTCACACTGCCCAACGGATGCAAAACGGACACAACGGACGAGAAAAATGTTCCATCCGTTGTTATCCGCTCTCAGAAGGGGCAAAAATTTGCATAACCAGAGCGGATAACACGGACGCAGGGAGGACGCAGGGCGGATGGAAAGCGGATGCGGAACGGAAGCCGAGCGGATGGGAGCGGATGGCACATCCGCAAAGCTTCCGGGGGACCTCAGCAAAGCGGGCGCAGAACGGATACAGCAGATGCACAGCAGATGCACAGCGGAAGCCTAGCGGATGCCAAGCGTTAATTGCGCATGCGGGGAAGATGCATTGCGTCAGCCCGGCGGATATAATGGAAGCAGCTCGGAAGTAGGTCGTCATTCAGAGGAAAGACCTGCTTCCAGACACATTGACTGCCTTGCCTGTCCTGCCTGCATGTCTGCCTGCAAGCCTTGCTGCCACCTGGACCCTTCACCCCTGAGACTGAGCGACCAAGAGGAGGGTCAGAGACTCATTTTTGTTTTATAGATTCTTGTTAATAAAGTCTATTTTTGATTCATACACTTGCTTCGTTTCTTTTTTTTAATAAAGTCTTGGTGGAAACTTTTAGAAATGGTTTAAGCCTTTGCATGCTTGTGGGATGGGTTAAGATAGCAGTGGGATGGGCAGGGATACCTTTGGAATGGGTAATAGCTGTGGGATAGATAAACCTCCAGTGCAAGCATAGTGGGACTGTATGGTCCACCCTCCCAGCTGCCACACCTTTGGCCCTTTATTATCAATAACAATGTAAGCATTGATCCACACATTTGAACATAAACACAACTCTTTATTAAATGCCCTGTTCATTGTAGGCCCACCCAACATACGTGGCCCAATCTCATCAGTGTGATGAGACAGGCTGAAGGAAGCATCCATTAAGCATCTATCATCCTGTCTTGCCACTCCACTGCTCCAGCTGGGGAGTTGCACCAGTGTTTCAGGAGGTTGCGCTGCTTCTTCCCTTCACGTGAGGCTCTGTTGGGGCCTTGCACATCCTCAGTGTCTATCAGGTTTCGCCCTTGCCTCCATTCCCCAGGCTCCATGTCCCCATTGCCTTGTAGGAGGTCCATGAGCCTGTTCTGCAACACTGGGCAGCGGGTGCGCATGAGATTGTGCAGGATGCAGCAAGCTTCCATGATCCTCCTCATGGTCTCTGGGCGATGCTGCATGGTGGTGAGAAGTACCTGGAACCTGTTGGCCAGGATGCCAAAGGCATTCTCCATCACCCGCCTTGCCCTGGACAGCCTGTAGTTGAAAATCCTCTCTTCACGGGTGAGGTATTTGGAGGTGTAGGGCTTCATGAGGTAGGTTGTGAGGGAGAAGGCGTCATCCCCCACGATGAAGTAGGGCACATCTTGCGTGTCGTTGGGCAGGGGTTATGGATCTGGGAAGCCCATGATGAGGTTGCGTTCCAGCCTACCCTTGAGGTCACTTGCATTGTATACCTGGGCATCTGAAGCTGACCCATTGCCTGAAGCATCGATGTACATGAACTTGTAATCAGCATCGACCATGGCGAAGAGGATGATGCTGAAGAAGCCCTTGTAGTTGAAATAAGTGGACCCTGAGTTGGCTGGCACTTTGCAGGCCACGTGCTTGCCATCGATGGCTCCAACGGTGTGGGGGAAGTTCCACCTCTGATACCACTGCTCTGCAACTTTCTTCCATCCTTCTTCAGTGGAGGGGCACTGGAGGAGCTCCTCCTTGTATTCTTTGATGATGGCCTGGACCACTTCTCTGACCACAATGCTGATGGTGTTGTGTGGCACCCTCCAGCCGTACTGCATGCTGCTGTAGGTGGTCCCTGAGGCCAGGTGGCGCAGAGTCAGTGCCACCTTGAGCCCAGGCTCCAGGCTGGGCCGGAAGTTGGTGTTTGCCTTGGTCAACCTGGGTGTCAGGCGCTGCACAACTTCGTCAAACATGGCTGGAGGCATCCTCATGAAGTTCTGGAATGCCCGAGTGTCTTCGTTCCTGAGCTCTACCATCAGCTTGTTGTACAGTCCGTCCTCTGCTCTTCTGGCGAACCATCTTCGTACCCAGACGCTTCTTGGCCACCCCTTTTTCTTCCCGTAGTAGAGTTCACAGAGCCTGTAGATGGCTTCGCACTGTTGCAGAAGGATGGTTGCTGCCAAAAGGACTGTGTTACGATCTATGGTGGACATGACTGGATGCTGTGGAAGAGGAAGAGTCAAATGAAGGCTGCAGAGGTCTGCAGCAGGGCTGCTGGTCTGAAAGTGAGATCCAGATGTGTTGCTCCCCCTTTTTATAGGCAGGATAGGTGTCCCTTTGCATCCTCTAGGCATCCTCTAGGCATCCTCTAGACATCCTTAATATCTGAGATAGGTCCCCTCTGTGAACGTTTTTTTCCGTTTTAAACGCTTTGTTTCCGTGCTGCATCCGTTCTGCATCCGTTCTGCTTCCTCCCTGCGTCCGAGTGGATGCGAGTTGTGCGGATGCGCAGCGGATGCCTAGCGGATATAGCAGATGCCTAACGGATGCGTAGCGGATGCGTAGCGGATGCAGAACGGACGAATTGGATACATTTTCTGGGCAAAAGTTTTGAGCAGCTCAAAACTTTCTGAGCGGATGAA
Source organism: Laticauda colubrina (assembly GCA_015471245.1). NCBI lineage: Eukaryota > Metazoa > Chordata > Lepidosauria > Squamata > Elapidae > Laticauda > Laticauda colubrina. Next base: position 37,786,352 of record BLBF01000018.1, on the reverse strand, counting down.
ACGTCCATAAACGGATGCTGGACGGATAGAGAGGAAGCCAAACGGAGGCAGTGAGTACATCGCCTTAACCAACAGATGGCAAGCTTTTTTGTCCGTTTTACATCCTCTTTGCATCCGTTGGTGCAGTGTGATATGGGCTTAAACTGAGATGCCCAAAGGTGGCACCTTTAAGACTTCCACCCAGAATTCCCCAGCCAGCAATTCTGGGAGTTGAAGTCCACAAATCTTAAAGTTGTCAAAGTTGGATATCTCTAATCAAAATGGTGTCCTCTTACTGCCCATAGTTTGATAATATGTGATGTGAAACTGTTATGATACAAAAAAAAGTCATATGATCGAACTATCTTCATTTAATGGATTAATATAGAGAACAATAACCATTTTCCAAATGCATAGCACTATCTCACTTATTTTTTAAAAAATCTGAACTTTCACAATTCTGGTATGAGTAATATAAAACCTCACAAAAATCGAATTCAAAAGTGCCAAAATCTTATTCATATTGAAGTGTGGGCTTGGGAATCTACAGACAATTTGGCATCATTGCCAAATTGCTGCTTGATTTCAATCTCTCAGTTCAGTTATAGTAGCCAAATATCAATACATATACTTGCCTAGAAAGTCTGGTATCTGTTCTACTTTCCTTTAAAAGAGGGTTTACTTTAGTTTTGTTTTTTTTCTGGTGCTCTACTGAATCAGTACACTTTACAAAAAGTAAGAGTGGCAGTTCCACACAACATATGCCCTCTTGGTTAGCTGCAATTTACCACCACCATCACCAGATATGCCTGGAAGGAGTCAGAAACACAAGAGAGAACTCATCACAGAGCACTTTGCTGAAGGCTTCTTCAAACCTAGACTCAAATTTGAACAGATTTTCTCTCAACACTGGTTAAAATAGACATTAATTTCAGCAGACAGCCTCAATAAAAAAATCTTAAAGTTTGTGGAATTAATGTTCAAGAAAGTTGAAATGTATACAAAACAATTTAAGAAGGTTTTGTGGTGTTTTTTTTCCTTTTATTAAAGTTTTGAAAGTAATTTTGGTGAGTACAAAATGCAGAGAGGAACTCTCTAGTATTAAAATACTAGGTTTATTGCCCTTCTTCCGCTGCTCTATATTTTTAGCATTTTAGACAAATGTATAATCAGAGGAGCTCTGAGCTTGCTTGTTTTCTTGCAGACATTTCATTACCCTAACTAGGTAACATCATCTGTGCTAGTAAGAAGTACTAAAGGATTATGGGGTCATTAAGTATTGCTGTCAGTTTATAATCTTATAACATATAATCTTACCTTCTGCTGGTTGAACAAAAATACAACTGCCATTCATTCTTTTTTTGTTCTGATTCAAATCTTAAACTATCAATTGAACCTATACTATTTAGAATCATATTTTTTGCTCTTTCTACTCCATTGGTACAAAGTTAATTCAAAGGCTGAGAGTTGAGAAATCTCAATATTCAAGTATTTATAGTATGAGATACAAGCAGTCTTTGGATAGCAAATTATCACATTTTTTTCCACAATCCAACCTCAATAGCCCAAGTTCTTCATAAACTGAAAGATAATTTAATAAAATATTAAGAATTTTAACCATTAACTCCATTGGTCTACAAATTTTGGGAAATTATCGACCTCCGAGATAAAATGTTTTAATTTTACATATTTTGATTAGATGAATTAGAAAATAGGTGATAAAAGTGCTGGTTGGCTAAAGTTTTCAAGATACTTCACAAGAAAGATTTAAACACAGATAAATATATTTACCTATTAGGCAGGGAGGTATCTAATGATCATGATGCCTCGTAAGTGGTCAACAAAATATGGTAGAATAATGAAAATGGTAGTACATGGAAGTGTATAAATTTATCATCACTTTGAGAACAGCAAGGCAGATGACTATGAAAAACATTGGACAATTTACTTAGGTCCTATAAAGTAGGAGTCTCTAACCTTGGCAACTTTAAGCCTGGCAGACTTCAACTCCAAGAAGTTCTGGGAGGTAAAGTCCACCAGGCTTTAAGTTGCCAAGGTTGGACACCCCTGCTATAAAGCACTTGGTGCAAATATGTCAGTGAAAATTCAGTTCTTACACTTGCATTTAGACTATTCCTCTTAGAACTGCGGGGAAGTGAGTAATGAGCATGGGGAGAGATTCCACCAGGATATTGCAGGCATGGAGAAAAGATACCAAAGGAAATGGAGTCTGTCCTTGCTTGCCGATTACTGCTGGAATCTCCCTTGGGATGATCCTACTGCAGTTTACAAGAGAAAAGCCAAAAAGTGCAGTTTAGATAACGAATAAAGATGGAACCTTGTCATTTAATCTGATGTTAGAGTTTGTCAATTTTTCATGCAAAAAGCATGAAAACGCTACATGAAAAACCAAAAATGAATGGAAAGTTATGTTATTGGTATAAATAAAAAGATAAATCTATAATGATGGATGTGGCACCATTCTCATAGCTATATCACATTTTGCAGAAAAGTTATGGAGCATAATTGCACACACCCTTCATAATTTTGAATTATTTTGTTGCAATTTTGATCTGAAGCTGTATCTTGGAATTATACTCATAATTAATACCCAGGACTTAATTTTCCTTCATTAGTGGTCCAATTCTGGCAAAATTAAGCTACTTTAATTTCTGAGGCTTTTTCCTTGTAGACAAGTGTTCTCTTTGAAAAACTTGGTTTATTACAGGAGTTTTATTTAACTAGTGAGGTGTGTTTCTAATTCTGCTGTTTTTCTTTTTCCCACATTCTCCGTCTCTCTTCCCTTCTTCTTTAACAAACTTCTTTTCTCTTCTCTGCTAGTCTTCGGGTAGAAATAATTTGACAAATCATATTCTTCCATCTGCCTTGCTACTCCGTAGCACAAGAGGATTTCTGCTAATAGCTACCCAAACTCTTCAAACAACTTTCATGAATTTTATTTGCTCATTGCAATCTAGAATCTATTACTGTAGATTGTAGATTCTACATGTTACATGCTACTTCAGTTAATCATCTAGATATCATTTAACATATCATTGGTGACAGGAGGGTAATCTGGCAATTAAAACACTCTGCTAGCTCCATTCAGTTGCCCAGACCCCGTCCCGCAAAGGATTATGGGAGTCATTAAATGATGATGATGATGATAGTTTAACATAGCATTCAAGGTCATGAACTAGAAATTGCACCATAAATGCTTTTCCATAAGTAACCTTGAGCCAGTCAGTTTCTTTTAGCTATAGGAAGCAGGTGAGGCAAACAACTTCTGAAATTTTGTCAAGAAAACTGCAGTGATTGTCCACTGGTCCATGCAGTTGCCAGAAGTCAACACTAATTTAATGGCACACAGACATAGACACACACACACACACACACACACACATACACACTCAAAGTTCCAATTATTTCTGCCTTTACCCAAAGTGTCTATTTGTTTCAGAAGAGAATTTCAACAGAGACAAATAGTTGAATAACCTTATTCTTTTTGTCATTTTTTTTCTTAGAAATAAGGATGGAGACAAAAGCTTTAAAAATATTTTAAAAAACTTATTTAGTTTTTTGTATGAGGAGAACATCTACACTACCAAAGCTCTCTTGTGTAGGGCTTCACATTACCTTTGACTAATTCCCATCTTCTGAACCTGAAATTTCTCTGTAAACAAGGGCCAATGATAAAGAGATCCTTATTGGTTTAATGCAAAAACATTTTATGTGTTGTAATTCATCATAGTTCAGCATGGCACTTTGCTAGGACATGTTCAATTAAACATATTTCATCATGATCAAAGAAACACCCACATGACATTAAATGAGACAGGAGATGAGGAAGGATGGGAAGCCACAACAGCCATCATTATAAATGTTTATAGACATACCTGAAGTCTTATTTAAAGTTCATCCTATTAAAGGACATATTTTATGTTGCATGGTTCCTCTTAGAATATCAATCTAATAAGCACCAAATGAGGCTGAAGACAATGCTGTTATTTTAAAAAATGGAGAAAAATTATTAAAATGTGATAATTATACTGACAGTTTATATGCTCCATCTAATCAACCAGACTTCCAATTTGTCATAATGCATACTTGCTCATATGTTATTGCTTAATTATAGTAACACTTCTATTTGAAGAGGCTGTCAATCACATGAATGCCCATCATTTTTCTTTATTTGCATTTAAAAGACATATTATAATTCTGATTGAAAGCTTCAGTATTATTAGCCATCTTATTGGTGTACTACAAACTTCTTTTGAAAGCGTATTCTATTTCTTCAAATACTCTTTCTACACTCAATTGTCTTCATATAAATACAATTGTCCAATGAAGCAAAAGTACAAAACTAATGTACATTGGCAGGATCTACTGTAGAAGTCAATTCAGGACCTGGAGTGACACATAAATCTAAATAACAGACTGTCTAACTCAAGATGTAAAGAATGTAAGAACCTTTATATAGCAGATAGAAAATCTCATATTCAATACTATTTTTTCCAAACCAGGAAAGAGTATACTAGGTGGACCTACTGTTCCATCTGGTCTAAATCCTCATATGCAGTGATATTTTTGGGTTTGTGCTCTATCAGAAGAAAGGTATTTCTAGATTAATCAGTTGTGCATAAAATGTGTACATTTATAAGAAGAATGTACTAAGAAAGAAAGAAAGCAGTATGGCATTTCAGTACATAAATATTTCATTTTTACACACTGCATTGAGCCAGTTCATATTTAGAATAACAGAATTGAGGTCTCCTAGTCCAATCCCCTGCCTAGGCAGGAAACCCTTCATCACTTCAGACAAATGGCTATCCAGTCTCTTCTTAAAAACTTCCAGTGTTGGAGTATTTACAACTTCTGGAGGCAAGTTGTTCTTCCACTGATTAATTGTTCTGTCAGGAAATTTCTCTTTAGTTCTAAGTTGTTTCTCTCCTTGACTAGCTTCCATTCATTGTTTCTTGTCCTACCCTCTGGTGCTTTGGAAAATAGCTTGACTCTCTCTTCTTTGTGGCAACCCCTGAGATATTGGAACATTGCTATCATGTCACACCTTGTCCTTATTTTCATCAGACTAGATATACCCAGTATCCCAGTTCCAGCAACTATTCTTTATATGTTTTAGCCTCCAGTCTCCTAATCATTTTTGTTGCTCTTCTCTGCACTCTTTCTAGAATCTCAACATCTTGATTACATCGTGATGACCCAAACTGGATGCAGTATTCCAAGTGTGGCCTTACCAAGGCATTATAAACTGGTGTTAACACTTCACGTGATCTTGATTCTATCCCTCTGTTTTGCAGCCTAGTGTTGGCTTTCTACAAGGCCTATCCACAAAATAGATTACGTTTTGCGATAGAAAAAAAACAAAGTGTAGGAAAAAATTTTATTATATACACTTGAAAGTGACACTTAAATACTACTTTTCAACATATTCACCGAACAAATTGAGGCACTTATCATAGTGGCGAACAAGCTTTGTAATTCCATTGTCATAAAATTCAGCCTCCTGAGATTTGAGCCAGTCAGTCATGCACACCCGCAGTTCCACGTCCTTGTCAAAGCACTGTGTTCCAAGCCAGGTCCTCATCCTTGGAAACAAGTGGTAGTCGCTTGGTGCAAGATCAGGGTGTAGGGCGGATGAGGAAAAATCTCCCACTTGAAAGCATTCAGGACTTCTCGAGTGCGATTTGCTGTGTGTGGTCGGGCATTGTCATGCAAAAACAAAATTTTTGAGCTTAACTTTCCTCTACACTTGTTCTGAATTGCTTTTCTTAGTTTTTGCAGTTTCACAATACCTCACAGAGTTTATTGTTGCACCATGTTCCAGAAAATCAATAAGAAGCACACCTTGCCTATCCCAAAAAACAGTCACCATAATCTTCCTTGCAGAGAACGTTTGCAAACATTTTCTTGGTTTTTTGGGCAATTTGTGTGCCCCCACTCCATAGACTGCAATTTGGTCTCGCTGTTCACATGTTTGACGCAAGTCTCATCTCCAGTTACAATTCGATCAAGAAATGAATCTCCATCTTTGTCGTCAGAGTACAGAAATGTCAATGATGTGGCCATATGCTGACTCTTATGGTTTTCTGTAAGGATTTTTGGCACCCATCTTGCACAAAATTTGTGGTACCCTAGCTTTTGTGTAACAATTTCATGCAACAAACTGTGTGAAATTTGTGGAAAACTAAGCGAAAGTTCCGTTACTGTGAAACGGCGGTTTTCACGAATCTTGTCATCGACTTTCACGACCAGTTCATCAGTCACAATGCTTGGACGTCCACTCTGCTGTTCATCATGAACGTTAGTTTGTCCATTTTTAAACTTAATGCACCATTGGCATACTCCACCTTCAGTGATGATGTTGTCCCCATACATTTCACACAGTTGCCGAAAAATTTCAATTGGTTTATGGTTTTTTGCCAACAAAAACCTTATCACTGATCGCACCTCACAACTCGCGGGATTTTCAATTGCAGCACACATTTCAAACATTTGCTGTGAAATAGCGGGCAACAACACGAACCTCCCACTAGCACGACTAGATGCAGACTAAGCGGTGGATGCAAAGACCAAAGATGGCTGTGCTAGCTCTGCCCCTTCTTGCTACAGATGAAAACGTAATCTATGTTGTGGATAGTCCTCGTACGTTGCTGGCTCATATTTAAATGATTGTCCACTAGGACTCCAAGATCCCTCTCATAATATGACAGACTTCTGTCCAGTGGCAGTTACTGTTCATTTTTCCATGGTGGAATCAGTTCATCTATTCTATTTCTCATAGCATGTCCCTTTTACCATTGAATTACATTGGGTTTCATTCTGTGAATATTAGAAGCAAGATATTATACCAAAGACCCATCAACAAAGGCCCATCTATCAGCCTAAATGTTAGACCCATTCAGCATTTGAAGCTAATACTTTCACAATGTTTCTAGGCCTACGGGTGTATGCTCTCTTTTAATGGGAGTCATCTTAGTCCCACCAAGAGCAAAAGATTATACTGAAAGCTATAGCTAAAATTCACAGATAAAATAGCCAGAAACTCCTTTGATACAGTATTGCTGTCCTATTAATCCATTTGACTTCATATTGATGATCTTCGTATTGGTGGTGAACCATAGTTAATGTTGCAGATCTGCAAAAATGAAAAGAACACCTCCAAAAATATCAAGGAGTCCTAAGATCAAGGTCATTTTCAGATGATATGGATCTTGTCTAACAATTTATATAATTTAAATATAACTGAAGGTTCTCTTTCTAGCAAGCATTAGCTCTTAATTTTGGATTTATTTCTTCTTTAACAAAGTTATAGACTTGCAATTAATATGATTGGGATTTTAGTGCATGAATTCTCAGACAACATCCATTCCCACAAATAAAAATAACTTTTTAATGAGCATCATTTACTTCTTCACTAAGTTATACATTTCAGCCAAATGAACAAAGTGCTATTTCTGTTGAACTATGAATGAACTCCAAAGGGTGCTTCTAAAATAATTATCTGTCAAAGTCAATCTTCTCTAAGGCTTTTTGCTAGCAGAGGACAATACAACTTCTGACCCAGGACTCTATGCATTTTCCCCAAAGCCTTGGAGATCTCAGTACACCAAAAATGAACTGGGAATGGTAATTTTTATTGCAACCAAAATGGACATTATAAATGAGATGTGTATACCACCACAATGTTACGATTCTTAGCAGTGTACCACATATAAAACATCCATGCTAAATAGAAACTATTACTTCAATAACACAAATCAATAAAAGCAAACACAAAGAAACATAGAAAAAGCATACAATTTTCCTATGGCATTGCCAAACTAATTAAAAAACATGTTTGGGAGAATTGCTCTGGAAGGTCAGCAGAGTAATGGAAAGTGTCACATTCAGGAAAAGATTGTGTCTTAAATGTCGAAGCTATGAGAGAAAAATACCTGCTTCTGGCCCCCAGTTTTCAATGTACTGAGGGATAATGAGTCTCATGATGTTCATCTTAGACATTTCTAGGTAAAGCGGAAAATCCTAGAGCGTCAGATTAAATAAATCAGGAACTAGGTTGTTCAAATGAGTACATGTTTATTCCATGCTATCTCTCTACAAGAATCTGAATTACTAATGGTCAAGGCAAACTGGCAGTAGATAAGTATCAACAGAATTCAAGGACGGCTAGACTTAGATTTCTTATGGGTGCAATGAAATTCCAAACTTATGACGCTCTTGACCCCTCCCTCAGGCTCAGCCTGGTCATCTCCTACATGGAGACATCTTAATGCTTGGCCATATAGGAATTTATTACTTAAAACCAATGCTTTAAATTGCACCCAGGTATTCACAAGTAACAAAATGTAGGGCCCGTGGCACAAATGTAATATGTTCACAGTATCTTGTGGCAATTAGCACAAAAGCCACTGTGCCAACTACAAGGATGTGGTTAATTAATTTAATTGATTTTAATTTTATTCTCATCTGGTTCTGTTTTTTTTTTGGTGGGGTGGAGTACCATTCCTGGAACACAAATCAGAATTCATAATGATCACAACCTATGAAGCAGTGGAAAGTACTTGTTTATTTAAAGCCTCTAATTTACTGTTCTTCCTATCTAAAGGCTAGGTCCCAATGGCCAACGGACGCAAAACGTATGCATAAAGCACACAGCGGATGAGCAAAATTTCGGGGATGGCTCCATCCTTAGTCATCCGCTTCAAAAAGTGGTGAAAATTTGCATAAACAGAACGGAAAAAAACAGAAAAGAACGGAGATGGGTAGTATGTAGCAGGGATGTTAAACGGATGTTCATAGGAAGCCTAGCGGATGTATATCAGATGCAAGCCATTCACTGTGCATCCTTTCTATTTCCGTGCTACTAATGCTGTGTAGACATTCCGTGTATCTTTTGTTTCCTCCCTCTTTCCGTTTTCAGCTGCAACGGATGTGAGTTGCGAGGATGCCCAGAGGATGCAGAGAGGATACAGCGGACGTTTAATGGATGATAAACGGACATAGAACGTTTGTTGCTCGGATGTCACGGATTTACATCGTACACAGCGGAAAGTTCATCCGTTCACAAAGTTTTGTGCAGCTCAAAACTTCTTGCGCGGATGAAATCACAGTGGACGGATGCTTGACAGATAGAGCATATGAAACACGTATGCAATGAGTACACAATGGATGCATAGCATTTTCCAACGGATGGCAAGCTTTTTTTAACATTTTACATCCGTCAGTGCAGTGGGACAGGGGCTTAAAGCAGGTCCACATTTTCTAATGTTGTTGCTTGGTGAATCTCAAAATAGTATAGAAATGTTATAGGGTGGATATAAGTACAATTAGGTAAGAATGGTATGCTTTTCTTTGCACCCTTATATTAGGCACAAATTTCTATTGGAGATTTGGACAAGTGAGAATTGATGGAACCAGTACAACTAATTTTATTTAGGTCATAAAAAGTGCCTCATTTGGAAGGAAAAAAATGTAAATCACTGGAAAAACATTAAATAAATAGATATGAGGTAGAAAGACTCATTTGAATCAAAAGGCATCTTCCAGTCCATTCTGTGTGTGTGTGTTTTTTTATGTGGGTATGAAGCGAACAAAGTAGGAGCCACAATTAAAAGAGAGGCAGAGAACTGAGTTTGCAATCTATATAAAACCTGGGATTTTGGAAACCATGGGAATTTGAATTCTCTCTGTCATTGTCATAGGGACAGGGGAAGCATTCTGCCTCTTCATGACTCCTCTTCCTTAGGAGATTGTTGTTCTATTGTCTAACAGTACTCCAACAAGGCCCATTAGAATGGGAAGTCTTTGTGATCAGCTACTTTATAGTTGTCACTCTTTAGGAGTGGAGAGGGGAGGGTGAGCAGAGATACTTGCCCAGGATATCAGCCTTCTTATCTCACTTCCTGAGGCAGAGAATTCATTTTGCCTCATGAGATGCTTGGCATTTCCTCAGAGGGAGCTCTATTAAACTTAGTGGGACTTATGTCAGAATAGACACATATAGGACTACACTGTTTATCATGCTGCTATGATGAGTTCTTTTCTTGAATCTGAGGAATTATTTGATCAACATTAGACACAAAAGGAGCAAATATATGACAAAAGAGAACAATCCTCATATGCCTTGTGAACTCATAAGAAGATGGAATCTGAGTTAGGAGATAAAAAGCGTTTTTGTTTGTGTATTTTTTCGGGTTTCATTCTGTCTTGGAGACAGCTTGAAAGCAGCTGGTTTGAGCCAGCAGGTAAAAGTGGTCAAGTTTTCACCTTCACATTTACTTTTGCGTCTTCCCCCAGTAGATCATTCCCTGAGTTGAAAGAAATAGGAGGCAGAAGCAGTGCAGTGGTGCATGCCTGCTCAGCTTATTAAAATGGGAAGAAGGCAATATTTCACCCCCCAGAAATTAAAAAAAAAAAGATAGACAACTAAGAGAGGCTAATCCATCTGATGAAATTAGCAGGCAGAGTATGTAGCTGTTTGAAATGATGAACGAGGTTGAAATAGCTACACAGGCTAACATCCAGTAGGATAATTACTCCAAGCTCTCCAGCTAAAATCTGTCTTGCAGGAGCTGGAAGGCTTTGATGACTCAATTTCAATGAAATACAAAGTAAAAGTTATTAAAACAGAATTGTTCTTGGGTGGCATTCACAGACTGGGCTACTGATTCCATTCAGGCCGTTTTTAATAAGCTGCTTGCTAGCTTTGTATCCAGGAGTGGCAGGAATGGTAACTGCCCACCTCATAGCCCTCCATCCTATTGTGAACAATTATTATTGTTCCAGAATGCATCTTGGTTTCTATCTGCAAAAGCTCTCACCACAAAATCTATGTCACAGCCTCTTCAAGTTCTGCCCTTCTGATTTAATCAACATTAGCTTGTGTGTTTTGTTAAAGAAAGAACCTACTTTACAATCAGACTCCTGCATTTATCTCTATTTTTAACACTCCTTTCAGGTTATGCTCATATCACTTATTCAGAAACTCTTTGAAGTTACAATGGCAGTCCATGTTGAGGTTTTTCTCAATATGAGTCTATCCAGGCATTAGGGCTAGTAAGAACACCCCTACGAAAAGATGTTCTGGTTTCTTGTAAATGCCTGCTTGTAAAAGCCACAGAAAAGGATCCTTTGTGTTTTCCCAAATTCCCTTGGAACTGGTGCTTAGTTTTCATCTTTTTTTCTTTTTGTCTCCAAGAAAGATCTTCCTCTTCATCCAGGTTGTTTCTTTTAGTGGAATATCACTTTAACTATTATTTAAGTCATTTAAAAAATGATTTTTAAAATGTTTCTATATTCTTTATCATCAGAAGAATTCTAGGTTAGAAAGACAGACACAGATGCATAATAACAGAGTTGGAAGGGACCTTGTCATCTAGTCCAACCTCCATTTCTGACAAGTGGATGCCGTGTCTCTTCTTGAAAGGCTCCAGTGGTGAAGCACCCACAACTTTTATAACAAAGAACAGTTATAAGTCAAATCAAATAAATCATCAAATCAATTGAAGGATCCTGTTCAGTGATTATATTTTTCAACAGCCTGAATGCCTTATTAATTATTTCACAAATGTCCATTAATTTTAAGTGACTGCCCAATACGGTTGGGAAGCATTGATGGACTGGTCTTTGGCAACACTGCTTGGTATGACATTTTTCTTCTTTTTTGGCCATCTATATCAGGCCAACTGGCTAAGCATGGGCTCAGTGGCATGTCTAGTAGATTCACAGTTGACTTGAAAGCTGTCCTAAAAAAACTGTTCATGGATTATTTGTAACCAAAAGCATATGCTTTGCCCTGTCCTTTTTAATCATGAACATTTTCACTTAATAATTTGGGGGAAGAGATAGATGGGTGCTTATCAAATATGCACAAGACATAAAACTAAATGGAGTAGTAAATGCTATATAGAATCAGAAACAAAATGTAAGAGAAGTACTTTGCACATAAGGGAACAAAATGTAGTACAAACAAGAGCAAAGTTGTTCATTGAAGAGAAAGAAATTAATACACATATACAGAGAGAATGGAGTTTCTATCCAAGTACTACACAAGCAGTACTTGTGAAAAGGATTTTGAAAGTTCATTAGTATGGCTCATCCATATGACTTGGCTGGAAAAATGAAAAATGCCATTTTAGGTTATTCTTCCTCCAACAGAAATCTGAATCACAGGAAGCAATAGTTCCACGTTATTCTGTCTTGCTCAGACTCTTGGAGATGGTCTCAAATTCCAGACATCACATTTCAGGGAAGATTCGGTAAAATTACTCCACAAAGAAGAAACAAAGATGATCAAGATATCAGGAATGACTTTTTACAAAGAGATTGAGGGAACTGCATATGTTTAGTCTTGAGAAGAGATAATTTAGGAGAGCTTCAGTGGTGCTTATCAAGTGTTAAAAGGGATCATTCAAAAGAAGGTTAAGACCTGTTCTTTTTTTATCCTAAGGATAAGATACAAAAGAGTGATCCTATCTTACTTAGAGAGCAGTTTACAGTAGAATCCATTATTAAAGCAGGTGATGAACTCCCTTTGCTAGATGTGTTACTAGATGTTATAGGACTGCCATCTGTCAATGATGCTTTAAAATGGGCTTTCACACTGAGAAGAGCTTTTGACACCATGGCTTAAATGGCCTTTTCCAGCTCCAAAATTTTGGGATTTTATCATTTATGGCAAAACTCATCCCCTAGTTTGAATGTGATGTACCAAAACTCCTTAATGCTGGAAGTTAAATTTTTCTTCAAGGCTGCATTGATCTGAGAGCAACCAGGAGCATTTACAGGAAAGGTCACTAGCTTCAAATCAGTGGTTGTATGGCTGCATGAGTGAAGCTCTACCCATTTAACATTCAAATGCATATCTAAAAGAGGATGGGCTTTGCTTGCCTGGTCATGCCCACCATTTAAAGCCAGGAATATCTTGCTTATCTAATAGGATTATTGGCCTATCATAACCTGCCACCTGCCCCACCCATACATACATTTCAAGCAATTACCATTAGTCCTCATGACTATCTGTTGCCTGCAAATCAAAGCAGTAGTTGTCTCATTTCTAGCTGCTGGGGGGCTAGCAGGGAAGATGACATCGCCCCAGTGTTCTGTTTCGGCATGGGAACCCAACTGGCCACTGTTGGGATGTGGATGCCAGGTTAAAAAAACTTCTATGCTGCCCTTAAGAGAGAGATTTATACATAAACACCAACAGTGATAATAATAAACAGTCTGGTTTGATGGATTAAAAAGCGGAAGTGTTAACACAAACAACACATACGGTGTGCCTGGTAAAATGCATTGGCCCTTTACCCTGGCGGCTCATCATTTTCCTAGGGAGACAGCAACTGGCCTCTATATTTCTGATTAGATCACCTGCCATGTGTTATTCCTTACATAATTGTTTCTGTAACCCACCATTATCCTTATGATTGTTCTAACCCATTATCCACTTAGCCTTGCCTAATGCATGTGCCACAGGGAAAATGAAAGGAGGGGTGGATGGGAGCTGAAACAAATGCAGGCTTTTTAATAATGAGGAGTCTAGCACCACTCCAAAATACAAACAAACAAGCAATTCAACATCTTCCTTGTAGCAGGTGAATCCGCAGAATTATAGATATGAAGCCAAGAAGAGAATTATAATTGACTCCCTCTCTGGTTGGATAACAAAAAAGCCCCCATGTTGTCTACATACATGTTTTTGTCTTCAATATATTCCATATTTTTCAAAAGGGAGAAAACCATTACAGCACTATTTAACATCTCAGAGCGGTGAAGAATCCATAAACCAAAAGTTCTCGCCATGACGTTCTGGTTAATAACCTTTATTTATGTACTTTAAAGATATATATGGAAGACTTTCAGTCAAATTATCTTCTAGATGGTTCAGATCCTATTATTATTACCAAATATGACCCCAAATCATTTAATACTATTAAACAGACAATAATTTACTCAGCTTTTGGTAATGCTACAGCCAAAAAAGAAGCTGGCCTCAGAAAGCATGCACATCTTCTACTGTTCTTGCCACTGCTGTTTTGTTTAGGAAACTGGTCAGCTGAGTCTTCCCACAGTCCTGGCCAGTTTTTGCAGAGTAATGCCCACAGAAAGAATATCTGGGTATATGATTTCAACTGTAAATTCCTCAACTAGCATTTCTTACTGTTAGTATCAGATTTGAAAAGTCAAGATGGCTGGCAGAACTATGCAATCAGCACCTCACCCTTTTAAAAAAATGTTTTGACCTTGGTTATCACTAAATAATATAGAAACTCAAGCTCTGCGATCATATTTAGTTGTCTGAATATTTGAAGTCCAGATATGGTAATCCTAATTTCTTATCTTCTACCACCCCCATAATCACTTCAAACTTTTCAATTGCTCTTGTATTAAAGGTAATTTAATGTACCCTAATCAAGCTTCATTTCTCAGAATTAAATGAACTTATCCATGCCATTTCCTTGAACACATTTATACAGAAGCAGTTTTCTACTGCCTTCTTTTAAGATGTTTTTCACATAAAGTATGTCCAGTCAATCTTACAAACTTGAGATTTCCTCTTTGTCCCAAGTATCAACCATATTTGATTCTGTTTTGATAATTTGACTAATTTTAAAAATCTAAACAGAATTAGACATAGTTAACAGGATGTGAGATTATATTGCAGGTCTCCAAACTCGATTGGAAAGTAAAACAAAGCAAAGCAAAACATACCCACAAATAATTTCTTTATTCTTCTCTATAACAAAGAAAGGAAAATCTTTAGGGTGTAAAATTTTACAATCTAAATTCATCACTATTTATAATTCTATCATGATTTCAGGAATAAAATGAAATTTGCTTCTCCTGTTTTCTGTTAAAACATGCACTTGAGAATAAGGGCCAGATTGCTATAGGAAATATATTTTATTGTAAAAATAATAAAATGAGCATCTACTATTCTGTACATATCCTAACAATTGTACCTTAGTTATGTTATTAAAAAATGCCAGCTCAGGTACTACCATGATAATCTCTGCAAGAGAGTCAGAAATGTATGTGAAATTCCACATCCCATTCTACCAGTGCTCTTTTTTATATCCACTTGGCTTTGGGCTCCTAAATCATAAACTTCCAAGTTTATATTATAAATTATTTCCCTTTGTTGTAATGGGAGGAAGACATTATCTCAATTAAATCTTTATAATGTTGTGTCCCTGTCCATGATAATATTCTCTTTTTACTAATTGAGGGTGGGGAAATTTTTAGAGACATTTACATGAATTCTACAGTGTAATTCTGTTCATAGTGAAAGGCAGATTTGGGTTGCAGCCATTCTGAATTTTCCACCTAAATCTCCAAACAGGTTTATTTAATATTGAAATGTTATTTTGGCACTGAGATTACACTTTAAAATATTGAAAAATATTGAAAATCTACAAATATGAATTGTATTTGCAAAAGGTATAACATGCAAAGTGAGAGCGGTGCGGTGGCCTAGAGGCAAAGTTCTCGTCTCACAATCAGGAGACTGTGAGTTCAATCTTAGGTAGAGGCAGATATTTCTCTGGGCACAATGAGAATCTCTGCTGCATCTCTGCTGCATATCACTCCCCATTGGCAATAGGAAGGGCATCTGGCCAGTAAACACTTGGCTCCATTCAGTTGCCCAGACTCCACCCCACAAGGGATTATGGAGTCATTAAAAGAAGATGATGATAACATGTAAAGTGAAATTTCTGGGGTTGTGAATGAGAATTGTGTCAATTCAACGTCATAGAAAATATAAAAACAATCTGTCTGAAACAGTTGATAGATAGATGACAGACAGACAGACAGACAGACAGACAGACAGATAGATAGATAGATAGATAGATACTCAGTTACTAAGGGAGTCACAGTAGAGAATTTAATAGTCAAACCTCCTATATTACTTGCTGCACCAAAAGAGGACATAGGAAAAGTTTATAGATTCATCAATTTAGCATGATATTTGTACCAGAAGTTTCATGCTCAAACATGGGTACACAGAGACTACATGGGTAAGTATCTATAACTTTCTGGGCAGTTGTAGATTTCTATGTGGGATTTGTCAAAAGCATTTCAATACATATTCTGTCACTCTTTGCAGTTCTCAGTCCAGCTATGGAATTATCAAGGTAATCCATTCATATTTTCCTTGCTGGACTGCCATGCTTAAGGCTAGGTCCCACTGGCCGACGGTTGCAAAACGTATGCAAAAAGGACACAACGGACGAGCAAAATTTCGGGGGTGGCTCCATCCGTTGTTATCCGCTCCAAAAAGTGCCCCAAATTTGCATAAACAGAACGGAAAAGAACGGAAAGGAACGGACGAGGATGTAGCGAGGATGTTAAGCGGATGTTCGTAGGAAGCCGAGTGGATGGCAGCGGATGGAAGCGGATGACACATCCGAAGGGCTTCTAGGGGAGAATTGCGAAGCGGACGCATAGCAGAAGGAGCGGATGCGTAGCAGATGATGCGCATGCATCACGGATGCCTATAGGATGCATAATGGATGCGTAGCGGATGTATATTGGATGCAAAGCATTCACTGCGCATGCGGGGAGTATGAATTGCATCAGCTCCACGGATATAAAAGGATGCAGCTTGCAGGCAGTCAGCATTCAGAGGAAAGTCGTGCTGCCACAGACATCTTCGAATAACACCATGGTTCGTCAGTCAGGGAAGAAGAGAAAGCCAGTGCCTACTCCTGCCATCCCTGGCAAGAAGGACAAAACCACCATCCCACCCCCTGGCACTGACTCTGAAGCTGCTGGTGCTTCTGCTGTTGCTACTGCTGGTTTTGCTGCTGCTGGTGCTTCTGCTGGTGCTGCTGGTGCTTCTCCTGCTGCTGCTCATGCTTCTCCTGCTGCTGGTGCTACTGGTGCTTCTCCTGCTGCTGGTGCTGCTGGTGCTTCTCCTGCTGCTGCTGCTGCTGCTGTGGTGGACCAGCCCCAAGGCCCTCAAAGCCCTGCTCAAGCCCCTGAAGGCCCTGCTGCTCAAGCCCCTGCCAGAGGTAGGAAGAGGCAAGGGAAGGAGAAGGGAGAGAGAAAGCAGTACACCCTTTCCGAGGAGCATGAGGAGGAGGTGCTGGAATGGCTGAGGGAGAACGAGTACCTGTGGAGAAAGGGCCACAGACTCTATCGCGACACCAAGAGGAAGCAGGCAGCTTGGAGAGACAAGGCAGAGAGCCTGGGCTACACTTCAGACCTACTCCTTGGATGGTGGAAGCACATGCACACCTGGTATGGCAAGCTACACCTCAAGAAATCTGGGCAGGCCGCTGTCAAGCTCATTGACCGGGAGATGTACATCACGGCCAAGTGCAGCTTCCTGGAGGGTGAGGTCCGCCACCGAGGAGCAGCCCCTCTGACAACCCTCTCCCTCAGACAGCCCACAGACAGCCAGTCCTCTTCCAGCCAGGAGACAGCTACCATGTCCAGGCAGGTGTCTTCGGAGGGCCCCATGGCAGAGACCCCCCCGACAGCTGCACTTCCCATGCCAGAGGACATGGAGGATCCCCTGTCACAAATGGAGGAAGAAGCGGCAGCCACCAGAGACCAACCCACATCCACACCCAGCTCCACCTCCACAGAAAGCAGGCAGAGAGGCAGACTGGAGGGCCAGAGCCACACTGTCCTGTTGGAGATCAGGGACACAATCAAAACCAGCACAGATCTTCTCTCTCAACTGGTCCACAGTGACATACCATCCTTGAACCACAATCCCTTCATCACCTACGTGAGCCAGACCCTCATGGACCTGCCCGAGGCCCAATACCAGGTGATGAAGCAGAAGATCATAGCACTTCTGCACAACCCTCAAGGCCCAGCTGAAGCTGCTCCTACCCAGTCCAGGTCTGCTCCTCCAACCCAGGTGATGTCACAGCCCTTCCACAGCTTTCAACAGCTCCTTACCTACCAAGGCTACGAGTACCAGGACTTTCCACAGCAGAGGTAGCCCTTCCCAGTCCAGGCCCAGGTTCATCGCACGCCACAGACGCCTCACCTCACCCAGCTGCAGACCAGACAGCCCCACTACACTCCTCCTTCCTCCACCCCACAGCCAAGCCCCTCAACAGACAATCTGTCATCAGTCTTGGGCCTGACATCCCAGGTCCTTGATGAAGGGCCTCTCAACCTCACGGGACTGAGTCAGCTCTCAGATAGCTTCCTGAACACACCATTCCCTGTTGTACTCTCGGGGCCAAGCACCCCAATGGTGCATCAGACCAGCACTCCAGCCACAGCCACCTCCACAGTCCCTGGCTGCTTGACAGCTGAGACCATGGACATGACTCAGAGTGACTGAGAATAGTGCCAGAGACTGAGTTGTTACCTGTTCACTTTATCTTTGCTGAAGCACTTTCCTTGGTTCATTTTGCTTTTTTAATGAAGTCATACTGTTTACTTAAGACAGTTATTAATAAAGGTTATCTTTGCTTCACACACTTGGTTCATTTTTTTTATTTAATAAAGTGTTGGTGAAAACTTTGAAAAATTGATTAAGCCTTTGCATGCTTGTGGGATGGGTAAGGATAGCTGTGGGATGGGTAAGGATAGCTGTGGGATAGGTAAGGATAGTTGTGGGATTGGTAAGGATAGTTGTGGGAAAGGTAAGGATACCTTTGGGATAGATAAACCTCCAGTGCAAGCATAGTGGGACTGTATGGTCCACCCGCCCAGCTGCCACACATATGGCCCTTTTTTATCAATAACAATTTATTCATTGATCAACACATTTCAAAATAAACAAAGCTCTTCATTAATGACCTATTTATTGTAGGCCCACTCAACATACATAGCACAATCTCATCAGTGTGATGAGACAGGCTCAGGGAAGCATCCATTAAGCATCTACCATCCTGTCTTGCCACTCCACTGCTCCAGCTCGGGAGTTGCACCAGTATCTCAGGAGGTTGCGCTGCTTCTTCCCTTCATGTGAAGCTCTGTTGGGGCCTTGGACATCCACAGTGTCTATCAGGTTTAGTCCTTGCCTCCATTCCCCAGCCTCCATGTCCACATTGCCTTGTTGACGGGCCACAAGCCTGCTGTGCAGCACTGGGTAGTGGGTGTGCACGAGATTGTGCAGGATGCAGCAAGCTTCCACAATGCTCCTCACAGTCTGTGGGTGATGCTGCATGGTGGTGAGAAGTACCTGGAACCTGTTGGCCAGGATGCCAAAGGCGTTCTCCACCACCTGTCTTGCCCTGGAGAGCTTGTAGTTGAAGATCCTCTCTTCACGGGTGAGGTATCTTGAAGTGTAGGGCTTCATGAGATAGGTTCTGAGGGAGAAGGCGTCATCCCCCATGATGAGGTAGGCACATCTTGTGTGTCATTGGGTAGGGGGTCTGGATCAGGAAAACCCATGATGAGGTTGTGTTCCAGCCCATCCTTGAGGTCACTGGCATTGTATATCTGGCTATCTGAAGCTGACCCGTTGCCTGAAGCATCGATGTACATGAACTTGTAGTCAGCATCAACCATGGCGAAGAGGATGATGCTGAAGAAGCCCTTGTAGTTGAAATAAGTGGAGCCCGACTTGGCTGGAGCTTTGCAGGCCACGTGCTTCCCATCTATGGCTCCAACGGTGTGGAGAAAATTCCACCTCTGATACCACTGCTCTGCAGCTTTCCTCCAGCTTTCTTCAGTTGTGGGACACTGGAGGAGCTCCTCCATGTATTCTTCGATGATGGCCTGCACCACTTCCCTGACCACAATGCTGATGGTGTTGTGTGGCACCCTCCAGGCATACTGCATGTTTCTGTATGTGGTTCCAGAGGCCAGGTGCTGCAGAGTCAGTGCCACCTTCAGACCAGGGTCCAGGTTGGGACGGAAGTTGGTGCTTGGCTTGGTCAACCTGGGTCTCAGACACTCTACAATTTCATCAAACATGGGTGGTAACATCCTCATGAAGTGCTGGAATGCACAAGGGTCTTCATTCCTCAGCTCCACCATCAAATGGTCATACAGTCCAAACTCCACTCTTCTCCTGATCCATCGTTGGACCCACACAGCTCTTGGACGTCTCCTTCTTCTCCTGGTGTAGAAAAGGTGAAACAGTCTGAAGAGGGCTTGGTTCTGGTGTTGAATGATGGCGGCTACCAAAAGGAGTGTGCGATGATCCATGGTGGACATCAATGGATGATGTGGAAGAGCAAGAGCAAGGCTGAAGAGGTCTGCACACCAGGGCTGCTGGACTGATTGTGAGATCCAGGTGATTTCCTCCCCCTTTTTATAGGAAATGTCGGTTTTCCACTCGGTGTCCTTCCACATACTCTAGGCATACTGCAGACATCCTAAATATCCGAGATACATCCCATATACAAACGTTTTGTCCGTTTTAATGCTTTATATACAAGATGCATCCGCTTCCATCCTTCCTATTTCCGTGCTACTAACGCTGTGTAGACGTTCCGTGTACCTTTCGCTTCCTCCCTCTTTCCATTTTCAGCTGCAGCAGATGTGAGTTGCGAGGATGTCCAGAGGATGCCAAGAGGATATAGCGGACATTTAACGGATGACAACAGACGTAGAACGTTTGTTGCCCCTATGTGTCGTGGATGTACATCGTACGTGGCAGAAAGTTCATCTGCTCAAAAGGTTTTGTGCAGCTCAAAACTTCTTGCGCGGATGAAATTTCAGTGGACGGATGCTCAACGGATAGAGCGTATGAAACACGTATGCAGTGAGTACACAACGGATGCATCGCGTTTTCCAACGGATGGCAAGCTTTTTTGTCCGTTTTACATTCTCTTTGCATCCGTTGGTGCAGTGGGACATGAGCTTTAAATTTAGGCCTTATATTTTCAAAAACGGAGCCCCAACTATTTGGGGCTTCATACTTTCCTTTAAAAAACTTGTGTGAAACTGATGGGAACTTTAATGTGACCAGAGCAGTTCTGAAACAGCACAGATGCCAGGATCATGCAGTTTATCTCATGACTGACATTACAATTGAGCTGTTGGGGCTAAAACAGCATACTGAATGGGCAATGCTGTCATTTATTGAAGGAACTGCCATATACCAAGGAGTGTATAGAGGATAAATATATTTGTGTAATCAGGACTGGAGGTGACTTCAAAAGATATCTCAGTGATAGTCACAGTATATGTTGCAATTCATTAATGGTGAATGAGTCCAACCTGAAACATGTATCATCCGGTAATGTGTGATTTGATTAAGGGAAGCCAAAACAATAGTTGTTTTGCTAAGCTGATTTTGTTCTTACTTCTTAAAAGTCCTTCCTTCCTCCCTCCCTCCCTCCCTCCCTCCTTCCCTCTCTCCCTCCCCCCTTCCTACCTTAGACAGAGTCAAACAACTGATTGTGTCCTGATTCTTCCATTCTCCAGAATGGAAGTCGTTCTTCTGAACAACTGCTCAGAATTCGTACATAGGAGGAATTCATATATAGGAGGAATTCATACATAGGAGGCATTTTTGTCCAGTGGTTAAGACATCAGACTCAAGACTAAGAGAACCATGAACTCTAGTCCCACTTTAGCCATGAAAGCCAGCTGAGTGAACTTGGACCAGTCACTCTCTCTCAGCCCAACCCACCTCAAAGGCTTGTTGTTGTGGAGAAAATAAGAGAGGGAAAGTGTTTTGAATATGTTAACCTCTTTGAGTTAATTAAAAAAATAATAAAAGTGGGATACAAATAAATAAATACATATTCAGAATCAAGGCCAGAGTACAAAGGCTGCCTCCACTGCAGAAGTGTGCCATTTTTAGTTTTGAGTCTCCAGAAGCAAAGAAGCTGGTTATGGTAAGAAAGGAAAGAAGAGTGACATCCCAAAATCTCTCTAGACATTTTTCAGTAATTCCTTCAAATGGTGATGTTAGTGATGTCTTTCAACCTTAGACGGTCACTATTCTTTTGAGTCAAATGCATCCCATTATCTCACTCTCTCTTTTTTTTTTTTTTGGTCCTTTCAATCAGATCACTTCTCCAGTGTTTGCAATGTTTCATTGACCTTCTCAACATTCTGGCAAAATTCTCCCTATGTTCCACATTTTGACATCCATCCAAAGGTCCAAAGTGATCTGATTATAAAAGTTACTCTAACGAAGGACCTGTGAATCCATCATTATTCCCAAGTTATTTTCTCCAAGCACAATAAAATAGTATAATCTAAGAAGCAACAGTCAAATGCTTGTGGTTTGTGATGATACAGACCTAACACAAAACTTGGCACAATATTATAAATTATAGAAACTTTAGAAGCATCATTTGGCATATAAATTAAATTTTCAAATTGGATAAATCAATTGAGTGTGTTAGCACTGGATTTGTAGTACAAAGGTAACTTTATACTTTGACATAGATTCTGAGAATCAGGTTTTATCGCTAAAAGAGTTGCCCCAGCTAAAAAGAGTCAAATTGTTTAAATAAGAGTTCATTTCATTACTTTCTATTCATTCTCAGCTTTTCAGATGAGATCTATATCTCCTACTGATATAGATAAATAATTCAATAGGAAATAAAACTCTGGAGATACAGAACATTATAATATAAAATATATAGTATCTATACAATTCAGTCATTTATATTAAATTGTCCAACTGTCTTAATGAGATCAGTGATCTTTAAAATGACAATTTAGAAAAAAACATGCACTTAATGTTAGTGTAGTTCACACCATTGTCGAATATATAAAAATGCTGAAACTAGTAAGGAAATAGAGAGCCTGAGAAAAAAGATATGAAAGGCACCTTTATGGAAAACAATTGATTTGCTTCATTTCATTGAAATAGCTGGTGCTTTGATGGTTCATATTTACAATAGCTTCTCCTAATTCCTCAGTTGAGTTGATATGTTGAATTCTTTAGAAACATAAACTTGATCAGAACTTCCTGGGTAATAAACAGCGGATTTAAGACATCCCCCTCCCTTTGTACTCTATAACTGCAAGGCCACCTGCATGCCAATTGTGTAGCTAAAGACATCAAGAAATGTGTTCTTCATGCTCAAATGCTCCACAAAGTTGAAAATAGTTACTTGCAGCTCAGTATGCAACACTGATGCAAAAGGCCAAGAAGAATGAAAAGAATACATATATGTGTGTGTCTGCACATATGTACACACACACACACACACACACACACAAAGCTGACCTTCCCCCAAAAAGGGTAAAGCTGGAATAAATCCACTATCATTAAAAACAACAGCTGTAACTCACACTGAATTCTACCTCTTTTTTTGAGAAAGTTCTGAGAGAGTAATTGAAGATCATTAGTGGCAGTAGTATAATACATACATACTCATCACATGATTCCATTTTGAATGAAGCAACATTATTCAAAGTACAGAAAGGAGCTAGGAAATTATAAGCCAAAAATATTAAAATCATATAATAAGAAAATATAGCTAAATCTAATTTACACAAATTCTATTTATTATACATCTCCCATAGTATTGTATATTTCAAATTATCCTTACTTAACATCACACATGTATACTATTTCATATATTGCCTTTGGTTCTTTAAACTTCTCACCTCTCTTTTTGAGGTTCTCATCAACTTCATCCAACCAAGCCTTTCTCAATCTTTCTTTTCTTCCTGATCCATTAACTCCATATATTTGTTTTGCCATTCAATCTCATTCATTTTATTGACATAACCAAAGGACTTCAGTGGCACTTCTCATTTTTGTATTCAGTCCACATACATTCAATACCCAATTATTCTAGATCCTGCCTCTTCTTGTTTTGTCACATTTGTTAAAAATATCTCTTTCCCACAGCATCTAACCTTCATTTTCTATTGACTTACCCATATGGGTGGGAGTATGCCTTTGTACTCAATCATTTTTGCCTCTTTTGACAAACATTAATTCTTGACAAAGAGACCATGTACTAGTACTACCCACTACCTTTGTATTCCTTAAAATTTTTCCACCCATGTTCCCAACTTCAATAAATATTCTGCCAAGGTACAGAAACTAAATATAGGATGGGGGGGGGGGGCTAATACGCAAATTTAGTGGACATTTTAACTAGAAGATGATGGACAGTAGGCTCTGTTCTTTGTCCTGTACAGGTCATGGCAAAATTATTATAGTGGATTCCAACAATTCACTTATTGAGAAATCCATGATAATTATTTTATATTCCTAGTTGCTACTCAGTTGAAGTTCTGAGGTTAATAGAACATAGAATTTATGGAGGATGAAAGGCACCTACACATGAAGACTTTCAAAACCAAGTCAGGTTCTGAGGTCCCCGTCCCCCCCATATATGACCTTCCTCTGTATTATATTCTTCCAGGAATTCAAAGAGTGATTTCATATGGCACCTAGATATTTTTCCTGAAGGCAAAATATATTTAGCTCCTTAAATCCTTCATTCATTATAAGAATGAAGGCCTGGATCATTTTTGTTGCCCTT
This sequence comes from Laticauda colubrina, assembly GCA_015471245.1. Lineage (NCBI taxonomy): Eukaryota > Metazoa > Chordata > Lepidosauria > Squamata > Elapidae > Laticauda > Laticauda colubrina. The sequence goes on along the minus strand of BLBF01000018.1, from coordinate 37,761,966 downwards.
CTCTGAACTTGTTGTATTTTTGTTAAATCATTTGTAAAAAGTATTCTCAGAATCAGACACGATATTCAAGATGGGGTCCAACATTCCTAGGTAATTATCAAGGATTATAACCAAGCAAGTATGCCATTTTTCTCAGCCAATTCCCAGTGTGATGGCCTTGATATTTCCTCTTTCTGATTTTGAAGATTCTGTTCCTAATGCCTCTCATCTTCACTAGCAATGTATTATGAGCAGCTATATCCTCCAAATTTTGTATTATCTGCAAAACATTCTCTTTATCTCTTAATTCAAATAATTATCAAAAATACTGATGGGAAGACCCACATTGGCAACCCATTTGATATCAGTTTGTTGAGTAAATATTGATTGACACTATTAGAGCACATTTTTGAGCCAACTATGAATCCACTAAATTGTCATGCTATCTGACCCATATTTAACTTATTTATTTATTAACAAGTTGTGATATATTTTACTTTGTTGAAATCAAGGTATGTTGTGTGTACAGAATTTCCAAAATCTGTTAAAAAAATTAACCAGTCAAAAAAAAAAAGAGATTATTTTGAAAAGAGTGGTTTTTTGACAAATCCGTACTGATTTCCATAATTACTTTCGTGTTTTCAGGGGGCTTACAGTTTAATATCTTTATTGACTGCTCTAAAATCTTTCCACATATCAATGGCACATAATCTGGTCACTCTCTTGCTAGATCTTCTTTTTACCCCCTTTTGACAGTATTCAAAACATTTTGCAAAACATTGACAGCATTTGTTCTCTTCCAGTCTTTGTCAAAGTTCTGGGATGCAAATCATCTAGAAACTTTAAGTTATTAAAAGTAACAGGAATTATCTGATCTTGTCTCTATCAATTTCAAACTTAAGTTTTTTCCTTCCACTGTGTTGTTCACAATTGCTCATATCTCCTAATTGGAGAAGACTGAATCAAACATAATAATTTAAACATTAAATATAATTTATTAATTTTCAAGGCAACCCACTGCCCTGTGATTCTAAGGCAGCATTCAGAAAATTAAAACATCTAGCAGACACTCAAAATGTACTTGTTGTTCTATCTCTATTTATTTTAACCTAGATAAGCATTTATAGCATTTCCAAATTTACTTCTTTTGATTTTGGAGCAGGAATTGAATTTTGATTAATATGTACTGCAACTTCTCACTTTCTACTGTTTCTGTTCCTTGTGAACATATGGTTGTATGGTTGTTCATTTTTTCTAGTCAATTCATGTAAACCATCCTGCAGAACTGTTATACCAGTTGGTTCATATTTGCCTTTCTGTACAAAGAGTTCAAGTTCACTACATTGATTTTCTATATTCCAAGCATTCATGCATAGAGAACAAAGGACATGAACTTTATGAGTCAACTTCTGTGAAAGTCTGCATGTAGCCTCATCACAAGGAAAACAAAAAAAATGCTATATTCATTCTATTCTAATAGGTCCACAAAAGAAAAATATACTATGAGCATGAAATGAAATGAGAAAATTGAGGGTTTGGCTTTAGGGCAAACTGCAGCATTGATGATAATATATCACCATCATTGTCATTTTAAGCTCATAATTTTGGCCAGAATATTCTATTTCTGTTATTATGCTAGCAATTATTATTAAGTGATCAACTTTTATCAATAATAATTCCAAATTTATTGCATAAAATGGTCAAAAATAATTAAACAATATATGTGGGGGGAGCCCATAAAGTTTAAATGAACAGGGAAAATTCAGGACACTGCGATGACTTTGGAAACAGATCAAAAACAAAGAGACTGGAAGTATAATTAACTCCATTACTGCTCAGTCAAATGAAAACATCCCTGACACCGTTTCTTATTTATGACAGCAGCAAATAGCTCTATTCTGATGCTGGTTATTGCTGTAGGACAGCAGTGGTTGTATGAGAGATGAAATGGAAATAAGCCTGCTAATATTTATGTCACAAAGATCAGCTTATAGATACAAGCTTTATGCAAAAGTTGCAGTAAATATTCTCAGTAACTTTTTGATATATTCACTCCACAAATCCTTTTTCAGTAGTAAACATAATATATTTTGATTCAATTTTCAAAATAATATTGTGAAATTATACCAAGCTTTTCTCTAGTTGAGTACTATTTCCATTAGATGAATATTTGGCCAACCTTTACAGTCTATTCCTTTCTCCCATGCAGTTAAAATGGTCTGCTTATATTTATGGATAGACATATAATTTGAACAGGTAGAAGGTTTCTAAAGGAATAAGAGTTGAATTTGAATGAGCATACCAGGATATATTTGTTACAAGAACCCTTTTGAACAATGATTTTAAAATAGGACCTACTTATATTAGATTGTAAAACCTATATTACTCTCCCTCCATCTCCCTCCCTCCCTCTCTCTCTCTCTCTCTCTCTCTCTCCCTCTCCCTCTCCATCTCTCCAAATCTTATCAGTTTGCACTTGGACTTGTTCCGTTCAGAAAACGCGAGGCAGACTGGGTTCCAACAACAAAGTCTTTATTAGTTAACACAGTTGAGAAACGGAACATTGGCTCAAGCCGCGGCAGCCTTTTTATAGGGCTTTGTCTGCCGGCTTGTAGCCAATGAAAGGTATTTAGTTTTGCTGCCTTTTTGGCAGCTTCGTGGATTGGTTCCTATTGAACCAATCCCCATTCAGGTTTTGTAGCCAATCAGAATCCTTTATTAGGAGTCTACTATTCTTTATACAGAATACCCCTCCCCTCTTAGTTTAGTCCTACGTGGTGACATAGTCGCGCAGGTAGATGGGGCTTCTTTTGACTCGACTGGACTTGCGTGGTTCATTTCTGCTGAAGACTTCAACCGGTTCGGATGGGGTTGCTGTCTCTCCGGTGCTTCTCCATGGAACCGCCTGGAAGGGTGAGTCAGCCATTTTACTGCCACCTGAGTTTCTTAGGCTGGCGGTTTTGCCGCTCCCTCCTGTTTTCTCCGGGCAGGTCGAGCTGGCCTGGCTGGCCCCTTCGAGTGGACTCTTCTCGCAATTTTCTTCCAACTGTAAGTCTCTTTTTTGCTCTTTTTGTTTGTTATTGTATTCTGTGTTTAATTTAAACGGTTCTTTATTATTTTCTCGTATTTCCCCCCCCTCCTTGGTTTGATTTTCATCATTTTTTAATATTTGTGGTTGTGTGTTTGTACTTCTTTCTATGTTTCGGGACAAAGCTGGTCTATGTGCCGCTTCCATTCCCTGCCATCGTCTATGGTTAGCCGGTAGGACAATCACAATTTGTGTGATTGTTCCTGGAAGCCATAATGGGTCCCCGGTAAAATTTTTTGCATAGACTAGGTCGCCTATTTCAAATGTCCTGAAATGGGTGGATGAGTCGGGGGGGGGGGTTTCTGGTGTATAGTTTGGGTGCAATCTGTCTAATTGCGACCTCAGTTTTCTTCCCATTAGTAATTCCGCCGGGCTTTTGTTTGTCATAGTACTGGGTGTGATATGCTGGAGGGTGAGTAGGCGATTTATTTTATCTTGGACATCCCCAATGTCCATTTTTTCTAACCCTTCTTTGGTAAACCTGACCATTCTCTCTGCCCTGCCGTTTGCAGCCGGGTGGGCCGGCGTGGTTAGGGCATGTCTTATACCTAGGGAGGCTAGGTATTGTTCGAATTGGATACTTGTTAATTGTGGCCCGTTGTCGGACACTAGGACGTCCGGCAGGCCATGGGTTGCAAAGAGTTTGTCAAGTTGTTTAATAACGGTTTCATTTGTCGTAGATGGCATAAGTTTAACCTCCAGCCAATTAGAGTATGCATCTACGACAATTAGGAAAGTATGCCCCTTAGTAGGACCTGCAAAGTCAATGTGGATTCGTGACCAGGGGCCTCGTGGGGTTTCCCAGTCCTTTATGGGTGCTTTTGGTGGGGAAGGCCTGATTTTTTGGCATTTGTTGCAAGAATTTACCCAGTATTCGATGTCCCTATCTATACCCGGCCACCAGACATAGCTTCTAGCAAGGCATTTCATTTTAACAATTCCAGGGTGGCCTTCGTGAAGCATACCCAGTACCTTAGTTTGTAATTTGAAAGGGATAACTACCCGATCACCCCACAACAAACAACCTTTTTGAATTGAGAGTTCAGTTTGTCTGGTCCGGAAAGGTTTAAAGTTCTCAGTTTTTTGATTTTCCGGCCAGCCTTTACCTACCCAGTTCAGTACACGGGCAGTCAATGGGTCCCTTGCGGTGGCTCTGGCGACATCATTCGCAGATATGGGTAGATCGGGGCATGTCTCTATCTGCAAGGTGGTCATCGTCGGTGCCGGGTCTTCCTCTATATTCGGTAATGGTGCTCTGCTCAACGCGTCTGCATGGGAAATTTGTTTCCCAGGGCGATGTGTCAGAGTATAAGAGTAGGCTGCTAGGAATTCTGACCATCTAGTCATTCGCGGGGACAAAATGTTCGGTGTCGGTTTGTTTCCCGCCAAAATTCCCAGTAGCGGTTTATGGTCCGTTACTATCAGAAATGTTCTTCCATATAGATACTCGTGGAAGCGTTTCACTCCGCCGACGATTGCCAGGGCTTCTCTGTCCAATTGACTATTATTACGCTCGGTTTTAGACAGAGTCTTTGAATAGTATGCGACGGGTGCCTCTCTCCCATCTGGCAATTGGTGGCTCAGGATGGCACCGACTCCAAACGGTGAGGCGTCACAGGTCACCGTCAATGGAAGTGTGTTATTAAACTGGATAAGAACGGTGTTTGATGTTAATAAGTTTTTTATTTTTTGGAAGGCTTTCTTTTCTCTATAACCCCAAGTCCAAATTGTTTTTTTATCCAGTAATCAGTGTAATGGTTCCGCTATTGTCGCTTTGTGGGGTAGGAACACGTTATAAAAATTTATTAGTCCCAAAAATGCCTGTAGTTCAGTTTTGTTCCTTGGTTCTGGTGCGTCTTTAATAGCTTTGACTTTTTTATCAGTAGGGTGTATACCCTCTCCGTCTATTAAGTAACCCAGGAATTCGACGCGATCAGTCATTAAACAGCATTTTTCTTTTTTTACTTTAAGGCCAGATTCTCTGAATTTAGTTAGTACCTCCTTTAATCTTTTTTTTAGCTGGGTCGCATCTTTGGCCGAAATTAGGACGTCGTCGAAGTATGGCACGACTCCTTGTATACCATTCAATAGGTGTTCCATGAGGCTCTGGAAAACGCCTGGGGCTACACTCACTCCAAATTGGAGTCTGTTGCATTTGAATGCCCCTTTGTGGGTCACTATAGTTTGTGCTTCAGCCGTTAAGGGGTCTACTGGGAGCTGTTGGTAAGCTTGCACTAGATCTAGTTTAGTGAAAACTTTTCCTCCCCCAAGAGAATGTAATAAGTGTTGAATGACTGGCACCGGGTATGCGCTTTGTTGCAATGCATGGTTCAGGGTAGCCTTGTAGTCACCACAGATTCGAACCGATCCGTCTGGTTTAATTGGTGTTACAATTGGCGTTTCCCACTTAGCATGGTCAACAGGTTCTAAAACCCCTTGGTCTATTAGTTTATTTAGTTGTTCCTCTATTTTTGCTTTCAGAGCAAAAGGAACTCGTCTTGCCTTTAGTCTCCTAGGGGCTACCTGGGGGTCTAGACTAAAGAAAATTGGGGTCTCCCGATACCTGCCTAGGGAGCCGTCGAAAACATCCTGGAACTCTTGGATCAGGTTTTCTTCCCAGTCGGTTGCGGCCACCCGATCTACTCCGGTCATCCCGATGCCCAATGGTGCGAACCATTCGATGCCCAGGAGGCTTGATCTATTGTCAATGGTAGTACTTCGACATGTTGTTTGTAGGCGACTCGGAAATGTCCTAAGCCTACTACAGGAATTCGGTTTCTTTGGTAGTCCTTGAGGGTTAATTTTTGTCTCTGGAGTTCTTTGAGTTTGATATCTGGAACCAGTTGTTTGATGGTGTCCCATGACACCATTGATAGGAAGGACCCAGAGTCTACCTCCATTTTGCAGGGATTGCCTTCTATTTTTACAATTATTTTTACTTTCTTCCCGCTTTCCGTCTGAGCGCTTCCGATAGTGAAAGTCTGATGTGCTTTCTCTCGGTTAGTGGCTCGCTTGTTCCGCTGCCACTTTCTCTCAGTCTGTTTTGGCTCAGCTTGTGCGGGGGAGTTGTTGCGTCTGTTTGGGCTGTAATTTTTTTTATTTCTGCAGACTTTCTTGATATGCCCCCTTTTCTTGCAAGCTCTGCAAATGGCATCGAGGAATCTGCAATCGGCTCAAGGATGGTTTCCTCCACAGCCAGCGCATTCCCGCCAATTTCTTTTTTCGCGCCCTTTCTTGTTGGCGTGTAGGCGGTGGACTTCGTCGTCTTCCTCCCCGGATTCTGACGTCTCATCAAAATCTTCGTGGTGAGTGGTGGTGGGAAATTGTTTCTTCCCTCTGGCCAGGCTCGTTTCGTCATTGTTCGCGTTTATCTGTTTCATTTTGACCGCCGATTTTTTCGCGGCTTCAGCGGCTGTGGCTTCTGCGATGGCTTCGGCTATGGTTATGTTGGGTTTATTTAGCAGCTTGCTGTGTACATTAGAGTCTCTTAAACCCAGTATTACTCGATCCCGCATCGCTTCATCTAAATTCAGAAACTCGCACGCTCCCCCTATTTGTCGGAGGGCTGCCACAAAATGAGCGATGGTTTCCCCTTCTTTCTGGTCTCTTAGATAAAATTCGTGCCGCTTGATAAGATTTGACACCACCAGTGCATAGTGGGCCTTTAGCATTCTTTGGAGCTCTGGCCAAGTCAATTGTTTCACATCTCAGGGCTTTGCCAAAGCCTTGGCCATTTTGAAGATTGTGGGCCCGCAGTGTGTCAAGAAAACAGCTCTCTTACGCTGGTCTGAGATCTCTTCCATCTCGTTACTTTCCAAATACATCTGGAAACGGTCTACGTAGGATTCCCAATCCTCTTCATTGGGACTGAAGGGTGCGGGCGGCGCGTTGTTTCCAGCCATTGTTCTTCATCTGGTTTTATTTGTCACCGCGTGCTCAGTCTCACGTTTAGGACGATCCCACCTTCGCCGCCAGTGTTCCGTCCAGAAAAACGCGAGGTAGACCGGGTTCCAACAACAAAATCTTTATTAGTTAACACAGTTGAGAAACGGAACATTGGCTCAAGCCGCGGCAGCCTTTTTATAGAGTTTTGTCTGCCGGCTTGTAGCCAATGACAGGTATTAATTTTGCCGCCTTTTTGGCAGCTTTGTGGATTGGTTCCTATTGAACCAATCCCCATTCAGGTTTTGTAGCTAATCAGAATCCTGTATCAGGAGTCTACTATTCTTTATACAGAACAGGACTAATCTATATTCTATTTTAAAGCAAACAAGATACTACAAGTTAGAGGTGTTTGTTAAGGAACTACAGTTAAGGAAGTCAAAAAAATATCATCATTCATTGAAGTTTACTATAGATGAGCAGCAGTGGTGGGATTCAAAAATTTTTACTACTGATTCTGTGGGTGTGGCCTGGTGGGCATTGCATGGCTTGGTGGGCATGGCTTGGTGAGCATGGCAGAGGAAGGATACTGTAAAATCTCTATTCCCACCCTACTCCAGGGGAAGGATACTGCAAAATCCCCATTCCCTCTCCACTCCACTAATCTGCTTTCCAACTCCATTCTCCTGTGCAGACACTCAGGAAGCAGAGTATAGAGGGGGGCAGGGCCAGTCAGAGGTGGTATTTGCCCGTTCTCTGAACTACTCAAAATTTCCACTACCGGTTCTCCAGAACTGATCAGAACCTGCTGAGTACCACCTCTGATGAATAGAACTTCTTTAATTATACAATTATACTTAAAGTCATGTAGAATGTTGGTCAAGATAGTGAATTTGTTTTTTGGATTCAAGTACATGTGCTATAGACTTATCACTTGATCTTAGATAAACTAATGGCTCTTAACCTCAGCTCTTCATCAACTGTATACAGATAAGGCTTTCTAACCAGAATGAAATATGAAATGTTTGTATTTTGTAAAAAGGGTCTTTTAGTTGACGCCCCCACATTGTGAAATGAGGTCTCTGCTCATATTTTGTGCTAAGTAATGATTTGTTTAAAAAAAGCCCTATTGCTTGGTTAATATATGATGTAAGTCATTTATTATGGTTCATAACTATGTTTTTTAAAGTGAAAGAGGGAATAGGGACCAATGGACCCCACACATGGTAGTACCTCATTCCAAAGTAGTGATTCAGCTGGGTTTAGTACAGGCCTGTCAGACTGGTGGCCTGAGGGCTGGATATACCACATGCATGCCACACCGATCCTGGGTCTGCAAAAGTTAAAAAAAAAATTGCGATATGTCACAATATGTCATGTGATGTGATTGAGTTGGCACCCCTGCTTTAGGACCTGAAATATCAATGGACTAATATTATTTTTAATTCAACATACTAAGGTAATAGATTAAAATATCATTCTATGAGTTATTTCCACTTTTTCTCTTCCTATAATATTGTTAACTATTTACAATAATTATAAATTTGATTTTTGCATTTATTTTGTTTCAGCAATTCTGTAGAAAATTTTTATGTTACTTGAAATAAACAAATAATTCCTGAACTATTGTGTATCCTACTGTGAGGGAGAGACAAGAAACATAATCAATTTATGGAACATTTTACTAGATATCTGAAAGCTGTTATGATTCAACAGCACATAGGATCAGATAAACATAGATTTTTATTACCTTGGTATGCAAAGATGTCTTCCATAGAGAGAACCAACAAAACTATAACAATGAAAACATAAGGACTGTTTCCCATATTAATGCTAAGAATAATGAAATCTGACAACAATATCATTGCAATAGATGCATCGGAGTAATGAAAAATACTTTCACAAATTTTAGGGCTCCAAGGGTAGGATGGTTATATATCCTACTTTACATGTGACAGTCCGCTGTTTGAAAGATTGTCCAGTCTAACTAGTTTAAGGATAAAGCTGTACAGTATAAAAAGGAAGAACCAAACTATGCTAGATGCAGTAAGCTCACTATGGTTTATTTTTATTTCATACTTCATAATTATTTCTAAAATCTGATCCACAGGATGTTAAGGAAATTTTCATTTGGTTAAACTAATGCTAAATATTGCTGTGTTTTAGACATTCCCCTGGATGAAGAATTGTCTCTACAGTAACTGGCAAAGGATCTCTCAACTTTGCATAAAGGAATTGTTTATATGTCTGACAATGCTGGGGTTTGAATGCAAGACTTTCTGTAGGTAAAACTAAAGTTCTGCCTGTGAGCTACAACCATTGTTCTTTGTTTTGCTATGTTTGCATCTCTTGGAAAATTAATTCTAAATGTTTTTGATACATAAACTCATCAATCCTCACAAATATCTTTTAAAATGCTATTTATTCCTATTCAATTGCTATCACAACCTGTCTCTTAACTTAGAAATCTTCATTCCAATACATGCTTATTATTCCACATAAGTATTTTTGGAAAAATAATCCATTCTTTCACTGGATTTTAAATGACCACAATTAGGGAAATTAAAGTTGTCAAGAACTGATGTTGCAGATGAAATCATAAAGACACAAATGAATATTCGGTTTGGCACATAGCTATAGAGGTTGAGGGAATTCGGCAAAGTTAAAATTAATTACAAATCAGAAACATGTTCACTTCAGCATCACAGTGCTACAGTCTACAAATTGGGAAATCAGGATCAAATGTTCTTTGGCTCTTTCTATCCCTATCACGAACTAACATTGCTTTTCTCATTGCTTACTGTGATGTGAATTTGTTGACGCATTTTTTATTACATGCCCAGCAAACTCCCATCAGGAATATTGTCTTAGTTGCCTTGCACATTTCTGATAAAAAAGGCATTACAATCTTAACATGGCATGCATTCATATTAACATTAGCAAGAGAAAAATGACTTATTTGTAATTACTGGTTATTAATATTGCTGCTTTAGTCTACATTGTTCATTTCTCTGAATGCAATAGTGATTAAAATGATGCAAAATGTACATAATGATCAGAAAGTCTAAAACACTTGGAGTCTATATATGCAGAAAATAATCTTTATTTCTTCTAAACAGATACACACACAGTCATACACACATATACACATACATTTAAAATGTTCCTTTACTCTTTAAGGCAAATTTCAGCAGAGTGTTTTTAGCACCAGACCATAAAATCTTTAAAAGGGGATTATTATCAAAACCTGATAATTTATAATACTTCTGCAGCTTTCAATTATTCAAGTATTCATAATCCAACAAATTTAATAATGTATAGAATCATGAACTAAACTCTGACAAGATGATAACTGAAAATATTAAAAATAATCACTATTTATGATATTCATGCATGGGATGGATGGAATTCCTGAAAGATTCTTAAAGCCACTTCCATCTAAGATACCTTTTTTTCCTATTAATATATAGTGGGCAGCTGAACACAAACTGTCTCTATACTATGCTGCATATAGAATAAGGTAACATAAGGGAATCCTCCTCTCATGTGCTAATTTCAAGATGCAGGGAGATTTTTCTAACATTAGAAGAGAAAACGAGTTTTCTAGCATTAGAAGAGAAAATTTCTCAGTATCTTGTATAAAGGAAGATTTAAACCAATGACAGTGCCACAAACGCAACAACCAAATTAATATTCCTATATTTCCCTTGAGATTATACTTTGGGATGGTGTTATCTGTAGAGTAAACTGAAAAATGAGGATTTAAGACTTTGAGATTGCAGAATTTTCTCAGCTGGATGTCAAGACTGGAAGTAAATCTGTCAGAGGTTAAAAAAATTGCTTATTTAGTGGTAACTAAATGGGTGGACACAAATAATATTAATTGCTCCTTGTTTCTCTACAAATCCATTCACATTATCTCAGTAGGCATGGCTGTGGGAACACGTGTTGAGATTAGTTATACATATGCCATTTTATACTATAGGATGCCTGTAAATAGTTTCATTTTTCCATATTTCTAGGTAAAGATTATAACCTGATGTTTTACAACCCTCCTAACCACAACACTGTTGTATTGTAGAAAACAGCAGTGAGAGAGCAAAGTTCTCCCTTAGATTTCATACAGCTGTAGCAAAAGCATTTTCTATCATCACAACTGGATTTTAATTTTCTACTATTAAAAAAAACAAACACTACTCATGTCAGTAATACCCAATTATGTTGAAGCGAATTAACCTTATTTATTATCTGGGTCCACATTTAGAAATAATGATACGGAATCCTGTAGCGGAAGCTTCATACAAATCTGTAATTTCCACCAAACTCATCCGAATTTGGAAGAGGTGCATTGATTATTATCCAATATCAGTGCAGGTACAGATGAAAACTACCTCAGAAGTAAAATTGGAGGGGGAGAGAGAAATAATTGAGTGTCTTTCAAATGATTTTAGCGGATATATTTTGCTATCCTTAAAGGTTTCGTGGACATATTTCCTTGGAAAGAAAGACTAGTTTACAGAAATGTTAGTCGTAGAATATTAGTAGACTGTTTTTCCTTAAGTATGTGATAACGCACAACTTTCATAAATAGTGAAATGATGCTCCAACATATTGCATGTCATTGATAGTCTCGCCTCACCTGTCCTGGCTTATAAAGTCTCTCTCTCTCCCTCCCCACCCCCTCTCTCTAAAGTTAGTGAGACACAAAGATATCTGTTTTTCTAGATTTGGCCTTTGTTTTCACCAGCTTGATCTCTGCTTTTTTTTTTTTTTAAAGCAGAGCTCTCTTCTCCTGTCTTCGCTTTGGAGATCTCCCACCGACCTTGTCATTGGCACATTTCTATTCCTTTCTCCAAAAATGCGCAAAGGAACGGCGGGTGACCTAAAGAGAGATTCCAGCTGTTCGAGGAGAAAGAGGGGAAGCCGAAGAAGCTATCTCAGCCCGGGTGAGATGCCCAGCGCTTCGGGGCTTCTCGGCAGACAGAGGAATCCCGGTTCCTCCTTAATTACGCGATATACTGCGAGGTGCGGGAACCATCCGGCAAAGGGCTGCCTGCAGGGGCAGCGGCGGAAGCGGCAGAGAAAACTGCCCTCCTTCCTCTTCCTCAGGAGATATTTATTCTCCTGCCAGCTATTATATTATTTCAGATAATTCAACGGGGCGCCGGGGTTTCTCTTCCGGGAAGAGGTGACGCGCCCTCACGAGGGATATACTCCGGGAGTAAAGCGGCCTGTGAAATCCCCTTTTGAGCCCCGGTGCTCCACGCGGTGCGTCAAAAGTGAACCAGAAAGAACTCTGGGAGGGGAGAGGAAAAAAACGTTTTCACCAGTTCTTCCTTCAACACATCTCCCGCCTCCAGTTACTGTTAAATCATCCCTGTCAGGGGTGACTTTTATCCCAAGGGCTAATAAAAATTATTCGAAGAGGATTTATCTTTGAACTTTTTTTTTGGTTCTCCCTGGGCGCCTTGAGCTGCGGCTCGCCGGCCTCTCCTTCTCTCAAGGCCGCCGTGTAAATCAGCAGCTGCGGTCTGGCTTTGCTCTCCAGCGCAAATGGCTTGGCTCCGGGGGGAATGGGGTGGTCTCAGTGGGACCATAAATGTCAGCTTCCCCAAATTCAGGTAGGTTGCAATTCATGTCATTTAGAGAAAAGGCTTAAGTAGTGGCTTTTAGGGCCTTCTATCCAGCATCCAATAATCCTAAGTAGGCAGTTACAGGTACCTCTTTTACAGAAGACAGGCCTCTTTCTGAAAAATTATTAGAGGACATTTTCTCTTCCTTTGAAAGTGACCTCAATTGCACTGGTCTCCCAACTTTTAAAAATTAATATATTTATAAATCACAGGCACATCTGATTATGTTGCACACGTTACGAAACATGTTCTCCACGATATATTTTATGTTTTGCATATTATGTATCTTAAGTGTTAGTACTGCTTAAATCTTGTTTTTCAGAGGAAAAAAGGAAAATCTAAATATGTATATATCCAAATATTTTCTTCCAGCCTGATCTGTGTATTATCCACAGATCACCGTACCACTGTCTCTATTTGGAAGATGTGATAATTGGTCAAATATCAAAATACTGCAATGATAAGGACCCTAAGAAGATGGAAAAGGGAAACTGGCATTGCTTTTAAGCAGCTCTGAGACAACAAACTGAGTACCTGTTTACCTGAGTACATGTATATTTGCTCATGTGTGTATATATATATATATATGTGCTGTTCAGCTTCCTTCGGGTATTATCCCACGTCATTGTAGTTCTGTTAAAGTTGTAGCAACGTTTCTCCCTCTGATAGCTCCAACCTAACCCCCCCACCAGGCACCCAGGTGAAACCCAGCTTGCTAATGAAGAGCAGCCGTCCCTTCACACGGAGCCAAGCTGCACTAAAAGCCTCCAACACAAGAACAGACTGTTGCCAGCCAATCAAAGCCACAAAACAGACAGAAGAAACCAGGAACACCAATCAATCAAACTCCAAGTCCAATGAACACAGATCCAGGCTCCCAGCCAATCAGAATGAACCAGCCTCAAATTTAAAACCAGGAGCTGTAAGACCCATATCCATACAGAAGCCTGATGATGGCAGATGAGATTCTGCTGAAACGTTGCTACAACTTTAACAGAACTACAATGACGTGGGATAATACCCGAAGGAAGCTAAACAGCAAATATATGTATGTATGTATGTATGTATGTATGTATGTATGTATGTA